>VZSE01008843.1:296320-487127 GCA_013398275.1 Promerops cafer
GGGCTGGCCCGGTTCCATTCCCTTCCACCTTCTCTCTCTCTCCGGGGCTCCGGCCTACCTCAGCCTGGGCCTCCATGGCTCCCCTCCCCCACCCAGCCATGTGGCCGGGCGGGGCAGAGACGGTGCCGCTCCCTGGGCTACCACGGGCGAAAGAGAGCGAACTGTGGGAAATCTCTGCTTTTAACCCCGTGTGTCTTCAGAGGTGACTCACGTCTTCAGTGGTCACACCAGGTGTCAATATTCGAATCTGACCACTGATTGGTTTGACTAAAACTTCCCAAAAACTCACTTCCTCCCAAACCGAGACACCCTACCTTTCTTAAGCCCCCTTTAAGCACTGGGAAACTGCTCTGAGGTTTCCCCAGAGGCTTCTCTTTTCCAGTCTGAACAGACCCAGCTCTCTCAGCCTGTTCTTCATAGGAGAGGTCCTCCTTCTCAGATCTGCTCTCAATAGTTTCATCCCCTTGCCTGTATTGATACCTGGAGTTGCCCTTGTTGAACTTCATGAAGGAGATTTTGGAGCCAGATAATCTTTCATGGTATTTGCAGTCCCATTCAAGGCAAAATTTCCTCGGCCTGAAGTCATAAGTACAGAGTGTAGCCCATGGAGGACAGCACAATTAATCCTGGGTAGTAAAACTGTGATTTCTCCAGCCTTTGCAGGAGTGAACTCTTGGAATGCAGGGGAGGAGGATGTTGTGGAGGAAGAAATGTCTTCACCATGGTGAAGAGGTGGCAGGGATGGCAGTTCTCCACACCCAAGGATAAGGGCAGACTCGTGACCTTTACCAAGCCAGATCCTCCAGCCCTTTCTTCAAACACTGCGAGGGAGTTTTCATTTCTAGACCACTCAACAGCAAGCCTGATAAAGTCTGCCAAGATAAATACTTATTTTGAGGCAACAGAATGAAAATTCCCCACCCAAGTTTCTGTTGATCCCATACACATCTGGCACAAAAAGGTGCTTGCTTGCCCTGACCACACAGACCTGTTACGCATGTAGGCAGGGCAGGCTGTGTCAGAGTACCAGGGAAATTCCCTACTGACCTGGCCAGCCCCAGCCTGCTGCCAAACTGCTCACTGATAAGGCACAAGTGGGTAATGATTTTTTTGCAGATCGCTGGCACCTAAAATGCTGTGCAGGTTACGCTCCATAAACCATCTCCAGTTTTTTTTCTATTCACTGTGATGGATGAAACACTGCCCAACAGCTGGCTTCACATTCAAGAAGCACAGAGGAGCTGCTGCATTCAAATTTTTCTGAACCTCCTTTTTCTCATGGCTTAAATGTTCCTGAATGCTTTTGTTTTCCAGGCAGTGTTGATATGATTAGTTTGAGTTGCTTGGAGTGAACATTTTAATAAATCTGAGAGCAATATACCAACTACCTTGCCTGATTTCAATGCTGCAATGACATTTGACAGTGGCAATCAAACAGATTTATGCCTCTCAGCATGGTCAGTGATGGGGCAGAAGAGTTACAGGTCATTTTCTCCCTGATTAAATGGCAGGTGGCACTTGGGTCTGCTTTTCTGTCTGTGAGCACACAGGACAGCAGCACACATGCCATCTCTGTGAGGATGTAATGATGGACAGGAGAAAGGAGCCAGTGAGCTCTGAGAGACAAAACACAATCTGATTTTAATTAATCACAGAATGGTTTGTGTTGGGGGGGACTTTAGAGATCATCTAGTTCCAACCCCCCTTTGTTGTGGGCAGGGATACTTTCCACTAGACCAGGCTGCTCAGGACCCCAGTCAGACTGGCCTTGAACACTTCCACGGATGAGGAATTATATGGAATCCATAATGTAATTTAAGGGAGGGAGGGAGGGAGGGAGGGAGGGAGGGAGGGATGGATGGATGGATGGATGGATGGATGGATGGATGGATGGATGGATGGATGGATGGATGGAAGAAGGGAAAGGGATGTGGCAGCTTGTGCTTTTCCAAAATTCTGTCATGTGGTGGTTTTTGGTGCCCTATAAGGGCATGGCTCACCTTTGCCTGCCAGAGCATTGAACAGGCTGAAGTGGCAGAGGCTGTGCTGGGGCACAGGCAGCACCCATCATGTCTCCATGAGGCCTTCAATGCTTGGTGAGACTTACCTGCTGGAGCTGAAGGGCATGGACCAGAGGTCTGACAGGAGGTCCCAACATCATCTGGTTAAGATTCACGCTCACTCCCTGTGCTCAGCTCTGACTGTCTGCCAGGCTGTCCTGTAATTCTCATTCTGTCTCACGTAGCAAAAGCTCAGAGGTCGCTGGTGAGGTGTCAGACCAATGAATTGTTTCTTTCTACCTGTGAGCCAGCTCCGGTCAGGGGGAGGCAGGCGGTGATGAGCCAGGGTAGGGCAGACAAGCCTGTGGTTTGGAGTGAAACAGTTCCCTCCATTTTTTCTCTCCAGGCCTAGCACAGACCTGGGACATGAATTTATGTATGTTTTTCCAGGGACGTGCTTTTTGTTGCCCTAGAATGACATCTTTCAGGGCTGCTCTGGGCCCTTGTGGGTACAGTAAGGCAGGATTAACCTCCCAGGCCAGGGCTTTGAGACCAAGGGTTGCTTGAGCAGTTACTCACAAGAAGTGTGGATAGAAAAAAGTCCTCAAATGGCAGAAAGGACGCTTAGGGAGATACTGTCGGTGTTGCCAAATTTATAACATTATAGCTGGCAGTGGCTTAGCTGAGAAACTACTTAACCTCTGTAGGTTTTACAGCACAGGAATATGAGCTGTGCTTTTGAAAATGGGCACTTGCAGTTCTGCTGCTGAGGCCTTTCTAGCACTGCACATTCTCTGGAAGTCAAAATTGCAACAAATCTTGAACTTACTCCTTCAAGTGTAGAGTTTCCAGCTGTAAAATACTGTGGGATGTGAGAGGTTGTGTGATGGCCACCATCAGCTGAGAGAGCTGCAGCAGGTCACACTGTCCTTTCCCAGATTCCTACAGGGCAGGTGGATATGTGAGGTTTGAGTCTAAAGGATTTTGGGACCTTTGAGCTGTTCAGGCCCTGCATGCAACACTGGCAATGTCTCTGTGCCAGGCTGCTGCTATTCCCTGCTGCCTTTGTGCTCTTCTGCCTGTCATGCTGTGTCTGGAAAATGCTGGCAACTTCAAACCAGAGAGTGCATTTCACACCAGGGTTTTAATGTGAGTTACAGACCAGAAAAGCTGGATCCTGAACCATCAGCATATAACAAGAGCTAACAAAGACCTCCTCAAAGTGGTGCTGGTACAAAGCACTTCTTTGCTAGGAAAGTAGGCATCAAAAAAGGGCCAAAAACCAATGTACTGGGACATTTACAGTGTGTGGGGATGAGTGGTAGTAGTATGGTGATTTTTTCTCAATTTTTTTTCTCAATGTTTTTTCATTATTATTTTCTTTATGCATTTTGTCTAAGGCCCATCCATTAAAAGAAATAAAAAAAAAAAATTAGCCATTGTGCTAATATTGTGTGGCTGACCACACAGATCTTGTGTAATGCCCAAACGCCCTTCCCCTGTACCCCATAAGCTGTCCCATGCCCAAGGCAGCAACATATCTCAGTCCCAAAGGCAGAGTTGACTCACCTGGGTGAGTTTCATGCCTGAGGCTGAGGCTGTGCAGGGCCAGCCCTGGGAGGGATGCAGGCTCCTTCTTTGAGTTCTTGTTTCAGGTTCCCAGCTGCCCTTGTGCCCCCAGGCTCCTTTGGGCTGGTGCAGTTGATGGCTCCTGGGATGGGCCTGGGAGCAGCTCGAGCAGGGCATTATTTAGGTTCCCCTTTTCTTTCTGTGCTCCTTTGTGGGTGTGCAGATGAGCTTTTGTCAGAGAACCTGACAAGTGCAGTGAGAATACATTGCATTTGTAAGTGGATTTGTAGAAAGAAATAAAGAAATACTTCCTTAAGGTGTTAAGAATTGTTTTGTCTTAGTCCATTGAACTGATGTGTTTTTATCTTTTTAATTACCAGATTGGCAAGGGACCAGGGACATTCTTCAGACTGTGAGTTTACAATGCAAATAAAATCTACCTCGGAGGAGAAGAAAAAAAAAAAAAAAAAAGCTCTTTTTGTTCCTTTTTTCTGAAACGTGAGAAGACAATGACGACAATCACTATTGATTGATCCTGGTATCTTTTGCAATGTAAAGTGTAGACGGAAGATTAACGTATGACTCACTTATGACCATTATTTATTCACCCTGGACCCACTTCTACACTCAGGACAGAGTTTGGAGGAACCTGTCTCTTCTGAACCTGCCTCTCTGGTCTTCCTGGGACATGACCCTTTGCATTTTTCCTGCACTGCACATCACTGGGTATTATCAGCATAAAAAAACTGCTCCAGGGTGCCCAAAGGTGCCTTACATGGGGACAGTGACATCGGCTGAAAGAGGGGGAGTGGGACGGTAGCAGGCAAAATCCAGACCAGAAATAAGACCTTAAGCACCCAATCACTTAAGGTAGCTTAACCTGCTGCTTGCAGGGGCTGAGCTGGGATCTCTGGGCACAGGCACAGCTGCAGGCATGCAGTAATAAGCTCTGCTTATCTCTCAGGGGACTGTAGCTGGGAGAGGCCTGCACACTAAATCTCCCTACCTTAAGTCCCCAGAAATTGTTTCTGGGTCTGAGGCCAAAATAGCCTGTTCACAGATGTGCTAATGCTGAGGTCATGCCAGGGATGGTGATAAGGATTGTGGCTGGTATCATGCTACTTGTAATGGCTTAATTTAACTATCACAAGTAGTATCCAGAAGTGAAACATTCCCAACAGCTGGGGTTGGCATCCCTGCATGGTTTCCCACACCAGTCGCTGACCTTCCACTTCCCAGCACCTTGGTGAATCCTGTGGAAACACTTTTGCAAAGATTTATGCATCTTGTGTGAGCAGAGGGAGGGAGGCAGACACAGGGATAGTCTGAGATGTGGTACAAGATGTTGTGAAGAATAAAAGTAATGATGTCTGGGTTGGATCTTCCAGGTGTTTTAAGAAAGAAAAAAAAAAGCTCCAAGTCACATTGAACTCAAAAAAAGGTTTTACATTCATTTCAGTCGTCCTTTTCCTCAGGCTTTAAATCAAATATATAGTCCCTAGAGCCTTTCTGTCAGCGTATATATAAATATATATATGTATGTGGGTGTGTGTGTGTGTGTGTGTATTTGTATATATATTTCTAACCTAAGTATCTATAGGAAGCATGAACATTCAGAGGAAACTGTCAGTAGTAAGAATTAAAATAGAATATTGAGTGTTCATATCCGCAAGGGAAAAGGGCCTTAGGAACTCTGGTTTCTCACCTTCCCATCACATGCTAAAAAAGACAGGATGATTAGGAATTGGAAGACATTGTAGCCCACTGTATAAACACTGGTTTGGATTTGGGTTTTTTCCTCCCGGAGTTATAAATATGTTTAACCTTGGCTGAGTTACAATAAATAAATAAATAAATCTGGTGAAATGGGTGCTTGTTTTGGAGGCCAGAACTGTTTTATCAACAATAGGCCATTTTATAGGCTTTTCCAAGAAAGGCTGGAAAAATCCCTCTCTCCTCTTCTCTTAGAAATACAACAGAAGAGCAGGCACTGTGTTTACAAATGCTCACTTGGCCCGGCGCTGACAGCAGTGGGGGGTTGACCCGCCAGCATTACAGCTCTTGAATTATCCACTCCATAAATGGAAAATCAATTTGCTTCTGGGATTCTGCATGTTTTCGGGGTTGTTAGAGGCTGTGTTTTTGTTTAGACTCACAACTACATCCAGGCTAGGAGAGCAAATGTGTTTGGGGCTGTTCCGCGGTGCAGAGAGCAGCTGGCATGGATGGGGCTGTGCACTGCGGTGGTTCTGCTGAGCTCTCTTTCTGACTCTCCAAGGCACGGTGGAAGCATTCCCATCACGTCTCTAAGGCTGAGATTCCTGAATTTTACCCGGGAATACTTGAGAAGATTTCTGGTTAGTGTAAAAACTTCCCTCTGCAACATTAAACTGAATGTAGGATGGTTCCCTGATTTACTGGTTCAAGGAGCCCAAGCAGATGGGGTTAATAAAGCCCTTTGTTATCCAGCCTGACCCACTTGTCAGCCCTTGAGCTCCTGTAAATGCATGTGGAGGGGCCAGACTTAAAATAAATCTCGAGGCATTTGGCGAACAGCAGCTAATTGAAGGGCACATGCTGCCCATCACGTGCTGAGGAGGAGAAACTTGGGGCAAAGGCTTAAAACCGAGGTCTGAGGCTCCTGTTTTTGGAATTGGCTATACGGGACTCTGTAAATATTTACACACCACCTCTAAAATCCAAGCTGTTTCCAAGGTGCTGTGTCAAACCCCCATGGAAAGGCGGTTTGGCCTGGGGCAGTTCCTCGAAGATCCCCAGGAGAGGAGCCAGCAGGAAAGGTGGGGATGCTGCAGCTGCACTTCCCTCCTGTCTGGATAAACAGCACATTTGGGTGATGCAGTGCGGGGGGTCCTACATCAATGCCATGCACAGAAATGGGTTGAAATGAGGAGGTTTCATGGTAACGGTTGCAGTTTTGCTGTCTCTTTGCTGGTCTGAAGCCTGCAGCTGAGCAGTGAATGAGACTTCTCTCGCTGGGCTTTCATTTGTTCATAAATTGCACATACTCTGACATAGTTGCTTCTCTGATTTTTTTCCTACCTTTAAAAAACAAAAACAATGTTATTTAAGCAATGGCACTTTGGGGACTTTTTGTAAACATCTGAAGTTTTATAAACAACATGTTTTTTTCTCACAAAACAATGCCTGTCCCGCAATGGTATTCCCACAAAACACTGTGAAATGAAGGGATTCATTTTATGACTTTTAAAAACTTATTGAAATCACTGCTGCCAGGCAGGGAACACCAGGAGGGGAAGGGAGAGCAGCTCTGGGTCCCTCTGTACCTCCAAAGCACCTCCGTGCCTCTCTGCCTAGGCTGGGATCAAGCTGCTATCACCTACCTTTCCTTGACAGAAAAAAGAGCAATTTTCCATGTGAAACAAAGGCCATTTATACTTTGATTTCCCCTGTTTGTCCCAGGACATATGAACTGTTTTTGCTTGGCTTTCTGTAATCACAAATCCAATCCAAATCCTTAAGAAATTAAGCTGGCTGGGGAAAGAAAGAGAAAAGAACTGATTCATCTTCCTCTGTATCCTGCTCCTCCCTCCTTCACTGAGTGCTTGCTGTTCAGCTGCTCTGAGTTATGAATACTTTGCTGGATATCTTGTGGTTATCAAGGTCAGTCTGAGGGAGGGAGGTGAGTCATTGTCATTCAAATAGTTACAAACTGTAATTCAAATAAGGCCAGAGCAGACCCAGGAGGCTGATTCAATACAAAGAGACTCTATGCCCACAGGTCCATGCTCTGCCCTTTCCAAAATTTCACCTCACACTCCTCAGTGTGCAAATACCAGAGCAGAGCTTGAAGCCAGGGCTGCTGTTTTGAGGGCTCTGACCTGTCAGAAGTTCTGGAATGGGGAGGGAAAAGCAGAGAAATTAGGTTGGGAGAAAAGAAAAAAAAAAAAATCTGACCATTTTTTTTTTCTTTACTTGTCTGTGTGTCTCTAGGTTGCAAACGTCTCTCCATGGCTTAAATGGACATCAGAGCATGTCTCCCTGATGGAATGTGCAACCCCAAATGATCCTATCCTTCAAGAACTAAATTCCAAGAAAAAGAATACAATTCTTTCTACAATTTGCTTGTTTTGATGTATGGCTTGCTCTCATACACAAAACCTGAGTTTTAATTTCTGTACACAGAAAGACAATGGTCTGTCTTCAGTAAACCCTCATCAGGAGGGGTTAGCAACAGGACACAGAGAGGTGGAAGGAACTTTGAAGCACTGTGAGAAGGTGAAAGGAAATACCCATTTTTTAAGCCCATTTGGGGAAGATGAAGCCTTTCCCTTATGGCTGGAAGTAGTGGAGTCAGTCTGTTCAGCCTAAGCCTGTGGTGGTAACTGGCAGGCACCTGCTGCAGCCTCTCCTCTTTGCCTTACGTTGGACCCTGCGTTGTTCTCGGCCAGCGGTGGGGACAGAAGCCAAGGGGCAAAGATGGTTGTGGTGAGGAGGAGGAATGTGAAAATGTTCACTTTCGCCTTTTTGCTCATCACGGTGACGTCGTTTCTGCTGAACTACACACACCAGGTGACCACAACCACCTGGGACCCCAGACATCTCGTCGTGCAGTTTTCAGAGCACGTCCAGAAACTCTTCAAGTACCCCAGGAGACCTTGCAGCTGTCACACGTGCATTTCGGAGCTGGGACATTCCCTCTGGTTTGATCAGAGATTTAACTCAACTATGCAACCTTTCCTGACCTCACAAAATGCCTTGATCCCAGAAGACAGCTACAGGTGGTGGCTGGTAGGTGGGGGGTGTAAATGCATCCCAGGCTTTGGGTGATGGTGGTGGTGTCAGGCTTCCAGGGGTGCCAAGCACATGGAAAGAGATGTTTTCTGCCCAAAGCATTTGCTGTCTTGGCTGACAAAGTGGAGATGGAAGGAGGGGGAGTTTGTGCTGCTGTTTAGCTTGGAGGGGCTTAGAGTGCACATTCACTTGCAGCAAGCTAGAGAAGTCCCTGACAGAGTTAGGTGGTAGATCCAGAATTTGCAAAGTCAATACTGTCATTTTCTCCCTTCTCTTCCAAAGACCAGGCTTCGTAACCCCTCCCTTAGTGCTTCAGATGGGCTTTTTACCATTCATCAAGGTGGATAATCAAACTAATTGTGAAGTGTGTAATTCCCCTGGGGGCTCTCCCTACCATAAGATACATAAATAGTAAGATATGTAAATAGCAGGATTAAATGGGAAATGATTAATTCCATGTGTATGAGAGCATTCTCTGTTGTGGTTGATGGTGTAGAATAGATCCGGAAAGCTCATGGATGGCTGTGGGTCACTGGGAAGGAGCAGCCCCAAGTGTATCCTTGAGCAGGGTGGTCCAGCTACCCCTTGAAGCCTGATCCAAGCATCCTGAAACCGAGAGGATGCCTTGTTGGTAAAGCACAGAAGGGAAAAAGATTCCTGTTGTTTTGCCTAACAAAAGCCCCTTTTATGTTCTCTTGAAACGAGACATCAGTTGTTTGATTTACTCATGGCTGTGCTGCAGAGGTGCTAAAGTGCAGGTTCTGCTGCAACAACCCCAGTGAAATCACAGTTTCATTCCATTTGTTTTCCTCCTCTTCTGTAAAAATAGTCCCCTGTGCCTTTCTTTAAACACACAACAGCCTGCAACTTGGTGTTTTGCAGCAAGCACAACCCTTGTTTGTTGAATTCTGGGCTTTCAGGCCTTCTCTGGCACTCTGAGAGGGCCTCCCCAATAGGCACCCGCTATTGCAGTGGGGACATTTTGGTTTTGGAGGGGTTGTCAGGTGCTTTGGGAATGAGACTGTGTCAGATTTATCAGTTCTCACTCCACTGGCTGTTGCATTTAGTGTTGAAAAATGAATGCCACTGAACTCTGCCATCTTTAATTGTTGTGTAAATGATAGCATTGCTCTATGATGAGGCTCTCCTTTTTGCAAGGAGTCTCAAGTACTCCAGGTGCTGTATCTTCTCACCTGCCCCTTGGCCACGACTTTGATTTCCCATTTCTTGTGGTTTTTCTTGCAGCTTCCAGACACTTTTCCTTCTGATCCCCATGTTTATTGTCTGGACTTTGCTGGAGCCTTGAGAAGGGAAGATGGCAAGCTCAGGTCCTTGCCTTTGCCTTGGCTTGAGGTTTCACCAGGGAGCTGGGCTGATCTAACAACTGGCAGTTTTTAAAAGAGTGGACATACCCCAGATTGAGCTCAGTAATGAGAGGATGAGATTACTCATGGACACCATGAGCAAAGCCACTTTGCATTCTGCACTCAGAACTCACTGATTTAATCATGAGGTTTGAATGCATTCTCTCTTAGGAAAAAAAAATAAAAATAAGAAAAAGCTTGGGACTCAGTTCAGAAGTCTGAATATGTAATGTTCCTTCTTGTAGTGAAACAAAAAAAAAGAAGCAGTGCTTCCTCAATTTACAGAATCAGTTAGGATGGAAAAGACCTCTGAGATCATCGAGTCCAACCTGTGACTGAACCACCTTGTCAAGCAGACCAGGGTACCAAGTGCCACATCCAGTCTTTCCTTAAACACCTCCAGGGATGGTCACTCCACCACCTCCCTGGGCAGCCCATTCCAATGCCTAATCACCCTTTCTGTGAAGAAATTCCTTCTAATGTCCAACTTAAACCTTCCCAACTGTGGTTTTAGACTGTGTCCTCTTGTCCTGTTGCCAGTTCCCTGGTAGAAGAGACTGACCCTCACCTTTGCCACAACCTCCCTTCAGGCAGTGGTAGAGAGTGACAAGGTCACTCCTGAGCCTCCTTTTCTCCAGGCTAAACAACCCCAGGTCCCTCAGCCTCAGTCATCTCATAGGACTTGTGCTCCAGACCCTTCACCATCTTTGTTTCCTTCTCTGGACTTGCTCCAGCACCTCAATGTCCTTCTTGAAGTGAGGGGCCCAGAACTGGACACAGCACTCGAGGTGTGGCCTCACCAGTGTGTTAAAAATTCATCTCAACCTGAAACAGATTCTTTCAGAGGAGGTTTGTTTCTTTTTCAGCAAAATGAAAAAAACAGACTTTCANCCCTTCACCATCTTTGTTTCCTTCTCTGGACTTGCTCCAGCACCTCAATGTCCTTCTTGAAGTGAGGGGCCCAGAACTGGACACAGCACTCGAGGTGTGGCCTCACCAGTGTGTTAAAAATTCATCTCAACCTGAAACAGATTCTTTCAGAGGAGGTTTGTTTCTTTTTCAGCAAAATGAAAAAAACAGACTTTCAGAACAGCCTAAAGTCTCCCCTCCCCATCCCAAACAAAAGCTGTTCATTCATTTTCAGGGCTGTCTAACCATGTTTTAGTGTTTTCATTCTTTTTTTTTTTTATTCCGATCATGTTCAAAGAGAATACACCGCTTCAGAATACAAAATCAAAGCAATTTTTTTCAGATGGTAAAAATAAATCTTCTAAGATTCCTAGACTATTTCAATCTTCAACCATGATGTGTGAAATATTTTGATGTCCCCCATAACTGCATTGTATGTTGGAAATTTTTACTTACTGAAAGTCTTTGCCCTAATGTGTAGTAGACAGAGAAAGTGCCCTGACTCCTCTGAAAGATGGTTTTGGGTAAACCCTAGGCATGATGTTGCCTCACCTCCTCATTGCAACTGATTCCTTATGTACATGTTGCTTTGGGTAAGTTTTTCCATGACGGTGTCATTTCTTCAGTAAATAGTTCCCAGGTGCATCCTGAGGGCAACTCCCTTTTTGCTGTTCATGTTTAGGCTCATCTTCAAAGCAATTCTGAGATTTTGGCCAGTCTTTAAGAAAACATTGCTCATGGCCATGTTTCACTCTTGTGTGCTTTGCCAACTCAGTAATTTGTGACTTTTTGCTATATTTGTACATTAAAAGGAGGTGTGAGGAAACCTGAGATTGTTCAGACTTCTTTTCGGCGGTGGGCGGGGTGGGAATGACTGTGTGTTCACTCTCAGGAGCTGATTTCAGACCGTGGGACGGTTTTGTTGAGCTGTAACTGAGGCTCTGAGATGCACTGGAGCTCTTCTTTACACGTCGGTGACTTCCCTGTCATGGGGAGACCCGTGTGATGTGCTGCCCTAAAAGCAGGCAGAGCCCTTGCCTGTCCACCAAACTCAGTCTGCCCTCCCTCCCCCCTTAACCCTGTTGCTGTTGATGTGAATAAGTGCTATTCATCCAAGTAGTCCTGCAGCATTAGTGTCCCTCCCACTAGGGCAGTGAGGACTGATTTCAGAGGTTAATGACCAGTATTGGAGACAAAGGGACATTTGGGACCAAAGAATGGGGTGGTTTCCCTTGCTTACAGCTCTTCCCATGGCTGCCAGGCTGCTTCATGGTTTATTTGGAGAATATATAGTTTGAATACTTTCAGCCTGGTAGGATGTGGCCTTTAGAAGGAAATATTCCTGCTTGCTCTGAATAAAGCTGTTTGTGTATACTGGATTTAGTGCTCCCACCTGTGCAGGTGGGAAGGAGCAGGGGGGAGAAAGTCAGTGCCACCATCCCTGCAGTGGCTCATCGTGCTGCCTGGGGCAGGGCTGCTCCAGAGAAGGGCCTGAAAATGTACCTGGCTGTTTCTTTGTTCATGGAAACAAGGGGGATGTTGTCAGGACTGCTCCTCGCTTCTCATTTGCTTAAATATGCACAGCTGATAAACTGTCCCTTCATTACTTTAGTCGGGTAGCAAATAATGGCCCAAATTCTCCTCTTGCGTACACCCCTGCAGCTGCTCTGTACTTTTTGTGACTTAAAGCTGAATTGGAATCCTCTACTCTCAGGGAGGATCTGGGCATTAATAACACTTCAGGCTGTGAACATTTTGTTAGAAATTCCTTCGTCCCTCCCTCCCTTTTCTCCCTCTCACCCTTCCTGTCTCCCGCCTCCTCCCTCTTTCTTTCTCCTCTGCCTTCCCTCATCTTATGCTCAGAGACTGTGAGAGTGTTTCTGCAAGGTGGCACCTGGTGTTACATGATACATTCCTTTCTGTTTATATTTTCTTTCCCACCTCCCTGAGCTGGTTCACCTGCAAGCTTTCCATTGTTTTACCATGACACAAATTCTGTGGATGTTCTCACTAAATTTTGTAACCCATATATAAGGAAACATGGCAAGAATTACATGCTGTAACAAAGCACAGCATTTATTTATAGTTTTCTCGTTTTGTGCTAAGAGGTGGATGCATTGTTCTTGGTGGTCAGAAAGTATAAAAAATAGGAGATCAGAACCTGCTGTTCCTAGCCCAAATGTTGTGGTTGATGGATTGAAGTTGTGATAAATAAATTTAGGCTCAGAATTTCCTGGCAATCTTCTCTGTAGCACATTTTTCATAAACTATCCTGTTATAAGAACTTTCATCTTGAGTCTTACGATGTTTGAGGGTTTTGCCTTTTCTTTGGAAGAAAGCTCATATCTTGGGGCCATGTTATTAGCATATCCAAAAGAAAATATTAGTTTAAACTCATTATGTTTGTAGGAAAAATGTAATACATGGCTTAAAAATTTGCTTTCAGCCGGTGAACAAAGGGGCATCCCCACCCAACACGTGCTGGGGAAGCTACACTGATTTTTAAGGCAGCAGCAGATCTGCTTGGCACCTGAGTCATGCATTTTGAATGCTCTCTGAGGAAAATGTGTCCAAATACTTTGATCACCAGAAGTTTCCTTTGAAACTGGGATGCTGTCTGTGACACTTTGAAAGCAATACAGAGGGCTCAGCACTCTGAAGGTAGCATGTGGCTACCAGATCACTGCAGAAGGGGGTACCAAATCCCAGATCCAGGCTAGGCCCCAGGCTCTGGTCTCAGTGCCTGCCACATGCCCAGTCCCACCCAGTCCCAGCTGAAGTGGAGCTGTTTGGTTGTGAGACATTTAGACCAGATTTGGACATAGGGAAGAACCTGACCCTGGACCACCTCTTACCCTCACCCACGTAAGTCCAGCTGGGCTGGAACTGCTCCTCCTATGGTGAGGACAGATGGATGTGAAGGTGGTCCAAGCTCACAGGTCTCTCTCAGCACAAGGGTCAGAGTGTGTAGAGGTGACCCATACCAACGACGGAAGTCAGAAATTGTAGAACTCAGCATATTATTGTGTGTTATTTACAAAATATATGCACGCATATATTTATATTTGAGAATGTAAATTTCTTGACTGCACACATCGTTAAACAAAGCCCAAACTCTTGACAGCTCCTCTATTATTTCCCTTCAACTCTTAGATGCATAGTAATTGAAGGACATTAAATATAACCAGAAGAAAGCCATATTTTCCAGACCAAAGAGGCATTTTTAAAATTGATGATTTCCTTTTAAGCTCTCCTTGAGTCTGTAGAACAGAGATTACCTGGATTTGCCCCACCAGACTGTTGCTAGGATTAATTTTATAGCTGAGAAGTGTTGTGTGGGTGTTAATGCCTCCAACCTGCAGCAGTGAGGCAATTAGTAGGTGTGCAAAAGAGATTCTCATGGGACTTTATTCGTTCTTTGTCTTTTAAAAACAGTTAAAACAAAATTAGAAAAGCCACAAACCCCAGTATTGCTACCCCAGCTTGCCCCAGGCTGCCTGGCTGTGTGTTGGCCGGGCTGCGTCACCAGTGCTGGCTGCTGCCAGACCCACAGATGTACCTGTCTGTCCACCACAAGGGTTCTGCCTTGGTCTGTGTTCTATCTGCATCTACATCACACCAGTGATTGCAGGCTAATCTGTTCTACCTGCTAATAACTTGGGGTTTTGAAGTTGTGCTTAATAAGCTGCCAAATTTGGCCATGGGTGCAGGATGCACACCAGGAGAGCTCTCCTTTGAGGTTCTCCTGACTCCTTTGAGGCCCCAAGATAAGAAGGACATGGATGTCTTGGAGCAAGTCCAGAGGAGGACCGGAAGATAGCTGGAACACCTTTCTTGTAAAGACAGACTGAGAGAATTGTGGTTGTTGAACCTGGAGAAGGCTCTGGGGAAACTTTGTTGCCGGATCTCAATATCTAAAGGGGCTACAAGAGAGCTGGGCAGGGACTTTTCATAAGGGCATGTACTGATAGGACAAGGGGGAATGGCTTTAACCTGGAAGAGGGCAGGTTTAAGATTACTTATTAGGAAGAAATTATTTCCTTTGAGGGTGGTGAGGCACTGGCACAGGTTACCCAAAGAACTGCATGCCCCATCCCTGGGAGTTTTCAAGGCCAGGTTGGATGGGGCTTGGAGCAAGGCCTGGTCTACTGGGACCTGTCCCTGCCCGTGGCAGGGGTGTTGGAACGAGATGATCTTAAGGCCTCTGCCAACCCAAACCATTCTGTTATTCCATGACTGTAGCTGTGTCCTCACCACTCCAAGCCATTAGCTCTGAGCAGCTTTGGCTGAATTCACAGTCTCCCTTTGCAACCCCTTAGCCATGTTTTGGGTATTGCTGCTTGGTAGTGCTGTCAATGTGATGGTACTGGAGAGCCCAGGGAAGCCTTCTGAGAAGTTTAAAAAAGCAGCAAATCCCTTGTCATCCTTAGTGGGGGTGTGCACAGTGATGATGAGGAGGGAACAACAGGGTCTTCCTTGGAGAGCCATTCATGGGTAAAGAAAGGGAGTTTGTGAACTTTAGGCGTTCTTTTTTCTTGCCTTTTTTTTTTTTTCTTGCTTGTTTTTTTAAAATAAGAAGATGCAAAACCAGCTAGTTCACTTCTGTATGTGAAATGGGGAGTTTCTAAGGCTGGGAGATGATTTAGGAAACTTCTCAGTCTGAACTCTCAAATATGGTTTTTAACAACCTAAGGTGGAGAATTGACTCTCAAGTGATGCACAAATATTTTATGGAGGGAAGCTGGACTGTTTAGTGATCCAATGATATTTTATATGTGGACACAAGATGGTCAAGGTGCTTTATGATCTTGGACAAAAAGATGGTTAAGATGCTTTATGATCTTGGACAAAAAGTTGAACTGCTTCATTAGACACACATATTACTTGCACAGACTTTTGAGAAAAGCAGCCACTTCACTCAGGGCACAGGAGTCAATTATTTCAGTGTAGTTAAGGCCACCTGTAGCAGCTATATCCATACACATAGCCCTGTCACACATCCATAACACTTGGAGGGAGGATGCTGTCCTAGCAGAGCCACATGGCACTGCCGTGGCTCTGCCTTGCACGGCGTGGACAGACTTTCACTCTGTGCTTTTGTTGATTTCCCTTTGGGAAAGGCCAGACTGGTGGGAGCTTGATAAGGAGGGGGAAAAAAAATTAAAAAAAAAAAAAAAGGACAAAAATTTGGTGTGGGAAAGTGAACTATAATCAGCTTGTAATTGTAATGCTATTAAAATGGTCTTTTTTCAATAAGCCAAGCAAACATTGTGCAATAAGGAACTGGCTGCATGTTAAGTCTGAACACTTGCAAGCTGAATGTGCCTTGGAGTTAACCAGCTTTGTTGCTTCCTCTTCTTTGTTTTGCTGAAATGCCAAAGAGTAACCAGTGTTGATAGAAGATTAGGCCTGAAATGTATAGTTCAATCAGATGATCACTGGGAAATCAAAACAAATGACTTAAAATTATTTGACAGATGTCTCATTGTATGGATGTTCAGCACACAATGCAATAAAGTCATCACGCTATTTGAGGTCACTGAGAGAATTTCCAGCATTAGTAATGGTCTTTCCCATGGAAGCTGTGTACAACAGAGGGGTTGTAGGACAGTGGTGTCCTCCTGCTTTCAGGTTGATGTTGGTTCCCATGTTTCAGCTTTGTTGCAGTAGAGTTACTCTAGACAGAAGCATAAAAGAACGGTAGATGCCTCAGTTCTGTAAATGGAGGTGTCTATCCAGGATGTTTCTTACTATTTTAATGCAGCAAAAATGCATCAATACTCTAGGTCTTTCCCTTTTCTGAAGCTGTCAACCTGTACGAAAAGAAAATTTAAATTAAAGAGGGCACCCAGGTACTTGGAATTCTCTGAAAATTGCCTTCGTGTTCTGAATTTTCTCAGGCAAAATCAGTTCAAGGATAAGATTTTGCTGGGTTTCCTTTTCATTTCTTAAAGACAGTTAAGAGTCAGCTCATCTTTACAGAGAGAGAGAGTATATATGGGTGTATGCAAATGTGTGTTCAAATAACTCAAAATAAGTTGCTTATTCAAAAAAGATTGTATTTTACTACATTATACATTTGTACTACACTCTGTGGCATCTAGGAGGTCTCAAATTATCTTGAAGGCTGCAGGTTTTCTAACATTGTTTTTCTCATATTCAGAGTAAGATGAGGTTAGATTCGATTCATAAAGAACACATAAGAGTTTAGATATGTGGCCATGTGTTCATTGCATCACACACAAATTTAGAAGATGACCTTTTTTATTTATGTAATTGAGCCTTGCACTGAATAGTGACATACATGGTCATAATTATGGTGCTTGTCTGGTTATCCTAATTGCCTTGCATCCTGATCACCTCGTGCAGTCCATATACAAGTAGGTAGATTAGGAAGGCTTAGTGGGAAGATTAAGTCTGTGTATGCATTTCTTTGTCTTCTTTGTTTCAAGTTCTCAGTGTCGTCTTCTAGCTCTGAGCTCCAGAGACCTGTTGTTCATTTCAGTGCTGCAATAAGGTCCTGCAAAAAGCACAGAATTTAGACAAAAATTGCAGTGCTGCACTTGTTTGTGTGAGAGAGGGCGATAGCAGGACAAATTAACAGTTCCTGATGCAGTCAAGGGAAACACATTGGAAACTAAAGCCAAATTAGCCCAGGCCATTCCTGGGAGTCGTGGGAAAAGATGTTTCTCTTGTCTCCTTCCCTGTCTTTCCATGCCCTGGGCTGGCAGAGCAAGACAGAGCCTTTCTGGCTCATTTTGTGCTAGAGCCGTTCTCCTTTTGTGAGCTTGGAAGCAAGTGGCACCACGAGGGTGGGCAGCGCTGTTTGTGGGCATGCCAGTACTCCCAACCTCTTCAGTAAATCTGAGAGCTGAGCCCCAGAAAGGGAGTGTCTGACCATCACCTGCCCTGCACCTTGCCAGTACCTTCCCAACCCAGCCATTGTTTCCACCATGCACCACAGAGCTGCTACAGAACAGTTTCCCTCCGTGGCAACAGACACAATAACCAAGGTCCGGGTGTTTTTTTCCATCCTGGAGATTTTTTTAGATGATTATACATCTCCAGCCCTCAGGGCTAGCTCTAGTATTGCATGAGCAGCTAGTTCCTCCACAGCCCACTTCCCATTTCCCTCTCCCACTCCTGGCATATGCCAGAATTTGTGGCAGGGATATCAGCCACTTCTGATATCAGGGATATCAGCCACTTCAGCTCCCCTGAGACTTTTCCGTCATTTGTCGGAGAGTTAAAAGAAGCCTTACACATATCCTAACAGAAGATACCTGACCCAGAGTGGGTTTCGGCTTATACAACACCAGAGGAACATTTACTCAGCTAAGGCCTGCCTCAAGGAAAATACTTTATCTGTTCTATCATGGCTAAATAGAGGAAGTGTGGGAACCTGATGAGGAGGAGGAGAAAAAAAGAAGCCAGTTTAAAAAGTTAAGGGGTTTTCCACTTGATTTTTTTCGCACTTTGGCTCCCAACCCAAAGCCTTGTACTGCAGAAGGCAGTATCTGTGGGTAGATGCAGGACTGCTCTTTGAGGAGACACTTCAAGCCATCTCTAGCTCACAGAAAGGCTGCCTGTGTTGGTAACTTGGAGTGATTTTTCTCCCTGACAGAAGCTGCAAGGAGAGAAAGCTCCGAAGAGTTTGAACGCCACTCTCACGGAGCTGTTTGGGGTCATCCCCGGGGACGGGGATCCGCTGCAGGAGCGGGGCTCCCACTCCTGCCGGCGCTGCGCCGTCGTGGGCAACTCCGGGAACCTCCGGCAGTCGCAGTACGGCCGGGACATTGACTCCCACGACTTTGTGCTCAGGTCAGTGAAAACCACCTCAGCTACAGGTGCCTTTGCTGTCTAAAATTCACTGGTATTTGGGTGGGACAAGTGAGTAAACAAGGTTTCATGGTCTGTCTAGTGAAACCTGGTACTTAAGTCAAATCTAAGTTTCAGGGGCATAAACTATGTGTGTTGGAGATATGACCTCATGTTTTAGCTTGGAAAAAAGCATTAATAGATATTGATGCTGTAGCTTGTTCTGCACAGTCCAAAATCGCCTGTGTTAAAAAATATAGGAAAAAGAGATTTGCACTTATGAGTAAAAGTTATTTCTGCAGCCAGTGCTCATGAGTGATCTTTTAGACATTTAACTGATTATATTAGATTTGACTTTCCTGCACTACTTCATTCTTAAGCAGTGGTAGGGTGGGGAAGCCAGAAACACTTTTCAGTGGACAGGAGTCACCTGTTTGGCTGCAGGTAATTTGTAAAGGATGGCGTTGCATCTCCATTTTAAGGCAGCAAGGTTGGCTACTTTGTTCCACTGAAAGGCAAGCAGGAACTAGGTAAGCAGAGCTTATCACCCAGAGGGCAGCCAAAATATCTGGACTAAGTTCATCTCCAGCATGTCATCTGCCTTTTACACCACAGCTGCCAGCACAGTACAGTTTGGAGATAAATAAAGGGCAGGAAGGGAGAGATTGCTCTTGAAAGATTATTTTCTCAGAATCAACAAAAGCCTTAGTAGGAAGCTGTGCACAGAAGTCAAGAACAAAGGAACAGAAGATCAACACTGTTTGACCTGTAAAGCCACCTTGGCTTCTGATGTCGCTTGAACTTGGCATAGAGTCTTCAGGTGACATCTGCGTCTTCACAAACCATATCAGGAGTTGCTTCCTGCAGTTGCACGTCTTGCTCCCTGCCAAAAAGTACCTCCACAAAGGCAGAGGCACCAACCTGGCCTTCAGATCCATGAAGAGAAAGGGAGAGCCCTCAACATTATTCCTACAGGTTGTAAATGTGGGGCAGCTGCAGATGTGGGAAGCTGTGGTGCATTTATGCTTAACTCTGTGTCCTTCCATATGGAGACAGCCCCGTTCCTGTGTGGACTTTCTTATATTGCCTGTCCTACATTTCCAGACTCGTGCAGAAAAGACCTTGCTAGACTCAAATACTGGTAGTAATAACTAAAGAGTAACACACCCAGGTGCATGTTTCTGCTCCGAGGCCTTGCCCATCCCATTGCCAGCCATCCCTGGCAAGGGCAAAACTCTCAGTGACTTAGTGAACCTTCCAGTCTCAGATTTATATTTCAGCAGCCTTAAGCCAGATCTGAAAGGATTGCACAAGGTTTTAGGATTCACCATGGGAATTTGTGCAGAGAAGGTGACCCCTTTCTGCATCAAACACAAAATCACTGGTGACCTGAAATTCACTTCCACCTGCTCTGGCAATACAGCCAAGTGCAGAGGAGAGCCAAGGAGTCTGAGGAGGCACCTTTCCTTCCAAACATGTTCCAGCCCACTTGTATTTGTATAACTATCTGCTTTCATGACAGAAGGAAGTTCCTGCTTGGTCCTTCCTGCTGACACTGGGTGTGAATGCTGCCTTCTGCCATATGGCACTGACAGCCCCACCATGGGTGGTAGGAAAGGTACATAGACCAAGGACACATTGTAAGATAACCAGCATGTCACACTTGTCTTTGTCTTGATTGAAAGAAACACCCATATTTTATACCTTTGACTGACTAATCTCAAGGTAAAACACAGAAAGTCCCGTGCTTTTCCAGTATTTCTCCACAGTATGGTGTGGGTTGCTGGCAGGGAAGCCAATAACAGGGAACGCAATAACCAATCCATGAGGCTGGCAGGATATTCTAACTACACTAATAACTCCCTTGAAGGGAGTTAGAAGAAACTTAAGTAATTCACCTGGGGTAGAACTGCAATAACACAGCCTGGCGTAGACTTGATAAACAGATTTTGCCTCTCCTGTTATCCTTAACCGAGGCAGCATGTTGTCTGGCAATGTATGATGCTCCTGATTACCTCATCAGCTACAGCCTTCCTTTTCCTCCCTGTGCTTCTGGCAAGAGCTGAGCTAATGTTATTGCAGAAAGAAAAAACATTTTGCTGAGAGACAACTGAGGGGTTTCTCCATGGTTTTGCACAGCACCATGGATTCATGCAAGTTGCTTCAGGGATCTCTAATGTGCACTGTGCTGCACCACAGAAATATGCAAACCTCTGCACTGAGAACCTAAAGCATCAGGGAGAGAATTGCTGATGTGTTCCCAGATTGGCTTTCAGAAGTGAACACAGGCATAGAGGCATTTCTGCAGTCCTGAGTTCAAAAATCCCCTCTCTGTTCCCTGTACGGGCCACTTATTTAAGAATTGGACTCGATGATCCTTGTGGATCCCTTCCAACTCAGAATATCCTGAGATTCTGTGAATCTGTGATACATCCAACATGAGGTAGGGTAGCCCTGTTTAGCCAACACATCTTAACAGAGCCCTGGAGGCCCTGGGCAGATCTCCATGCACTGACCCCAGGGTTACCTAAAGCACCCCATGTGTGTGCAGAGTGACCCTGAGTATCTGTGGATGTTTGACTACAGACTACAAAGTTAAAGTAAGGTTTGAGTAAATGAAGGGTCAGGAGCAGGTCTTGTATTTGTCACTGTCTTTGTGTCTATTTGGCACTGACTTTGGTGCAATAGCAGTATTTGCTGCTTCTTGTCACAGATACCATAGTTTATTACCTTGACCCTAGACATTCAAATACACCTGTATGGATAAGGGGGAAATGGAAATGCAAGAAGTCAAGCTGATGTACTTCAGGGCAATGTTTTTCTCACCAGCTGGAGGATGCAGCTTTAGGATGAAGTGAGATATGTCCTCATGGACTCACCACTCTTTTGATGACTGTGAAGCGAACGCGGGGATGTGCTCAGAGGTACACCTGCTTGGTACACTCCTGTTCAGTCCAAGGAATTCCACACTAAAGCTGAGCTTTCATTTACTGTTCAGTCACATGGGTTAGGATTATTCCAGCTTGCCTGAGGACCGCTACACCCTGTCAGGGCTGTCTGAAGACCGTGCATATAGCACTCCCATAAGCCATGGGTGCATGTTCCTGCACCTCAAGCAAATGACTTGGTGAAAATGACATGTACTTGTACTTACCTAATTCCTCTTCTGTCTCAATTCTTATTTTTGGGCTGCAGAATGAACCGTGCCCCCACTGCTGGCTACGAATCAGATGTTGGGAGCAAGACCACTCACCACTTTGTTTATCCTGAGAGCTACAGAGAGCTGGCAGCAAATGTGAGCATGATCCTGATCCCCTTCAAAACCCTGGACCTGCGCTGGGTTGTCACCGCTCTCACCACAGGCACCATCAACTTGTGAGTAAGGGCAGGCACAAGGGTGGGAGCTCCATACTTCATGTTGCTGAAAGAGATGATAGCCTACGTGGGGCAAATCCCTGCTTCTGATAAGGCCTAGGGATGCTCTACAGACCCTCTCAAGTCAGAGCTCAGCCCTAAACACTTGATTTCTAGGGAAAGCTTAATGTTATGATGCAGTTGTTGAGGCAAAGATCGAGATTCAGTCCCTTACATCCCCAGTGTTCTCAGAGAAATGAAAAGGGCAGTTTTTGCTGGTGGAGGTGACCAGTTTGATCAAAAAGCTCATGAGCTTTGGGGTTCAGTGCCTCATTTTGGGCTTCTGCTCATCCTTCCTCCTCTCTGGTTCCTTGGGAGGCAGTACACTTGCAGAAGGGGATGAGGAGGCAGAGAGGGGCGTTCAGGTTGCTCACCTGAGGCAGCGAGAGCAGATGCCCCATCTCACTTAGTGCCCCATCCACAGGATGAGCTCCCCTGGACAGGTTGGTCAGGAGTTTGGTCTGTCTTTCCTGGTGGAACGTGATTGAGAACTGTACAGAGGAAACAATGTTTTATGTGTCACCTGCGTGTCTTAGCCTTAAATTCAAGAGTTCTACTTGGCAATAATGTGACACACTGGAATTTATTCTCCAGTTCTCTTTTGAGTGCTGTCAGAAGTAAAGGTTGTCTCCTGCTAGATACATTTATGGCATCACCAGAATTAGAAATGTGATCAAAATGCATGTTTCTTCTGGGAGCCTGCTCGCAGATTCTTTTCCTTCCTGTAAGATGGCTTTTCCTAATCCAGAGAATGAAATACGTGACATTTGTACTGTGTGTGAGGTTATGTGCTGGATGTGAAACCACAGCCTTGTGGGGTTGCTTGGTGACACTCTGCTACACATAGTCAGCAAGAGCAGATCAGATTGCTTTACTCCAGGGAGAAATATTTCAAGACATTTAAACTTTTTTCCCATTTTCGAAGTCTCAGAAGATTTAAACTTGGAAAAGTGTGCCTTAGGGCTGTTGACTGGGCATAAGACCCACTTTGTAATTTTAAATAAAACTCCTTGATGGAAAAACAAATGAGGTTTTATTTCTTCTCTTCGTTTTATTTTCTCTCTTTGTAGATACATTTTGGATTCTTTAAATTCTTATTAAGATTCCCTTAATTTGTAATAAATCTGTGTTAGCTTTCTTTTACCTTTTTTATCACCAACATTTCATACATACAATTATAAACTGGCTTGAAAAAAATCCACCTTCAAGACACACTCATAACTTGGAAAAATCAGTACACTTAGAAAAGTGTACCACTCGCTACAAGTCATTGAGGTGCTGAAGGCTGTCCAGAGAAGGGTCATGGAACTGGGGAAGGGTCTGCAGCCCAAGTCTGATGAGGAGCTGCTGAGGGAGCTGGGGGTGTCCAGCCTGGAGAAAAGGAGGCTCAGGGGAGATCTTACCAGTCTCTACAACTGCCTGACAGGAGGCTGTAGCCAGGTGAGGGTCAGTCTCTTCTCCCAGGTAACAAGAGACAGGAAAAGAGGAAATGCCTCAGGTTTCACCAGGGGAAGTTTAGATTGAATATCAAAAACAATTTTCTTCACCGAAAGAGTTGTCCAGCACTGGAGCAGGCTGTCCATGGGAGTGGTGGTGTCACCATCCCTGAAGGGATTTAAAAAATGTATGGGTGCAGCACTTAGGGTCATGGTTTAGTGATGACTTGGCAGTAGTGGGTTAACTGTTGGAGTCAATGATCTTAGAGATCTTTCCAACCTAAATGATTCTATTGTTCTACAATTTACATGGGCACACATTTTGCAGACAGGTCCACTGCCTGTCCCTGCCCCAGGAGAAAGCTCTTGGTACTTCCTGAGCTCTGAGCCCTGCACTGATTTCAAGTGAGTCCTTAGCCTATTAGGAAGATGTAACTGGTTGACCACAATGCAGTCATAGCACATGAAAGGGAAAACACCTTTGCTTAATAAATTACAGGATATATTAAATATTTATAATTAGATTGTGTACATGGGTTTGGTAAGAATGGGGTATAAATTAGTGTGTGAGTATTTAACCACATGAAAGAAATACCACTATTTTAAGATATTTGCTATACTCAAAACAGGGAAATTGCATAATTAATAAGCTGGAATAATAAAAGCAGAAAATCATAAGCATACAAATCATAGCAATGTACATAGCAATGTATAATTTTAGCCTTGTAGAATTAACCTACAAGCATGCATTAAACACATGGTGTCAGGTAATGGGTATAAGGATATTGTTGAGTGCACATTTTTAAAGGGGAGAAAGCATGAAATAAAAACAAAACACATTTAAAAGTCAGCATTTTAGAAAGGAAGAAGTACTTATCTCCTTACTCTGGTCTGCTTGGGCCTTGTTCCATGTGCACAGGGTGCATAGTGTCAGCTGAGTTTAGGCTAACAAGAATGCAAGTGTACTCATAGCTAAAAAAGATAAGCATTCTGTACTGGTTAGACTTCTACACAGTGTTTAATTTCCTATATTTCAGCCAAATGAAAGAATTTCCTTGAACTCAAAACCTGGGAGTTAAATATATTCTTGTCTTAGTATTATCATAATTCTTGCAATTTTTACGATTCAAAACAAAAGCCAAACTTCATATTGCCTTAATATTAGCTTCAGTTGATAGCTGAGTGATTCTCTCAGACATTCTCAGTCCCATTTGACTGATGTATTTCCATCTAAAAACGTCTCTCTAAGACTAAGCGTTGTTCCAGAAAAGACTAAGAAATGCCTTTTCTGGGATAGGAAACTTTCAGGCCCTCATCAGACATATATTTACACTGATTGCCTTCACTTGAAAGTCTTTTAGGAATCTGTATGGTGAAAAAACACTTAGTTTGGCAAAGACAGTTATTGTATTCCTTAAAATGTTACATATCCTGGGTCAAGGGCTCAGTAAATGTTTTGTACAAGGTGGCCAAGGACAATGACAGATTTCACTAGAGCCCTGCAAAGTGGCTCGTGGAAGATGTTTCCCAGGTGATGTGTTACACTGCCTGTAGCCACCTTCATCACAGGTGTCACTCTGTCCCACTCCTGTGTGGTACCTCCTGGGTCACTCGTGCCCTGGCTGCCCTGCAGCCCAGGTTTTACATGATCATAAGAGCAGAGGTCTTAATCAGTGTGCCAGTATTTTGTGTGTCGTTTTATGAAACTCTGCAGCCACGTGACAGCAGGACCTGGGTATTTCTTCTGAAATAATGAAGTAGCCCTTGGTTAAAATGACTAATATGTCATCTGACAAGAGCTACAAGAGTCTCCTGGTTAGATCAGAGATGTCCACTAGTACTGTCATGAACACTGCCTGCTCATCTCTTTGGTCTTCTACTGTATCTATCCATGAAATACAGCCTTCTTGTTTCTTCCACACCACCTTTTTATAAAAGAGTAACTGTTTATTTGTCTGACATTAAGGAGATAGTACCAGCAAAGAAGCCCTTTTTGTCTTACTGAGCACAAAAAGGGCATGGGATCACCAAGACTGTGTTTACTGATTTGCTGATCAAGGTCAGGCATGGGATGCAGCTGCAAGGGCATATTTGCTGAGACCAGATTGAGGAGTCTGCATGTGTCCCTTTCCCCAACACCCACCACCTCTCTCACTGCCTCCAGCCCAGAGCATGGATTGCACATCTGGAGAACAGTGCCAGGTCACCACTGGTTTGGGAAGATTTAGACTAAGTTTTAAAAGTGATGATGTTCTGTGGTTCAAAGAAAATAAAACCCTAATGACGGGAACCTTGTGACCAAAACCCAAGTGAAAACATTTAGACTGAACTAATGGAAGGCTTTGGTGATTTACCACAACCCATCTAAAAAGTGCAGGATGTGTTTTGGGATGTACTCCAATTACAAGGCCAGGTCACCTGAATTTTTTCACTTGAAACAAACTCAGGGTGAGTTTTTTCTTACAGCACTCATGATGAGCTGTGCAATGCCAGCACGCACTATGCATGAGATATGGGGAATAAAAGTTTTTTCATTTTCAAGACATGACTCGTGATTTCAACCCAGTCATAAGGTGTAATTTGGAAATCTTTTGCTGGAAACTGCAGGAAGTCTTCAGCGTCACCCTGGGGAGGAGGGAAATAACTTTCTGTGAGGGGCTGTGTGCAGGGAATGCCCGAGTTTCATTTAACCACAGCGCTGGTGAACTCTGCTGCCAGCGACTCTGAAATTCATGTGGTGGCTCCGAGTATTAGGAAAGGAAAAGTCTCCCCCTGGTGGGAGAAGATTTTTCTGCCGTGAAATTAAATGGAAAGTCCCATCAGCAAAGAGCAAAGACTTCAACAATAATGATCCAAGAATTAGAAGTCTCGAGCTCCACATAGTATTGACTCTACAGTATATTCTCAACTAAATCTTCGGTGTCCTACTGTCAGTAATTAACTTGAATATTTAAGAACGTAATAGTTTCCTATAAAATTGCTTCAGTGACAGCTCAGTTTTTTTCCTGCTGTGTTACTTAATTGCAGCCTCATTTTACAACAACTTCCTGAATTTACTATTTTTGAATAATTTGAATTTATCACTGTACATGAAGAATATTCTTTCTTTGAAATTACATGAAAATACTAATAAGTTGGGCTCTTATTTATCATGGTGCTGTCTTCCTTTTTTCTTTAACAGCACATATGTTCCAGTTCCAAGGAAAATCAAAGTCAAAAAAGAAAAGGTGAGCAATACTGGTTTGTGGATTTGTTCTGCTGTTTATTTGTAGGTCTTTTGCCTCTTTGGGAGACTGCAAGAATCCAAGCAGGCCCTTGACATTCATAAAAAGTTGCAGCCAAAATACAGACATTTTACAAGGCTCAGCTAAGCTAAAGATTTGGCTCCTGTGTGCCATTTAGGCCATAGATCAACCACTAAATAACTGTGGTTGGAAAGAAATTGCTCTTGTGGCTGTGCCATTGCATGAACACTGTTCTGAAGGTTGCATCACTTCCTCTGGTGTTGCTCAGGAACTTTAAAAGTGCAGCATTGTCTGCCACAGTAACTGCTCTGTTCCTACCCATTGCAGTAATTTGTATGTAATGATACTGAGGAGAGACTTTGGAGGTTTTCTTAAATAATTTTAATATTTGAACAGCAAGGTCAGTTCCTTGTAATACGGAAGCTAAGTGAACTCTGAACAAATAAAGCTGTGTGTTCCCAGTCAGTGGAGAATTCCTGGTGGTAGGCTCTTAGCCCACAGCTGCAGTAATTACCTGTACCCAATTAAACAAGCTTGGAGGCTGATCTCAGGCCAAGTCCAGGAAGGTTTTGCTCCAGGTGTATTACAGGTCTCACAGGCAATGTTCAAGCACAGTTTGCATGAGAGCACAGACAGGGACAGGCTGGAGGCAGGATTTGCCATGGGGCAGGCTGTTAACTCCCATGTAGGAACTTTAGCCACTGTGCAAAGACTTTGGTTTTTTTAGCTGCATGGTTTGAGGCTATAATGAAGGCAGGCTGTGTGAGAGAGGAAGAACCTCTTCCATGGAGCTTCCAGAAAAATAAAGGTCTCATTCTCTCAGCCTTTGGAGAGACTGATTTTCCAAAGAAGTACAGGTGTCTAGTCCGTCAAGGGTTGTTAAAGTATGACATTAGCTCCAGAACATTAAAATTACAAATTAAATCACACACCTTTCATTTAAGAGCCAGGTGTTGCCAAAGCCTTCAGGTGAGACCCTGAACTAGTATCAGTTTATTTTCCTTTGCTTCAAACCATGGACCTCTAGGGTGCATTAAATAATCCCTTAGTTCATCCTTACCTGTTGTGAGGTACATGATAACCTCTGCAAAACCCCTGTGAGAAGCACCCGGGCAGGTTGTTAAACTCACATCACAGTTGAGTGGCAGCAGCCCAGGGTATGGTGATTTGCAGCAGCTTCCTGAGCATGAGAGGAGAAGCCTGTGTTTCTTCCCACACTGTGCAATGCAAAACACCCTGTGAGAAGAGATTACACACAGATGCAATATCAGCAATTAACCTCTGACTTTGTAAAAGGAAAAGCCTTGCAGCTAACCAGATACCACTGAAATGCTGTCACTCTAATTACAGATGCAGCGTGGAGGGAAAAGCCTCTGTTTGCCTCACTTAGGGGAGGGGGTTGAAACCAAGGGCTCCTACCAGTCCTTGGGTTTACTGTACTCCCAGGTCTTATCTTAAGTGCTCTGTCTCTGTGAGATAAACAAATGCATTTTATATCTTGTAAGAAAAAAACATATAGCATAGAAAAATGCCACGTTTGCAAAACAGGATAAAAGAAGCATACACGACCTGATAGGCTTCCTAATAGTTTACATTTGGCCCTTGGTTTCTTTAAATCTGTACCTGCAGAGATACCAAGACATGGCTGGCACATTGTGCAGAGGGGGCAGTTGCTCTTGTGTTCCCACTCAAATTACAGTTGGACTGATGATCTTAGGGGTCTTTTCCAACCTAAATTAATCCATGGTTCTGTGAAACATGTCATGGCATCTCGTGCCTGCCTTCTTCAGGACTCCAACTCCCCGGAGCTCACCTGCAGGGTGCTGCAGGGAGAGCTGAAAGGCTAATGACTAATTTCCATCTCCCTTGTGCTGTTTCATATCCATTGGTTTCAGTAGGAATCTCTGGGATTTACATTACTGTAAGCAGGAGGGACATCAAGACCAAGGAAGAGCTATTGATATGTAATTGCACATGGGAAATATTCCTGAATGCGCTTAATAAGGGACTTACTTTCACCTTTCACCTTCCTTCAAGGAATAACTATTATTCCTGTCTTACCCGGTCCCCTACCCCAGTGTCCTTTAGCAATGATGTGCTACTATTGTTTTTCCCCCAGGGTATTTTACTAATGAGCCTCTCTCTCCAATTTTGCCTAGATCCTCGTTTATAATCCTGCTTTTATGAAATACATCTATGAAAACTGGCTCGAGCATCATGGGAGATACCCCTCCACAGGCCTTCTGTCTTTGATGTTTGCTCTCCATGTATGCGATGAGGTAAAGTCTGTCTGTGTTTGGATATATGGATAAAAATCAGGACATTTCACACTGAAGAGCCAGGAACAAGCCCTGGCCACTCACGCAGCCTTATTTTCCCCCCCTCCACCTTCTCTGCTATTTACCTCTTCAAACACATGCAGACTCCTCAGAAACATGCAGACACATTCAAGTGACAGTGGTGGATTTTTTTCATGGCAGCAGATCGTTTGGTTTATGATGCACTCCAGGAGAATATAATTAAACATAAACAGAGATTCCAGCTGGTATCAAAAGACATCTAAACATGAATGGTATTTGTGCCCATCTTGCTAGTGAAAGTTTGAATTATGTTTTGTCTGGTATTTTCAAACTCAGGCTTGTGGGTGTATACTGTAGGTTATAGTAAATGCCTGTGCTCCAGCAGTTACTTGGGGAAATTCCCTGGTTTGAGTGATGTGAAATGCTCCAAGGTGACTGGAGACTCATCTAGTTAGAGTAAGACCAGATCAGCTCTACAAAATCCTGCAAACATGGGCTTGTCAGCATGGGGGATAAAAATTACTTTGCTGGCAAAATCCCTGTCCTGGACACACATCTGCTGGTGAGAGTTTTGGTCACCCAGGCTTGTTTTACTTGGAGAGGTGATGGAAATACTCCTAAAGATACTGGAAGAAACTCTATCATAGTCTCAGCAGTTTTCTGTTTTCAATTTTCTGTTTTCTGGTAAGCAGTCAATGAACAGGGCTCTGACATTACCAAAAACAACTTAAAAATATTTGAATGGGCCTGTGTGTGGTTGGTTTAGCGAGCTGGTTTGGGGCTGTGACCCATTCTAATCCAGTCAGACATATCACCACTCTCGGGTTAAATAAATCAGTGGTGATGTTTGGACTGTTACCATCAGAGGAGACAAGCACAGCCATCAACAAACGAGCATTTGGGAGAGGAGAGGCTGTAGCTGGGTACACACGCAAAGAACATAAAATCCATCTGTCTCTGAAGTAACTGCAAATATCATATAATCAAGCATATAAGTGTGGTCACCGTGGGTCATTATTTGGAAGACCAGGACCAAACCAAATTTTTTTTCACTCTTTGTGGTTTAAATCAGCTGAAGAGGAGATTCCCATCCCAAGCCGCAGATCTCCTGAGGTCAGTCATGCTTAAGGGATAGGAATGCATTTTCAAACTGCTAAACAAGAATTAATAGATAGAAATCTCCTGTTCCCTCTCAGTTCAGGTTTGGTGATGTCTCAGCATAGCTTAGGATGTCACGTGCCTTGGGAAGGCCGTGGGCTGTTTCTCTGTGGTCATGTCATGCAGCAGAAGATCTCGGGACGCCACTGAGGACCTCAGGTGCTGCTGCCTGTAAATACACTGAGAATAAAGAGTTTCTTCAGCATTTTAGATGAAGAGCAATTGCTTTCCAGTCTGTAACACTAGTTCTCCCTTCCATCCTAGGTGAACGTGTATGGCTTTGGAGCAGACAGCAAAGGACACTGGCATCATTACTGGGAAAACAACACCTCAGGTGGGGCTTTCCGGAAGACAGGCGTCCATGACGGGGATTTTGAGTTCAATATAACTTTGACTCTTGCCTCCATTGAAAAAATAAAATTTTTCAAGGGCAGATGACCCTGGCCACAGGGACAAGGGGGGGCTGCAATTTCCAGCATGCAGCAGAACAGAGCTCAGTGAAGATGATCTGGGCACCAGCCAGGTTTGAATGCGTGGATCTGCAGTGGATTTGGAGCATCTCACACTGCAGGGAGCGAGGCCGAGGACCGGCGTCCAAGCTGCACGTGATTTCCTATCTACGGATAGCCGGGAGCTACCAATCAGTTGTGGGATTAAATTAATCTCTGCTTAGGCTCTACAGCTTGATTCTTGAATTACTGATGAAAGATCTGCCTGTTGCAATTAGAGGAAGCCTGAGCACAGAAACTGCTGTCTGTTTGTCTGTTCTCGCCTTGAGCAAGGCAGGAGATCCTTGAAGAAGAGTGAAAATGACTTCTGGGACTTGAGATCCACTAAGGCAGCTGTGAACATCATAGTAAGGATTACCTCAAAGAAATGAATTCACTTCTGCTGTTGATCTTCTTTTTGAACCACCTCTTCTCTGTTCTCTTATTACTTCTGTTTTCATGCTATATTAAGGAAAAACATGATGAAGTTGCCTGGAGGAGTAAAAAAACCATTGCCTCATTTTGCATTGATAGTGTCTAGAAAATACGAATCAAATCATCTCATGTATTATTTAATATTGCTTCCTACACTGCCATAATGATAGAGAAAATAATATTGAAAACTCCAGGAAAAAAAAAAAAATGGCCTTTTTAGCCACTTCTCTGTGTCGTTTGGTTATATGGAATTTTTCGGGTTTTTTTGGTTTGGTTATTTTTTTGGTGGAAAATATTCTGGAACTTTTTTTTTTAATTTTTTTATTTAATCAGTTTAAGATTGGAAAGTGGACTTTCTTCGAGTCATTTATATGTGCCTTTTATAATTGTGCAACAAATGTGATTTTTTTTTTAAGATGACAAACCCTAAATTAAACATTTTTATAAAGGGGGGAAAAATTAACCAAAGTTTACCTTCTGTCTGGTATGCTTTTGTAGTCAAAGCCAGTAATAACAGCTACTATATTGTATTAGAACAAACACAAACAAGACAATTTTTAAAGGTAGCTTTTACCTTTTTTATGGGAAAATATTCAAAAGTCCCAAGGAAAATTTTCTTCTTAATATTTTTCACAAGTTTAAAAATTCAGTAGCTCTTTACAAGGTCTCTATCTGAAATGGAAAAAAAATCATGGTTTGGGATATTAACTAGTTATAGGCTAAGAATCTTTTGCTCTGTAGCAGCACCTACAAAGACACAGTCTGCACAAGCTGATCTTAGAGCATGAGACAGACTTCAAAATCATGTGCATCTCTGGAGAAGTGAGTATATTGATATCAGTACCTCCAGGCAGTGAGAGGAGGGAAATTACAGAGGAGGTTTTATATTCACAGATTTTTGCTGGAATCAATGCATTAAAGCTTCAAGGACAGATAAAGTATAAATCCAAGTTCAGGCAGTGAGGAATGGAAAACAGTGGTCTTTTCTTCTCAGTATCATGAACACAGGACTCGTGGATTATGGATCCACTTTCAGCCTTGGTGAAACCAGAGCAGTTCTTGCCACAGACTTCAAGGGACTTTTGATCAGGCTTGGGAAAAATGGGGTATTTAATTTTTAATGTATCGCATTGGTTGGAGTTTATGGCAAAAGAAATCATCATCTAAACGTCCTCTCTTCTATGCACCAGTTGTGGCAGAATGTCCAAGCAGATGAGTATTAGAGGTCAGTGAAAGCCCTTCAACAGTGATGTGCTTCATCCAAGATTTATCTCCTTTTCTTTCCGCACCAGTTGGTACCAGTAAGGTGCCCTCCAAGGCATGGCACAGTGTCATGGTCAGCTGGAATTTTGGGCCACAGCACCACTCACCAACATGAACTGCTTTACCCACATGAGTATTACTGGACTCATGGTGTATAAAGAGCCAAGAATGCCAAATGTCTGTGTGCAGTCGAGCTCCCTCAGCTCGTGTGACCCTTCGTTTCAGCAATATGGGAAGGGCAGGATTTTCAAATCCTCATGATGAGACCTGTTCATGATCCTCATGTCAAGAGGCTATTTCCCAGCATGAACTGACCTGCATGTCACAGGCACAGCAGATTTGATGGGCTTACTGTCTTCTGCAAGTCCTTTGTAAAAGAACGAGGCATTACTGCGTCAACCGTGTTTGTTTGCTTTAAGCATTCTTGCTTGTTTAAATTGCTGTTAATCAATATGCCTCTTGTGAGATGCTGCAGTAATACAAACAAAGCAAGTTTAAGAGGTAAAAGACTACGTGTAAGATGCCAGTGATAACTTCAGAGTGCGGCTGAATTTTGGAGCTTCAGGTACTTTTTTTTTCCTCATGGACAAATATTAGTAATTCAGAAATATTGACTGCTCTTTTAGTCATTTTTAGAAAGACTTGGAAGAAAACTCATTGTGGGTAAATCCCCTTGATGTTTTGTTGGTTTTTTTTTAATCACAAGGGTCAGTTTGGAATCAAAAACAGTGGGAAAAGAAGCCAGCTATATTCTAGCCTGTGTTGTTCTGAAAGTTTCCTTTTGCTGTGCTAATAAAATTTCCATTTTCCTCTGAACATTCTGCCTCTGACAGCACATATAAAACCTCATGGCTCATATATACAGATAGATTTAGTGTCTTCATCATGGAAGAAGCTGGAATTCCCATTTAATTTTGTTGCCAACTGCAAGCAGTAACTGTGTACCACTGTTGTCCATTTTTTCAGAGTGCAAGGAGAGCAGAGAGTGGATCTCTTCAGGTGTAGGATGAGGACTAGTCTGTGCCATCATGTTTCTATTCCAGGGGAACTTTGTCTAGAGTCCTTTAGGCAGCTGACTGTTGTATTAGATTCTTGTCTCAGTTTCTCCACAATTTTGCTGCTCTTTCAATTGCCTTCAGAATCAGGAGATACCAACAGATGCTGCTGAGGGAAGAATTAATTCTCACTGGCATTGTTGAAGACTGTTTTCCTGCTAGAAACTTTTTGGGTTTATATGGTTTAAAAGAACCAAGGAAAACATTTAACAACATGTCAAGGCTTCAAACTCTTGGACTGTATTTGCCACCACTGCAAAATCTCTGAAGCACTCCTTGAGTGTGTGTTATGTTTTTTACCAAAGCCAAATCTCTTGAGCACTTTTTTCCTCCCATGACCAGGTTTTCTTTGTACTTTTCTCTGACTTACACAATCGATTATGATTTTTTTCTCTAATGGTGGGGGGTCTCACACAATCATTTGTTGACATTTTATTTATTTAATTTTTCAGTATGATATGAATCAAAATAAATTTTTTATCATAATAAAATCAAAGTGTTTCTGTGCGCACTTCTTTTTCCACAGTATTTTCATGAGCTCCTAGAACCTCCCCTGTCACATAACAGTGTAATGAAGCTTATTCCACTTCCTCACACCCATCCAGTCAGACTCAATGATCTTAGGGGTCTTTTCCAGCCTTTATGATTCCGTGATCCCTTGGGTGACATTGGAATGTTTCAGGCTGCTTGTGGTCATGGCATTATACTGCTCACATGGCAGCTCTAGGCCTCTCCGGAAAACAGAAATTGAACCTAATATGCATGTGGTCTCCTGATGGATCTATGCTCTGTTTAAAATATAAATAAGGGAAAATAGTGTAGATTCAGAAATCAGTGACTTGAGAAAAGATTCAACTTGTCTGACCTGGCTGATATCTGAGGATCCACCCCAGGTCCCTGTTTTCAGGGCCTGCTGTGGTCACACAAGCACTGCAGTCATGGCTGGCTTAGCTGTCCATTAGAAGAACCCCATCCAAGAGATGGATCCCTTTGATCAGGTGTCACTTCAGCAGGTCACACCCATATCTGCATGACCATGGCTCTACGTGTGGAAACACCACCTTGGCTATTTCTCATGGACCTCATCAACTGCTCACTTTCCTTATCTGTCCTTTTCATTGTTAAAGGGACTGAGTAGGGCAGATGATCTGGCAGTGATGCAAGTTGCCCTTTGGAATGCAACCATCCTGATGGTAGGAGCTCAGGGAGGCGTCAGAAGTCAGCTCAGGAAGCTCCTGCTCAGACACAGGCAGCGGTAAGTTGGTCACAGTAAGAGCTGCTGTCTAGTGCGACCTTCGGAGGATCAGGGTCTCAGAAACTGCTCGACACTTTGCTTTTCAACCCAGGCTCTAGACATGCTGCATCAGTGAGATATGAACCACCATTACTGGATACAGCCCACCCAGAATCACACTTGCTGAAAATGGGTGGGAAGTAGAGACACACAGGTCTGAGGAGCTATTCCAGTCACTTAGGTGCAGAGGAGATGCAAAGCATTTGATCCTCTGTTATCCTCAACAAAGCAAAATAACACCAAGGAACAGCATTCTTGGAAATCATTTTGTATTTTGCTTCATGTCCAGTCACAAGAGGTGCAATTCAATGCGGCTTCCAGGTCTGAAATGATTTTGTAAGGAAAGTAATTTGCATAAAATTACAATCTGGAAACCACTTGAGACTAGTAAGACATGCAGCAACAGCAACGGCAGCATGCAGACAGATGGACTGACCACAGGACTTGGACAGAGGACTTTGCTTATACCATCAAATGAAGAACAAAAGTACCCACAGGGGAACTGTATGGCTTCAGTCCATGGCATGGGTTCCTTTGATGGCTCACAGGCAGAGTAGCAATTAAACCAAATGAATGAAAAGGCAAAGGAGTCCCTTGCCACCCTTAAAAATCTGTTTTCCCATGTCCTTTCTATAGAATTGGAGGGAGTTGATCTCATTACATTTACTGTCTTCAGGCAATATGAAATAAAATAGGGTTCACACAGTGAAAAGTTCTTCATGGTCAGGTACTAGTATGCAGAGGTAAATCTCTGTGTTTTCAGTTAAATTTTCTCCTGTAGGAAATTTACCATGTTGGTCTACTGCCTTAGTTTGTAGTTTCTAAGGTAACCTTTGGCTGGCAGAATATAAATATATCCATGTGGGAGTTTGTCTGTCCCCATGACATCAACACTCCTACTAAGACAGGACATTTTCCACAATAGTCACTATTTCCACATATTCAGACACTTCAGAGTTATACAGCAACTACCAGCTGGCCTCCCTGTCCCCCCAGACACCAGATCAGTGAGGAAAGCATCCTAACCTGTGCCACAAATGCTGCATCCTGCAGCACCATGAGTTCCCCCAAGGATGCCCCAAACCAAGTATTACATCAAGGAGCCCCTGATGGCCATTTCTCCCCATGTGCATTTTTGTGTTCCTCTCCTTGCTTTACTGGGGCTGGCCCCAAAGAGCTGCCACCATCCAGAGAAGCTGCACATTGCTCTCCCAGCCCCATCCCAAACCCACAGTCTGGGGCTGGGGATGTGAATGGACTGGCCATACTTGAGCTGTGCTTTGAAGTGGTTTTTCCAGTGTTTTTTCCAGTTGGTGGCCACATCCCATGTTCAGCCTGTGCAAATAACAGTGAGTTTCCTATGGTAGAAAACAGCAGAGTGATTTCACAGCATCAATCAGAGAATCAGTCATAGAATCCTTGTGTCCTGGGGTGACTTTATGATGCTGAATTGTATCCCCATGCATCTGTTTAGCCCAGAAATAAGTTTTCTGCTTTTGAAACTAGATCTGAGAGCAAAGCGGGGGAGAAAGAAAAGTGGTGGAATTTTTTTGCAGCTGTATTTAAAAATATAAAGATGGTTGGATAGAATGGTTGGGTTGGAAGGGACCTTCAAGGTCATCCAGTTCCAACCCTGCTGCCATGGGCAGGGACACCTTCCACTAGACCAGGGGGCTCTGAGATCCATCCAACCTGGCCTTGAACACTTCCAGAGATGGGGCATCCACAACTTCTCTGGCAACCTGTGCCAGTGTCCAAAACCTTCACTGTAAATAATTTCTTAACAACATCTGGTCTAAATCTCTGGTCTGTTAATTTAAAACTGTTCCCTCTTGTCCCACCACTATTTCAACTCCTCTTTCTCCTTTAAATGTTGAAGGATTCATGTATCAGTGGGTGGGTAAGTGTGAGCAAGTCCCTTAAGATGCTGGTGAGGCACAGAGCTCCTGCCTGCAGTGGAGAGTCACAGGAAAGAGGCATGGCAGAAACTGATGAGCGATGGTTCTTCACTGGGGACACCAAAGAGCTGGCTGCAGGGAGAAATTCTGCAAGCTGACAGGCTCTATCATTTGAAGGTTTGATTTGAATAGGTAAGTAAGGAAATAGAAATGAACAGATTTAAAGGCGAAGACAGGATACATAAAAGTAAAGCAAATGGATCTTTTGGAGAACCTTTTGAAGAAAAGTAGAGTTTTATCCATTTGTTTTGTTCATCAAAGTGGTGTCCAGGAGGGAATGAGGCTGGTGATGCTTTTGGGCACACGTGATTTGACCCCAGCCAGTAGCCAAGCACCCACACAGCCATTCACTCACTTCCCACAGCCACCAAGCCAAAGCACAGCACTATATGGGTGCTAGGAATATAACTAACTCCATTCCAGGCAGATTAAAATAAACTAGATCCTTGAGGAATCCTGTGGTTACTGGGGGATCTCTGGAAGTCTGCGAACATGTATTGCCAACAACATCTGAAATAAATCTAGAAATTTACACCTAACTACGTCAATTGCTGGATCCATCCCAGAAATATCCCACTGGAATCAGGTGACATTAATACTCACCACTAGTAGTAAAGACAGGAAACTAGCTGAAAAACTACAAGCTGCTTCAGGAGGAATGGACCTGGGGCATTGGTGGCTCTTCACTTCTAGTTACTTGTAGGGGCTGAAATAACATTTTAGACCAACAGCCAGGGGCAATGAGAAGTCACTCTTATGTGGCTGTGGGCAGAGTGTTTGCTTCCTTCCTTGAAGGTGGGTGCCATTCCACCTCTCTGTCGTGGCTTCCTGTGGGCAAAGGGAATATCACTGCTTGCCACCAGTTGCAGGTTTTGCATCATGGCTTAGCAGAGAGATCCAGCAGATGCAAACAAATGAAGCCAGAATGATGTTTTTTATTTATAAAAATAAAAAAATCGCTTGTTTTATAAGCAAAGGAATGGGAAACATCAGCATGTACACAGATTAATGGGCCTTTGAGCAGTGAGATGTGATTAACTCATTTTAGTCAGTGCTGGGGATTTCAGCACCTCATTAGCTTTTTCATTAATGGTTACAACTAATATCTGATGAGCGTCTGTTTTGCCAGTAATGAGTTCTCCTTCTTAATGGAGACAGAGTTTTCCACTGTGTGACAGTGAATGGAAGAGGGAAGGAGCTTGCTAATTACTGTGCTGATGGGGCACTTTGCCATCAAGGTCTGACCCAACTGTCCTCCCACGCCCCTCTTACTGGCCCTGCCACACTGGCACAGGCAAACGTGCCCCGTGCCAAGTGCACTCAGCCAGGCAGAGGGAGAAGACCCAATTCTGGCTCTTTAAAGCAGCCCAAGCTGTGTGTCAGTAGGTGGGACAGCCATGGAAGGACTGTCCCCCTGCCCAGCTGAGGGGTACCAGGGGCAAGTGACAGGAGATGCACAGTGGTGGGTGGAGAAACACTGGATAGAGACAGGAAGCAACAACTGCTCTCACATGCAGTATTCAGTGCAGCAATTTGTTCTCTAATAGATTTTTCTAACAGACTTTAATAATTTCCCCACTAGAGCGTGCTGTTTTCCCGTTCCCATGAGTTATCCCGTGGCTTCTGGAGCACTCTCACAGCAGTGTGTCACATCACAGGCTCAGAGCATGGTCCCTCCTGACACTTCTGTCTTCACACATGTGAGGCTTGGGATTTATTTGCTGAGTCTATCTATATTGGCCTCTGGGTAATAACTAAATGCAGCAGCCCACAGGCCATGAGGGAGAATGAGATAGGAGAAGTTCTGCAAGGCTTCATACCCTAAGGGTTTCTACCAGTGCTACTTTCTGTGCAGTTTTCCTTTCTATTTGAAAGGGGACAGCACTTCCAGATATGTTGTGGATTTTTTTTTTACTGACCCTTTAGAAATGCTCATCATTGAAAAAAAAAGAAATAAAAAAAATCTTCCCTCGTAACCTAATTTCCTGATAAAGAACAAATATTTGGGACTCCTGGCTATGTTGAAGTGGTACAAATCTTATTTGGGGATGTAAAAGGCTTTAGTTATAGCAGATCAAAATGTTCTTTGTGGGCCATAAAGGCAATTCAGTTATTTCTAAAAGGACTTTCATGTTATGCTACCAATACCATCAGCTTGTGTAGTTTTGGATTTATTTGTTCTCAGCTGTAGTACCCAAATGTTAAATGAGGCACAGATATATTGTAAAAAACAATCAATGCTGCAAATTAATTATCTGGGTTCAATGAAAACAGAAGGTCTATCTGGCTGCTGGCTGCCAGCAGTGTGTAAGCTGTTTGCCCAGTTCTTTCTTCATGGTAATGGAAGGCACAGTAAGGCTCATCTACCAGCTCTAGACATCCTTCCAGGAATAGCCAACTATTCATTGCTGTGGCTATATCAGCACTGCTCAGACATCATTTTCTGGAGCTGGTCTCACCCACAGTGCTGAGGACAAGCTCTCTCCAGCTGACTGCCCATATCTGTTCTGATTAGCACCCAACCCTGCATCTCTTGTAGCCCCAAGTACTAAAATAATGTTATTCCTTAAACTCGTATATATTTTAAGTAAAAGTACATGAAATAATGTAAGAGTACTGCAGCAGCACTGTCAGAGTGGGATTCCTATGACACGAAGCTGAATACTTACACTGTGTCCCCAGAGGTGGCAAGAAGGGAATGCTGGACATTACAAAGGGTGAACTGGCAGCTGGCACTTAAGAGGCGTGTTCTAGGACATGTTTATATATGTAGATATATAAACATAAAAGTAGGATATAATAAGATAGGTCATATCCCATTCTTGTGACCAAGGGCATGGAGTATGACAGTACAGCTAAACCTCAGTGTATGAAAAATACTGGATGGCTTCATCTCAACTGTCTTTGGGAACAGTTCTTGGCTGATGCTGTGTCCCAGGCTAAGCCTGGGCACAGCCTGTGGGGGATGAATAGCCATGAGCTAAAACAGTGCCAGGAAACACACTATGGACTAAATAACATTGAGGATATCAGGTCCTAGTTAGTCCCTAGCCAAAATGTGTACCCTGAAGCTTCTTTTCTACCATATGAGCAAACAGTGTATAAAAAGGCCAAGAAATACTGTCTGGCTTTGATGCCTTGCCCTTCTGTGAAGGGGAGGTGAAGAAGGCTGAGACACGTTCATTTCTGTAGTATCAAATGGCAGTAGGAGCAGCAATGGCCAGGCATTGCAGCTTGGGAGGTTCAGGCTGGACATTAGGGAAGATGCCTTTCTCACCAGGAGGGTGAGAAGGAAACAGGTCAGCCTGGAGAAGAAATGGGACCTCTGTCCCTGGAGGACATCAGGGCATGGCTAGATAAAGCTGTGGCTGGTCTCATACAGTACTGTGGATTCCCTCTTGGGACACCTTCAGAGAGTCCTTTCAGCTGAGGTTTCTAGGAAGATCTTCTGAACAGTGTTTTTCTGTTGATGTGCAAGGCTGGGGTTAGGGGTTTATGGCAGTGGGCTACTCCAGAAGGGGAATGGCTCTGGTGAACCAGCTGACATTGCAGGATTTGCAACAAAAGACAGAAAAATTCCTTTAAACTCATCAACAAAGAGTCTCTGTCATCCAGGTTTTTTTGGGAGAGGCTCTATTTTGCAGGAAGGACAGAGAGACTACCGGGCTTACAGCAACAAGTGTTGGCCTCATGACTGGTACAGAACAACTTTAGTTCTTTGTGTTTCAAGTATTCACTTCCTTTGATAATGGTGCCCTTCAGACCCTCCTCTCCTGTGCAGCCATACAGCACAGTAATACTTGTCCATGTTCTCATGGATGTAGATCATCTCCTCCCAGAGGTCAAAGCTACACCAATTTACACCAGGCAGCATGATTTTCCATTAGTCCCAGAAGAAATAAAAGAGGATAAAAAAAATTCCATTTTTGCAATCACCTGTACCCTCTCCTCGAATATAACATTCTGGATCTGGATTTATGGAAATGCCACATGGCATTTATAGATATGCTGTACTTGGTATCCACTCCATGCAACTCTTTCAGCTTGTCTTTTTGTCAAACCTCTGCCTGGAGCTTAGCACAGGAAGATCTGGGCCTTGACCAGACAGTTTTGATCTGCTCAACAGCTATGAAAAAGAAAGCCTGGCAAAACTTGTCTGTCAGTCAAATGTTTTCCTGTACCTCAACAGGAAATCTTAAAAATCCTATCACTTCATGGCATGCAGCAGGGCCACGGGTTGTCACTAAAATGACAGTGACATGGTGAGTCCTTGTTGCTCTAGCAAAAGTGTTCAGTGTCTTCATAATGGTGTCTGTCCTCAGTACCAGATGTACAAACAGAGAACAAAAATTATTCCTATTCCCAAGATACACAGGCTATGTAAATATTTAATATATCTACTGTGCTACCAAGAATAATCATGAAATGGAATTAATGACTACAAAATTTTCAAAATTACCTTAAACCTTATCTTATTTTTATGAAGTGAGTTGTATAGAAATATGCATATATTTACACAACAAAAACCTAGCTATCCTTGGAACCTAAGTTTTAATATTTTTAACTTGTTGTCCAAATCTTTTTATCTCACCTCCAAATTTTTAGGAGTTGTGGAGTAATTTTGAAGGTCAGAGAAAAGAGTAAAAGCACCTGTGTTTACAATGTAGCAATAAGTTCCAGAACAAAGTGAAAATTTTTCTTGGAAAAAATGAATAACTTTTGAAGTCCCATTCTGTTTTGGAAGAACCCTCATCTGTGGAGGGAGAGTACAGCACGGCTGCTTTAAGCACAAGGTTAACAGATTTCACCTGCAATAATTTATTCTGTAGGTCAGTCATTAACCATTATCCAGGCCACTATTCTAAAATTTAGCCTGACTGGACTTGTCATGCTCACAGTTACAAACTCCTGGACCTCGTGACCAATATCCATCCTGGCTTTGAGGAAGCCCTCACCCCTCAACACTAACCCTGCTGCTGAGAATTCACACCAACCACTCCACTGACATCAGCCTAAAGCTGCTTAGCAGTGAGGTTGGTCTGATCCTGTGTTGGCCTGATTCAGTTTAGGACGTGACACAGAGGCTGCTGAAGCCACCAGGAGATCTTTCCATTGTCTTTAGTGGGTTTGGATGGGGACTGCAGGTGATGTCTGTGTCAGAAGTCACAAACCTTTAGCACAGCTCCCATCCACCCAGCAGGCTGCATTTAGAGCCATGTTCCAGGTGTTGCCTCATGGGAATGGCCCCCAAAACCAGGCCAGCAAGTGTGCAAACAACCAAGCAGAAAGGACAGCTGTGGGACGGGGTTTCAGTCTGTTTTATTTATCACTATGGACCCAACCTGGGTCAGCTCAAAGCCAGGTCCCACCAATGCACTCCTAAGCAGGAGGAAATGCCACTCTGCCAGGGGAAGGTTGAGCCACTCCCATGTTCTTTGCCATCTCCATCACTGTTCCTCCCCACTGCCAAGCAGGTGTTGGCCACCCACTGTTAGCTTTCACTCAGAGACTGGGTTTGGCACTTCTCCTTTACTAGCAAGAGAGATGGCAATCAAAGCCTGTACATGTTTTCTTTTCCACTCGGTGGTTGGACTGGAACAATGGAAAGTGATTTATGCTGAAAAAGAGTTGTACAAAGAAAACGATGCTGCAAATGCAGTCCCTACCAAAATGGGAATGGGCAAGGGAAGGGAGTTCACAGCACACAGATCAGTAAAGCAATTTGTCCTGGTTAAAAGGTTAATTGGATTGTGGGTCCTGATACTGTGTAAAGGACAGAAATGTCATTTCATGGCTCATTCACTCTTTCCTATGGAAAGAACTACTTTTCTTGGAAAATTTTAAGTTCATTTCCTAGCACAGTTATCTGTGGAAAGACATCCCTGGACTGGCCCAGGGAATGGAGAGAGAAAGAGGTCAAGTGCCCCTATTCTACCCAACCCCAGTTAAGTCCATGGCTGATACCAACCTGCTTTCAGGAGGTGACAGGTCCATCATCCCTTCCCATATATTTTCTTCCCCATCATCACGAGTGTAATCAGCTCAGAGAGGAACAGGCAGCAAGCCCATCAGGGGGTCCTGCTGAGTCAGCCCTCTGTTCTGCCTGGTTTTGGGTATTACTGACCTTGGTGAGTCAGGAGGTAGCAAACTGAAAGCTGGAAAGCCTCCTGCTCCATTCCTCATCCCCTGCTCCATGCAGTAGCCTCAGGAAAGGCTCTGGCTCATCAGTTTGTTATTGATCCATGGTACAGCAGTTGTAATTGCAGGGATGGGAATAACAATTAAAGCAGTGGAAACAGTGTAAGCTGTGGGGGTTTCCAGAGGAGGAACATCTCCCTTGCAAGAGTGTGCAGAGGAGGTCCAGAGACTGCATGGTCAGGAGCAGCACACTTGGTCTCTGATTCCCACTTTGCAAACCTCGATGGAAGCCACCCCATTTTCCTCAACCCACACCTGATCACACCTGCATCCACCTCATTTCTCCTGGTCTGAGGACAAACAGATCACTTGAACTCTTGAGGGTTGTTCAAAATCCTGGAAGGCAGAACTGAACATTGCTGGGCACAGGGGCAAACAGCAGCAGCCACAGCTCGTGGGGAGGAGCCCATACCTGCTTTTATTTTTCCCCTGGTAAATCCGTACTGATGTGTGAGCTGCTCTGGAGTGACTGTCCCACACAGCTATAGGAACCAGCAATAACCAATAAACAGAATTAACAGATTACATCATCTTGCTTCTGGCAGAGAAACCTCCCCAGTTCTTTATGATCTTTTACTAGAAGGGTAAACAAGGACACGTGACATATATACAGCTTCATTTATTGTGTCCCTGGGCTGCGTTTTAGTCCTGATTCTAGCCTCTTCTTTGCTGGCAGCTAATGAAATCCCAAAGTGTGCTTGTTTGGATTTTTCCCACCCCTCCCATTTCTGATTTCCAAGATGTTCTGAAAATAATTCTGTTAGCAGGAAAATAAACAGAACATTACTCTTGATGGCATTCAATTGTATTTTCTCTTTCCCTGATGTCAGGCCCTGGCAGAGGGGGGTAAAGAGGAACTCAGGGCCATCAGAAAAGCTTTTCTGGCACAGACAAGGAATCTGCATGCTGCCAAATGCTTTGCTATTGTTCAGTGCACCCTGCTGTTTGTTTGGGACCTGAAAAGTAGAGCCTTACTGAGAAATTTAAAGTGAAAAATATTAAAGCTGATCATTACAAAGGCAGGTCAAGCAGCAGAATGAGCTGGTCCAGCAAATGGGCATTTTTGCCTTCTGTGACAGCTAATGGTGAGAAACAAGAGCTTGGATTTTCTAATGGCTATTGGTTTTGGCTTATAGATGAGGAGTTTTAAAAGAGACTGAGCAGAAGTAAGAGAGAACACAAACCAGGCTTGAATCTTTTCAGACTCCATTCACAGGGCATCCTTTATCCCCAGAGACACAGCTAGGCCTTCCTTGGCTCAGCTCACCATGGTCTAGCATTCACTTTCAGCCTGATGGGCCCCTGACATCCGGCCCATTCAGCAAGTCTGTGTCCATCTCTGCTGATGGTGCTGAGTACTTCTGTTTATTTCTTCACATTTACCACTTCAGAGTGAAGCAGAGATTGGGGTGTTGCAGGATCAGTTCCTTGCCAGAGCAACTTTGCTTAAGCACAAGCTGTGTTAGTTAAAAATGCAGTTATTAAATTTTGGAAGGACTTCCTCTGCGCCACATGTCAAAGCTGCCCCTCTAAAGGTACTCACATCTTCAGGAGTTCCCTCACATCCCTGCAGGACCTCAGGATGCTCTAGTCAGGCAGCATAAGGAAGAGCCAGCAGCTGAGGAGGCTGAGCTGAACCCTTGATGGCAGTGAGTGCTGCCACCTCACTCACCTGCAGATGGCAAACAGCATGTGCTCAGTCAGACCCGAGTGACAGGCTGCAACAGCAAGTGACAACATCAAGACTGACAGCGAGGGAGAGATACTGCTTGAGGCAACACTCCAGACTGAATGCAGCTGGTTTGGAGCAGGACTGAAAACAAGATGCTTCAGGTGGAAGAAGGCATCTGAAATCACTCTTTTTTCCCTCACAGATGAGCATCAGCCTGTTCTCCATCCTGCCAAGCATGTTGCACTGCTTTCACTGTGATTGCTCCTGAAAGGTCTAAGTCTGCACTTTCCCTTCCAGCCCAGACTTTTCCCTGAGAGCATAAGCCTGGCCACAGAGTGACAGACCAAAGGCTCAGCTACCCCAGCATCCCATCTGCAATGGACATCTTGAAGCAGAAGCCTGAGGATGTGCACACACAGCAAGTCAATTATTCCTTCTCGTCTCTTCCAACTTCTGGCAGTTGACACCCCAAAAAAGAGCTTATACTTCAATCCACCCTGTCCTACATGCATTTCTGTGGCTGTTTTGACTCACATTGAAAGACACTGCAGGTGCTGAAAGGGATCTGAACCCTTCCCATCAAGAGAGGGCAGTGCTGTCCTCGCTGTCACAGCCCAGGCACACTTGTGCCAAGGAGAGATGAAGTGCATTAAAAGTTACTGAAGTGGCACAGCTCTGTGTTTTGGTCTGCCAGTAAGCCAGCTGAAGAACTCTGGGGGTTACAAAAGCCAGGAGTTAATCAGTAACTCAGATGTTTATCACCTGCATGTTTAACTGTTTTTTTCCTCCCTTGCAATACCTGCTGGTTTTGGTTATTTTGCCTTCTTTTAATAAGTAACTACTGGGAAGGGGATTAAATACACCTGTTCTCTCAACATATTATGACTTTTGGTGGTGGCCATTTTGACTGTAAGCAGCTGTATCCCACAGTCATTGACACATAGAAAGGAAAATTAGAGTGCTTCTAGTGAAAAAGAAGAATTCAGTCCCTTCAGTACACACCATGTCTAGTTTGGCATGTTCCCAGTCCAGTGCTGCTCTGCAGGCATCTCCATGTACACCCCAGCATGATTTTACCCCTTATATGCTCTCTCAGCATCTTCTGTTGTCTTTTTCTTTCCACCTGTCCACTCAGAAGCACAGAAACCTTTTGAAAAATGAAATCTCTGAAAGTTTTGTGTCCCGCATATCTCCCCTTTGGTCTCTGCCAGTGCTTGCTGGGAGAGGAGCAAGGAGGTGAACAATTTTTTATTGTACAGTGAATTTTTGATTAGGTACTTCCTGTAGTTTTGCCATTGCTACTTGTGTAGATGAAGGAAGCCAACAACTCTGCCTGCCCACATTTAAATTGAGGCTAGGTGGTCCATGAGCACTGCAATGCTAAACCAGCTGAGCATGAAGGTTTTTGACGTCTATGAAAGTATTTAAAGGCAGCACTAAGCATTAATATGCACTTTTAAGGCAATTTTTTCCTCTACAAAGGATGGGTGATCTCTCTGCACCCCTTCCCACTCTATCACTCTGATTCCTTCTTGCGTTTCGTTTCTCCCCAGGTCTTCACTGTGTTTGGTTGCTTTTTCTCTTTCTCTTTATTCAAAATACAGCTTTTAAAGCAGCTGTTAAAAAAGTTCATGATGTCAAATCTTTGTTCATGTTCATAATCCTCTCTTCTCACTACTGATAACACCATGCAGTAATCCAAGTTTAACTCCTTTTTGCCCACCAGAAGTGCTACAGCTGTTCTCCTTGACTCACCTTAACTCCAGCTTCCTGGTGGGGCTGTCTGTCCCAAAGCCTCTGCTCACTCACATAACCTCCAGCAGAGAAACAGGCTGTGAACATGGGCTGAGCTCACTCAAAATAAAAGCTGGGAGCATATAGTTAAATGAAGGCACAATGCTTCTGCAAACACACTCCTGGTGATGTTGGCAGAGCCTGAAAGCACACAGCTGGATGCCAACAGCCCAGGCAGCATTTAAAGGAGTGGTACTGAGAAAGGAAGGATGGATTGATGGACATATTCTTCCTGTAAACTGGAAAAGTCTAACCACAGAAAGCCAGAAACAACAAATGCAGAACTGTGCAGGGCAAATTTCATGGTTGCTTTTGAGAGAAAAAACTCCCTTGACCTGGCAATGATGTTACTTGCTTCCTAGCATTGATTCTGAAATTCCCTTTTCTCTTTCCAGCCTACATTAAACACTAATTAAAGCCACCTATTGCAAAAACAGCCCTAGGTTCATAGTACTATTTATTAAGCTGTCTGAAAAGCCTCAGCTCCCTAGAGAGATAAGAGAGAAAAATATTTTTTTGTTACCAATTTTTTATTAACTGTTTCAGTTATATGCAGTGAGATGAAAGTGTCAAAAGAAAGGAGTAAGCAAGAGGTAGAGATCTCACCAAAAAAAAAAACCAGTCAGTAATTTTCCATTTTTCTTTTGCTGGAGGTAGAGTAGTAGTTTGGTCACAAAGAACAGAACAATACAGAGCAAGCAGAGGTCCATGCTCTGCAGCATGAATAGAAGTCAGCCTCCACAGAACATGCCAAGAAAATCTGTGACCACAGAGAGAGGCTAATAGTGTTGCATACGTTGGTTTTCCATAGAAGGTCTCTTGTTGAGTGTGAAAATGCCATACAAAGTCATTGGGCAGGTTGAAGAGCTTTGGTCTTATAAAACACAAGCTTGACATGAAAGCCAGAGTCATCCCTAGATAAAAAGTTTTTTTGCTATTTTCCTAAGGCTCCTGGCAATCAAGGGAGTCAGCCTTCTGCAGTGCAAGGGGCTTGACTGTAAATTACTGTATTTCCTGCCAAGGCATTGTCCAGATGTCAAATGCAGTGTGGGTTCTCAAAGTTTTAAAACTTGAAATCTTTGTTGCCCCCATTTCACATAGTTACCTACAAATCTGAATTTATAGTGGTGAGAGACAACAGTGAGTGCATACACATTTACCTTAGGTGCAGTATTTCACGTGCCACTGAGAGCCTCCCAGAGCTCCTTACAGAGCTCAAATGTGTTGGCTAATTACATACCCAGGGGGAACCTACCTGAGCTGAGACATCCAGGCTTGAATTGGTCAGGGGTTGAACAACCACCATATTGCTCTATTCAGTGATTGTTAACAAGGAAGCAGCAAGTTTTTATATTTCTATCTACATTCAGCTACTCCTTGTGCAACCAATTTATCTTTTCTTCTCAGTTGCTGATGCATCATCATTTCTGGTGGGTACCTTCAGTCAAGAGGCTGCAGGGGAGAGAAGCACACATGGGCTTTATCCTGGCAGTGGAGGTAAGAGAGCGTTGGATGGCTGCAGCAGATAAGGGGCAAGACAGAAAATTCCCATAGTTGCCCACTAATTTCCCACTGAGTTTTCCAGAGCAGATGTCCTTACACTGTAACCTGAAATCTTCTGATACACAGTGCTCACAGAACCAGGCTTTACAGGCACGTACAACCTGTGAATCAGGAAAGGTAATTTTCTCTATCTGGAAAGCTTTCCTGCAGTTTGCCTTGCCTGAGGACAGATACTCTTTTTATCTGCATTGCAAGAGAAGGTCTTATCTTTCAGAAGCGTATCAATATCTTCACATGGAAACAAATCACACCCAGACCTGTGGTCAACGGATATGAGCAGAAGTACTTTTTATGACCAGAGACCTTAATTCTCAAAAAAATATTAAGGGAAGAGGGAGTATGAAAGAGAATATCTCATCAGAGGTAATGACATGCTTAGAGTGCACGCAGGTCAAGACATGCCAGGCAGCACTGTTCTTCTTTTAGCTCCGAACAGGAACATCACATGGAAGGTGCACGTCCCAGGAAAAGGCATCTCTCACTCCTCTGAGACGTGAGGGACGTGCTTGCAGGGATGTGATGTTAGAGAATTGGTTGCTGATTCACCACTGGGATTTTTGTCTGAGTTAAAATTTTACTTTACTTTCCCAACACTATACGGCTCAGCCTGGAACTCACCAAACCTAGCAGTGTTTATAATCTGCTAAACTTCAGCTTTGCCTGCAGTTTTGTCCTTGCTTCCTCTCCTGTGCTACTAATCATTGCTTTATTTCTGGAAAGTGGAAGCCAGACATGGGGAAAAGTGACCAATCAAGCAATAATATTCCAGTTCTGGCCAATGCCATTCACAGAACATCCTAACTGTGTGCTTACATGCATAAGGATTTGGAGTCCAAGAGCAGGAGACTGGAGGTGACTGTTCCTTATAACCACCTTGAAGGTATTTCTCAGTCCAGTTTTCTTCGTCTCCCCCAGATCAGACAGTCAAAAGATCCAAGGCATTGCCAGGACTTAGTCTCATTTAAGCCAAAGTGGATTCTCAGCAGAAATTCAGCATCAGTCTTGCCTTGGACTCTGGGCACACCTGGAAAGGCCAAACACAATCTTAGCATTTGTACCTACACCAGCTCCTGTGCCTGGGAAGGGGGTCTCAGATTGCCCTGCACATTCAGTGTAGCTTTCACCACCATTGCCATTCTGGGAGTGCACAAGGAAGGTTTGCAACACACAAATACACCCAGGCACACACAGCACACACAGGAGTTTCACAGGAGGTTTCTGAGTTCATAGTTTCTCTTCAGGTATCAGTAAAACCACAAACTAAGACCCAAAGAAAATGAAAAATTGGGGTCTTCAGGTCATGTCCTTCATGACAGTTCTCCATATTCTCAGGTGCCTTTCACCTTCTCTGATATTGGTTCTTTGTCTTGATAAAACAATGTCTATCTCTTCCCACTGCTGCTAAGTGGTTTCCATGAATCTTGGCAGTCTTTTCTGTTTTAAAACACCCTGTATTTCCTTGAGCTTGTGTGGGAAATATTTCAGCCTCCAAAATACCTTCCAGCGCACAAGGAAAGGAAGGAAAAGAGGTGAACTTCGCCCTGCCTTGTGTCTGTGGGAAGAATGAAGTCATCAGATTTGATTACTCACCTTGCTCCTCTATGCAAGGTGAGACATTGTTTTGTCATCAAGGGTGGCTACAAAGAAAAATCTTGACTGACACATCAGCTTCCTCATACCAGAACCATGCCTGTGTTCTTTGTGGTGCACATGTGCTGATTCTCAAACAGCACAGCATGCCCCATCTCAGTGCTAAAAGATTAAGAGAGTCAGGGTTATTCAAGACAAACTCTTTTTAAGTCACTTCTGAAAATCCTATCCTTGGAGTCTGCAGGCCTGGGGTCAGGAGAGAAAAAAAACATCTAAGCATATGACAAAGAGGAACAGAGGTGATGACCTTAAGGAAATGAGTGTGGACCAGGATATAAGTCTCTTAGTCACACACAGATTGTACAGATGCCAAGGGCATCACCCTTCACACACAGACATAGCAAAAGCACCCTCTGCTTTTTGCTGCCATTTATAGTATCAAAAACCCCAATCAACCAACCAAACAAACAAAAACAAACAAACAAAAACAAACAAATGAAAAACGAAACCAACCAAACAAACAAAACAAAACCCCACTTTGTATTTAATGGTCTGAACACTCCTGCTCCTAGAAGCTAAGATTGGACCTGCCCAGGATTTGAATGGGAAATCTCTGCTGTGGGCTCACAACAAAGAATGAGAGTTGATCACTTGGCAGAAAAACAGTAGAGCAAAACTGAAATGTTCTGTTTGGGACCATCTTCACAGATTAGCAAAAAGAAGATAATGGTGACGTGAACCCCTCTACAAACTGTGCTTCCTGACAGGTCATCACTAAGAGGAGAGACTTGCATTAGCAGCAGGGAGACTGAGTATGGCAGAGGAGTAAAGGATGTATGAAGAGCCTGAGGAATTATTAACACACTGTAGATTTGATCTTAGAATTTTATGAGCTCTCTGAGATTGGGATGGATCAGCTGTATGTGATGCCTTGTATGAAGAAAATACTGTTTTGGCTTCTCCAAGGTTTGAGTATGCTCCATCCCCAAACAAACCATAATGAAGTTATTGATGTTCCAGACATGGACCACCAAGGTGTGTCTGTTTTCACATGCCCAGCTCTATGGTTTTGGTTTTTTTTTTTGTGCTGAAAGGAAAAAGACATTCCCCAGATGAAACTCATGTTGATAACCCTTGTCCTGCACTAAAAATATTTTCTACTGAAAAGCAGATCTTGTGTGAGTTGGGATAGGACCCAATTTGCTGAATAACTGGATGTTAATGGAATTGAAAAATGTCAATATAAAACTGAATAGCACGCAGTGGAGTTCTGGCTGAAACTTGAGTTTTCCCTTTGCTCTAAAGTGCTCAAACACATAATGGAAGCACCAACTCAAAGAACTGCTAAATTTAGTAAAGCCCAAGATGAATCACATCAATTCAGCTATTGGCATAAAACCTTTGTTTCAGCAACTGATTTCTGAAGAGCTCATCAGTTTTTAAGTGTTTTCTTTCGTTTTGTTTCTTCACTTAAGGACTGCAGGGCTGAGCTCAGATCACCCCCCCTGACCAGAAAAACCCTGCCAAAGCTGTAAACCAGCAGGTGTGCTGGAAACTGGTATCACAAACGTCACTGTTACACAGCAGCGCGATTCCTTTAAAATATGCAAGTAGTTCCAGGGTAAATCATGCCTGAAAAAGGTTTGCTAGAGAGGAAAACACTTAGCCAGGTTCTGGAGAGCATTGCTGTGTCAGCACTGCCAGCACTGTTTCTGGATGCCAGATTTTCCCAAGACAGCTGCAGTCTCAATGCCACCTAGCTCCTCACAAAGTACTGTACTACTACCCTGTCCTCCAAAAAGTCCTTTCAAGAGGAGAGAGCTAGGAAGATCTTTCAGAGGATATCTAGCTGAGGTGTCTTCAATATATTCCCTGTTTCACTGCCATTCATTTGAGAAATACACCCTTAACCTATGGCAAAAGTCAAGAAATGTTAGGATGCAAAATTCTACACGTGTAGAATGTGGTCCTTTAAAGGACCTGTGAATATGCAGGAACAGATGCTTCAGGGAATAATTACCATGTGAATTCACAGCATGCACAGTGCCACACAAAAATGCTGTTAAGGTGATTATTTCATTTTTCTGAAAACAAAGCATGCAGAAAATGGGCTAGGATAGCACTACTCAAATATTTCAGAAATGCAAAGCTTCCCCAGAGGTAGTTGTTAGAAGCCTGATCTTTCTGCAATTTAAATACTCTCTGGGAGGATAGAAGATATAAAATGGCCCCAAGTCTCTCAGTTTGCACTAAGAGTCCAATCTAGGATTAATTAGTGCACCTGTAAATTGAATTTCAGTGACAGACAGAAATGTTTAACCTTCAGTGTAAGGTAGTCTGCGAGCTACCTGCACTAGATGTTATCTAGTAAATAAATCTAGCCTACAGGAGGCTTTCTTACAAGTTTTCTGGCAGCTATCCTATTTTCATCCCTCCTAAGAGCTCCACACAAAGAAACTGAAAAGTCATGTGAGGAGAAGCAGAAATCCTCTTTCCCCAGTCTGCCTTCCATCCAGGCCCTTGGAAGTCCCCCACACCTCAGTCCCACTCTGCACCAGCAGGTAGGTCCTACCACTGCTTCTGGCATGGAGTGCCCAGCTGTGACAGAACAAGTCACTTCTGTGGACACCATGTAGTGCACTGAAAGTGATTCTGTGATACAAAATCCTGGAAGTTTTGCCATCCCTGTCAAAACTCCAAGAAACTTCAAGAGCATTTAGCTCCCTGCAGTGAGGCAAGAATGCAATACCTTACCCAGACTTTTGTAAAATATGTAGCACAAAGGTCAATTCCTAGAAGACATTTCAAATCTTCCTTTCAAGTGTTTAATTTTCTATCAGACCTTACAGGATTTATTTGCCAAGGGCAAGTATTTTTGATTCAGTATAATGTTCTCTTCAGGCTCCAGCTCCTTGGCCTCCTACCCAGGGAACTCTGTCTCATGATTTTTCCCATTAAAGTAGGCTGGGCCTCACCTGCTGAGGGCTGGGCTGTTCCCTGCAGGATCCCAAGTGCATTCCTGAAATAGGTGTTGGGTGGAAACTTATCCTGGGGTCCATCCTGCTTGAATATGTAAAGGATTCCAGTGTTATCTGGCAGGCATTTTGCAGGGTACTGCCCTGTGCTCTCTTCTCTTACCTTATCTGGGATTTCCTACTCTTTGAGAGCAGCCAGAAAGATGCTCCTGGTGTCCTGTTAGCTGCAGCAATGCCTCTCTCCAGTGGGTTCTCCCCATGAATCCCATTGCAGTGGGATGTGTCCACTTGCACACGTTTCTATTCCAGCCACAAGCTGTCCACACAGGGGTTTTTAAGTCTAGTCCCATCCTCATGAAGACATGACATTAAATACTAATTATTGATAATAAATAATATATTAGTATATATTAATTATTCATTATTCATTTCTTTGTGGTGTACAGGAGAAATACCCTTTCTGGGTGCTGGTGGGACAGGTGTGTTTGTGTGAGTGTGCATGTGTGGGAATTCTGCATGTACTCTGCACCAGCAGCACTCCTCAGGTACTGTGTGGTTGTGATTACAGACTGCTGGTAATCTGATAAATCTTCATCTTTCGTGGGAAAATGCAGATAAAATCAAAATGTATCCTAGGAAAGGGTGATTAAAGAATTCATCTTTTCAGACTGAAATGTCAAGAAAAAAACAGCCCACCTAATGAACACCTCAAGGGGAAAAATATGTTCATTTTTCCAGTGGAAAAAATCAGGATTCCAAGTTATAAATGGCATTTCCTTTCATAATTTGGAGTTGCTTGGTGGAGCTGGGGTTACTTTGTACAACACCTGGGCAGGAAGAAGTCTTCAGCTGGTTTGTTTGCTTCCCACATTCTGTTTTTATTTATTTTTATTTTTAAATTCTAAATTACACCTGAAAAATCAAGTGGCAGAGGTATACTTTAAAACACAAAGCATCCTGTGCCTTTGTGGGAAACAAGTGGCAAACAAGGCAAAAAAGAGCAACTCTCTGTGACTCAGTGGCGAGTCATCCATCTGCCATCAGTGCAAGTGATAAATCCTCATTTGGAGGAATACAAAACTTGAAAGATGGCTGTGGCTGCAGCTCTGCTGTTCTAGATTTAGGGATGTTTTTAAGGGGCAATCAAACAATCCATCTAGTTAGTAAAACTTGTGACTTGCTTTCTCCCACTCAGACACCCTAGAGCCAGCACAGGGTATAATAATGTCCCTTGTTTTGATTACAAGTACCGTGGGGGAAGTAATACTTCCCTTTAACCGAGGCAGTCTGAGGCAGCATTTTAAAGAATGCTGAATCGTGTTACAGGACATTTCAGCTTCTGAGAAATGCAGTGCAAGGTCTCAATAAATGCATATCTGCTCCCAACAGGCCTCTCAGTAAAGGTCAGTGGGCAGACTGAGTAGCTGTCTGAGGTTTCAAAATACTGGTGTCCTTCAGGAAAGGTTATCTTTGTCCAGACCCTGACAGGTTAGACAGGACAGTGCAGCCCTTGGAGGCAGAACTGCCCCAGTTCACGGTGCAGCTGAGCAGTTTGGTTGGGTGAGCGGTGCAGGCTTTCGGCTACAGGCTGGGATTGGTTTGTATGGAACAGGGACAGTGACCGATGTGAGCCTGGCTTCTGCTCACATTGGAGTCCACCTGACCTTGTTTCCTCTCTCATCCCCTCACAGCTTGGATGCCAGGTCCAAGTTGCTGCAGCAGCAGCAGCAGCAGCAGCTGAGCTGTGACAGTTCTATTGAGAAAGTTTTATTTTTCTGCCGTCTTGTTCATCCCTCTCCAGGCTGCAGTTGCACAGCCCTGTGTGTTTCACTGCTAAAGGACAGGCTTCCTGCAGAAAGCTGAGTGGTTGCTAATATGGCCACTATTAAAATATGAAAGAGAGATAAAGACGAGTTTCAGAATGACAAAGGGGCAGAAAGGCAGATGCTCACAAACGGCTGAGTAGTTAATGCGTACTTCTGGATAAGTCTTATCTGAAGTCAGAATTTCATGTTTACATTTTGAACTCTCATAAATGTCTCCTGAGCAGAAAGCAAACTACAATAAAGCAGTACTTAATTTCAGCATGGTATTGACCAAGTTTTACCATAGGTATCAGCAAGTCCCATCAGGTGTGCCGAGAGCTGCCTTAGCACAGTAATGTATTACAAATGATAACGAGAATTTAATCAATAATAAAATTGGATATTCAAGGGGTTTTCAGCAGACATCACAAATCAACACTGATCTTTGCTCAAGCACATGACTACTCTGAATAAACACATGCAAGAAAGTGAGTCCAAGTGTGCTAGTAAATAGAGCTTCCAGAACAGTAGCAGGAGCAGTAGTTCATCTCCTGGTTGGTATCAAGGTGGCAGCTCTCATTTTGGAGGTGTGCAAGGTGAAATCAGCAGACACTGATACCAAAAGGAGGAGGCTCAAGTCTGTTATCAGCATTGTGCCCTTCACAGGTTCTTCAATGATCTCAGGATCTCAGTGATCTCCTATTCCTTTGGCACAGGCCCTTTCAGTTGTGGCTACAAACACACATCTTGTGAAAGAGAAGGTTTCCTCCCTTAGGTACGTGGAGGGTACATTTAGGGTCCATCAGACCTGTTGATTTACATCTCTGATGAAGTCTTGTTTTCCTTGTGTGGTGCTGTTTCTATGGCTGATGACTCTTCCCATGGTTCTATTCCAAGCTGTGATCACTGTAAATAGGTAACATCCAATCTGTCCCAATTTTCATCATCCTACAGTGGAAAGGGCACCAGACTGGGGTCAGAGAGGCACAGGGAGCTGCTGGAAGAAGCTTGGGGCTGTAACCATAAGCAGAAACCCCATCTCCTGCCACTGCTTGTAAAGAGGGGATTAGCAATGGTGAGTGGGACACCAGAAAGGAGTGGAGAGATGATGGAGAGGTGTCTCTGCAGAGTGTGAGTTTCTGAGGTCTACCAGTATGAAAATAACTGACACTGAGTAAAAAAGTGTTAGTTTTACAAAAACTAAAACTAAAAGGAACCTTAAATATAAGTGACATTTTCTCCCCACCAAAAATATATGTATTTCCATAATGCTAAAGTGATTTCTTCATTTCTTCATCCTGCATTAAAAGAACAGGCAAGGTGTTATGTAAAGCACCTGTTGCATAAGCTCCAGTGATTCACCATCTTGGTGAACATCACATTCCCAAGTACTAGCATCCAACACCAGAAAGCCTGGTAAATTGAATAAGATGATTTACAGCAGTACCTTACTACACCATTCAAAACATCTCTTGCATAACTGACTCTTTTGATGGCATCTTTACCTTGGAAAAGAAAACAGATGTATACATGCATTCTGTTGAGAAGGTGTAACATGTTGCTACTGGCTTTACCAGACAAGTTTGGAGAAATGGAGGATGTGCTCTGTGACATCTATGGGGGAACAAGATCTCAGAGGTGATCTTATTCCTACCAGAGGTGATCAAAGTAAGAGCAGTCAGAAAAGAAGGGATGCAGATCTGTGCTTGCCTTTCAATCCCACCATTCTGCCCAAAAGGATCTGTCTCCTGCACTTCTTTTGAGCCACTCTATTGGGAACTGTAGATATTCTTCTGTTCCAGCTTCTCCAGACCTTTTTTTTTTTTTTCCTCATATAGCAGAACCAGGAGAACACATAAGCACCTTTCTCACGTGCTGCACACCTTCCAGCTATGCAGATGGTCCACCTCTCAGTCATGTAAGGCATGGCTCTTACAGGACTGCCCTATCCTGAGCCACAACCCATATGGAAGAGGGTCGGCTCTCAGGTTGCTGGTAGAAAATCTTTTGCACGGTCAAGGCTGGTTTCCAAACCTTTATCTTACAGCTAACACTTTTGGCCTTGAAAGGTCACTGGGAATGGCTCTGACGTGGCCTCGAGGGCTGGGATAGGAACTTCCCACATTCTCCCGGGAGTGCAACCACTTCTCACTGTTATCTTGAATGAGCATTGCCCAGCCCTTAACACTGCACATTATCTGACAATATTGGGCAAATCTTGCTCAACTCAAACACTCAGCAGAACTCTTGATGTGAGTGGGAGCCCCCCATTAGCACCGAGGTCATTACTGAAGCTATTTAAACACTCTCCACTCCCCTCCCTCCTCCTCTTCCCTCTGCCCACTTCTCCACACTCCAAACCAAACAATTTCCCCTTTCTATGCTATATTAAGATAATATGCAGAAAATCCAATACATTATCCTCAGGATTAAGTAGCATCAGAAGAGCATATTCACACGTTGCTGCTGTGCTTATATCAGGGGCACATTTATTCTCAGCAGGCACTAAATGTTCCCAGCTATTCCCTGTGCAGGAAAGGTGGGTAGCATACCAAAGCCATGCATTTAGAGGCTGTGGAACAGTTTAACTACAGATATATTAAGGAATTTGCCTCAGGAATGTAAACAGATCCAGAAGGTTTTGTGTGCCAAGGCAATCAATTTTAAGAGTTCCCTTGCATGCACACACATGAGTATGCACACGTACCTACTACACCCTTCTGCCTGTACCATACATAAATACACAACAAAAGCAACATTTCTGAGAAACTAATAATAGTAAATGCTCTTCCATGGAGATAAAAACTTCATACTTATTTGGGGTAAAGCTGGAGGTCATTCACTGGTCACACAAGGAGTTGTCCATTCATGATACAATATTAAAGGATGACTTGGGCTTAGTTGAGATGCATGGAGAGTGTACATAAAATGCATCTTTGAGGAGGTGAATGTCGTTAAATAAATTTACTGGAACAAAGAACAGCTTGACCTCAGGAAAGAAAAATCAAATTTAATCTTGTCAGGCATTTATTGGAGCCTTGGGTCATCTTTATCCTTCAGTGCAAATTGTTTACTCCCTGTGTTTTTGTGCAGCTCTCAGACACCCAAATGAAATGCTTTGACATGCAGGGGACAGTCAATTCTAGGTTTAATTACTGTCATACTCTCCTTTTAGGCATGGATTGCTTCAAGGATACACTCAAAACACTGCACCTAAAATTTTTCATGACCCTTTGTCATAAAGGTACCAGGACTTCATCATGGATGTTCAGTAACTCTCAGTCACCACCCAATTAATCAGTGTACTGATCAACTTCTGCACATGCACTCAGCTGCCCTGTCCCAGCAATCAGGGATCTATTCCACACGTTGACTCAGTTTGGAAACTATGTTGGCTGCTAGCTCAGTCCCTGAGGGTCCTGTTCCATTTTTTGTGCTGGTAAGACCATCACCCTGGAAAGATCAGGCCCTCTCAAAATCAAAGCGTAGTCACTTCTTTTTAAAAGTGAGCTTATCACCCTCTACAGCTCTTTGAAAGGAGGTTGTAGTGAGATGGAGTCAGTTTCTTCTCACAGGTAACAAGTGACATTTTCTGACATAAATGGTTCTATCATTTTATGACCCTAAACACAAATTTTCTTCAGTCTAAGTGTTTGGAATATAAGAGTCCTTCAAGCATATTTAGGTCAAGGAATTAGAATTTCAGAATATTTTCTCTGAGGCTTCTCTGTTGAAATAAAGGGTCAAAATATATACAGTTCATGTCCACCTTTCATTTTCATATGGCCATTTGGATTCTTACCATGCTTGAATTTTCCTGGGTTTTTTTGTTTGCTTGTTTATTTGTTCAGATTTTTTTGGCCCGTGGGCTTGAGAATTCAGTGTTTAATATACTTTAAATGAAACAAAATAAATATTAAAACAAAATGTACCTAGGCAACTAATTCTATTGTCAAAAAATTCTGCTAACAGTTGTCTGGAGATTGTTCCCAAAACAATACACATCACAAATTACCAAACTGCCATTCTTTCTTGTTCAAATTTGTTCACCTCATTAAAAGTGTTAAGAAAATTCTTCTTTATTACTTCAGATAAGATATAGAATTTAGTCTAATGTAGACTATAGGTCTTAGTCTGATTTTATCCAAGTAAAAGCTTACTTTTTTTTCTCTTTTTTAACTTTTATTGAGTTTATAGATACTGTTGGGTGATTTTTTAATACAGGCAGCATCTAATAAAACCCTCATCTGAAGCATCCATGCAAGCACCATAGAGTGAGAGTGGGAGGAGAAGGGAATTCTGTGCTCCCTGCAAAAGGGAGGGACATAAAAATACTTCTGAAGGACTCTGAGTAGCCTAATTCTACTCAATATGACCATGGTAGGAGGTTTCCCTAACAGATCCTTCCAGGAGGAGCCGCACCAAACTCTTGGCAGCCCTTCACACTCAGGTTCTGTGTGACACTGTCCCTGCAGGGCTCAGGAGGACACCTGAGGTGGCACTTGGAGGAATGTGTTGGTGTTGCTACAGATGAGTAATCCGATGGTTCTCACAATTAAAGGGTGAATATTATGTATATGTTAAGAGAAGTTTTATAAATGGTAATTATGTTTCCCCTCCCCCATACAATGTTATCACGGGATGCTCTTAGTAACAGGGACATTTGGGAGGGCTGGCTTGTTACTTTGGCAACCCCAGACCTCCAATCAAGATGTAAGAAAGTGATCTCCACCACTGGGCAGTGAAGGAAGAGTCGAGTGACAAGACCTGGGGAGGGGCTAAAGATATAAAAAGGCAGAACATCCATTGTGTAGCTGAACATGTGGCTTGCACAGAGGCTTGCATGGAGGCTCCCAGTGCTGCTATTTTTCCTTATTCAGTACTTTGTTGTATTTTTGTTAAGGTTTAATAAACCTTTAAAATTTTAAAAGTGTCGTTTCTCACAGTGTGATGCTGCAACTCCAGCACCTCCACCACATCCAGATGGAAACTCACATCCCCTGGTCAGGACACAGAACTCACCTACTGTTCCCTGAGTGCAGGGCATTACTGCACCCACAAGGGCAACTGAAACAAGCTGGGGCTTTTTGAGAGTGAAGTTAAGCTTTATGGAGGACACAAAAAATCCACACACCTCCCTGATGCATGACAAAAAACAGTCCAGCTGCTGGCAGCCTTGTTCAAAACCCTCAGATTATTTTTTTCTTGGCAGTAGCAATATTGGCACAAACAAATATAAGTGTAATCACTGGGGCTTTTCTTTATTTTTCATATTTTAGTAAAGAGATGCTTCATTGCTTTACAAGATACTTGGAACTTACAACTAATTGAATCCTGATTTTTAATTAGTTCTGAGGTCATGCCCAGCAGTCCCAGCCACAGCCCCATGATCTGGCTTTCCCAGTAGTGACAGAAATGCTGAAGGATGGCACCCTTTGGCTGGCAGAGTGCAGTTCTTCCCCGTGGACATGCAGAGTGGGATGTGGTGGGCTCCAATCAGTTCTCACCATGTGGGATGCTTGGACTTTTTAAGCAAGAGCAGGGAAAGGCTTTCCACAAACCTCTAATAAGCTCCTATAAACTAGGTGTGAGGTCTGACTATGATATCTGCTCTCATAAAAGGGGCTCAGATGATCTCTTCCTGTTGTTCTTAGAAGCAGTTTCAAGGATGGGGTTGTCTAATTTTGTCCACCTAAACTTGTGATAGGTAATGCAAACTGATCTTGTACTCTCCCTCTGTAACCAGTGGAGAAAATAAACACATAGCAGGAAAATCTACCCCCTGTTAGAGACTTCCTTTGAGGATGGGAGGGATGATCTTGCACAGGTGCTTCTGCATTGCCTACAAATGATTGCTGTGTCATTTAATAGAGAAGAATTCCACTTTTAAATCAGATTGGGGACAAAAAAAGAGAAAATGTCCAGCTACTCTGGCTTTTCCCAACTCTGCATAAAAACTCAGCTGTCTCAGCAGTAAATGGGAAAAACATCTGACTCTCTGTCAGTTGTCAACATCACAACTCGCCCACTGCCTAAGCCTTTATGTGAAATTTTGCTATGTCTATTTATAGATGTTTTTCATTGAACAGACTCACCTGACCAGAGGGCTGTCACATCACTCTTGACACTGTTTTAAAGGGAGGGTTTATAGTAACCTACTGTAAAAGCCTGTCTTCAGCATTGTGCAGCCACAATTTAAGGTGGCTACTAGTATTTTTTAAAGATTAAAGGTCCTTTCCCTTTGTTGGTGATAAGCATGAGGGGAAGAACAGTCCAAGAGCCAAGAGAAGCATCAAAATAATTTTGTTGCACCTGAAGTCACTAAGAAGTTTTGGTACTTTGAGCTTTTCATGGATATAGCATTTAAATGCTGTCCCATTTAAACTTCTGCTCAGAAGCAGCTCAGTGTCATTTGAAATCCAAACTTCATCTAGACTTACACTGTGGGCAGCTCCTTTCTTTTCTCAGTGGTGGGGTTTGGCTGCACAGGAGACACACAGAAATCAGTTTCATTGAGACCTGCCTGACCAGTGTCCTTGCTGTCTTCACAGCTCATCCTCTTTCTTCACTCTGTTTTCCTAAAAAAACCCCAACAAAACCAGATCACCATTTAGAAAGAAAGGCAGCATGAATCATCACCTCAAACTTTCTTTCTCCCTTGGCTTGCTTTGACTAGATGCCAGCCTGAAATTAATCATTTCCAAGCTGCCTTTGCTCTTTAATCAGAAGCCCACTGATTACTGTGATCTAGTCTTTGTCCCTGTTTTCTTCAGAGAATATTTTAATTAGTAGTCTACACTATATTCCCTTGTACAAGTGCTCCAATTATGTTTAATCACTACCACTGCGCATACAATAATTAATTAATGTTAAACCAGAGAGAGCTTGGCATTGTGATTCATTGGTTTGGTAATCTTTGGTCTGTTATTTGGCTGCTTTATCTTCTATAGTCTGTGGAGCAAATCCCTTGGGAATCTGGTTCAGTGTGTCAGGACTCTCAGATTCTGTGCCAGTGTTACCAATATGTAGTTTCATACCCAAGATCTCCATTTACCAGCACCCTGAGTCTGTTGTGAAGGTCTTCAGTGGTTTCTGAAACCAAATGAGCTCATCTGGGGTAGGAGGTGACATGGTGTGGTGGGGTTGAGTTGCTGAGCAGCTGGAGGAGAGGTGAGTTTTGCCAGACAATGTCATCAGTTCACCAAGTTCACCAAGAAAAAAATCAGGGACATCACAGGCTGTGCAAGCACCCATCCTGCTGAGAAGAAAAGCTTTGGCTCTCCAGGGCACAGGAAACCACAGCAAACACCCCTTAAATATGGGCCAGCGACACCACCCCATCTCAGCTCTGATAAAGGACACTTCTTTCACTGCAAGTGCTGCTCCTGGACTTAAAATGAACCTGACACTTGACAAGAGGCAAAGCAATGGACTTTGATTACCCATGCCTGCCTGAGAAGCCTCCCCATCCAAAGACAGTTTTTGCATAAAAGGTGAATTTCTTTCTGTCGGCAAACTAATCAGTGCATGGAAACTCATGATGTAAAAGATAAAGTTTTTCAACAGCATGTCTAAAACTTTTTGTTATCCTGTTTTGAGAAATGATGTATCAGAGGACAATTTTGTAGTTTGAAAGCGGAAAAAGTTTCCAAAGCCCTCAAAGTTCACTTTCTCCCTGAAATCTGATATGGTGCAACACTACCTCACCATGAACACTCAGCATGTAGCAGGAAGGTAGAATAAAATAATGGACTTTAGACACTTCCCAAAGAAAAATATCATGTGCAATAGGATTTTTTTTATTTCATTAAATAGAAAATTTAAACCACATTTTGCCAGCAAAAATAATTTCAAACTTGAAGGGAGGACTGAGATAAAAATAAGCATCTCAGATTCCCTGTGGCCTGGCTAAAACAATATTCTGTCCTTAATCTTCATTATAAAAAGTGTAAGGAGCAAAATCCAAAAGAAATAGAATTAAATATTGATGGTTCATGCAACAAATAAAGTTGAGTGAGCACTTCCAAGCCTTTTCTTCTGCACAGGTTTTGGTCTTTTGGCCAGTGCCAGGCTGCTGTGGTCCTTTCCCCAGCTATGTTCTCATGACTGAGCTAAGTTCAAATATTTATATCTTTAAAAAATGTAAAAGTAAAGAGCTCATCATGTCCTGTGGACACATCATTTAATGGCTGCTTGAGCCTTGAAATTTCTGCTTCTGGAACAGAGAGAAATTGCCTGGAGTTGGCTATTGCTTGGGGCTATTCTTGTTTATTTGAATGGAGACACAAATATATGATCATCCAAACAGAAGCAAAAAACAGTCCCATCCCTTGCTGAGGCACTCCCTCACCCAGCAGCCTCTGTTCAGGAGGAAGCCCACATCTGAGACCCCCTGAGCATCACCTCAGCCTGGGGGTGGTCCTGGATCCGCAGCCCACAGCAAAACCCCACTGGAAAATCTCAGCACCAATTTACAGACAGTTCAAAATGTTAGCTGAGAGCTACACCCAGCCTCCAAGCCCCTGACTTCTGGCAAGTGAAGGGTTCAAGTCCAGGATCAAACATCCAAGCTGGGACCAGACCAGTCAAGGCTTGCATCCAAGCACATCAGGAAGCATCACCACACTCCCCACACTTCCAGCTTAGGGCAGATCTGAAATACAAAGTTTTACTGGCATCACTGCATTAATATGGGGTAGGAAAGAATCATAATGTGAACTGAAGTAGCAATATCACAAAAGTCTCCATGGAGAGGCAAGATATACACAGAAAAGGAGCCTATTTATACATATTTTTACAGCTGATGCAATCTGAGAGGAAATTTGATCAAATATTTTTGTCAACATAAGCTGAGTCATCACTGGCTGAATGAACTGAGTCCATGTGTATTGCCTAGTCCTCCTGCCTTTCTCCTGGAATTATCAAGGATCTCAAAAGCATGATCCTTAGAGTTGCAGCTGTATGTCTTCATAGTCACATGTGGCTTTTTAGGTTGAAAGTTTGGTGCAATTGTGCTGTAAGAAAATATTATTATTGTACTCCCCTACCTTAGTGATTGAAACTATATCCATCAGACAATAAATCTGCCATTGATACTTATATTTTTCCCCATGGTCTGAAACCTCTTTGCCTTGTCTGAAACCTGAGGTCAACATTTGTGTTCTTTGTGTCATATTAGTTCTGCAGAGACACCATGTCTTGTACTCATTTATGTCCCCTTTAAGCACTAAAGGTTGTAGGAGGGTGGGTAATTGTCTGAGAATTGTACAGACTCAACCTGCCAGCAGCAGCCAGCCCTCTCCACTCATCTTTGGTTAAGAGATTGATGGGATCCACCACCTTCATTGCATCCATCATGTAAGTCCATGTAGCTGGACAAGCCTGAACAGCTCTGTTAATTCTGTCACATTGCTCTTTATGCATTTCTTCACTCAAATGGGTTTTGTTAGCTCAGACCTTGATACCCTGCTTTCAGCAGCACTGCTGTAATCATCTGTGAAAGAGCTTAAGTGGACTGCCAGGTCCAATCTTCAGATATCCTCAGGCTGATCATAAATGCACTCTTGTAGGACAAATACAACATAATCCTGACAAGCAGATCTGGGCCCCAAATTTATCTGTATTTTCTATTACATTTGGTTTAATAATGCCATGAAAATTGCTCTCTGGAATCCCTGAATTGAAAATGAAGCATTTTGCTATTTAAGAACGAAAAACCACTGAAAATTTTTAATCAAAGACATATGAAGAAGGAAGGGAAAAAAGGACGGTTTTATAGAACCTTTTAACTGGAAAAAATGCAGTTAGCTTTAGTAATAATAATAACTGGACACACATGTGATCCCTTTTCTGGAACTACTGCTGAGAGAAGAATGAATAAGACAGCAGGAGCACAACCAGAGCTCCCTTCCCTCAGTGGGCAGATTTCTGTGTGGTGGCAGGTTTGAAATGCCCCAACAGGGCTTGCCATCACTCAGAGCACCAATTGCCTCCTCCTAAGCACACAGTCAAAGCAGTGCCACTCTTAGTGACAATTTGGCAAGAAGAGCTTGGTGGAGAATGGGAGAGGCTGAATTGTCCTGTTTGCTCACAACCTATTCAGCAGCCTCCTGCCAGCCCTGCTTGAGCTGTTCATTAAGGGAGGGGAGTTTGCCCCTCTGCTCTGCTCTGCTCTGCTGAGACCCCACCTGCAGTGCTGCTTCCAGCACTGGGGTCCCAACACAGGAAGAGCACTGACTTGTTGGAGCAAATCCAGAGGAGGAAATCAGGATGATTATAGGGATGGAGCACCTCTCCTATCTAGAAAGGCTGGGAGAATTTGGATTATTCAGCTTGGAAAAAGAGAAGACTTTGGGGTGACCTGATTGTGGCCTTGCAGTACCTGAAGGAAGCCTACAAGAAAAGTGGAGAGGGACTTTTTACAATGGCCTGGAGTGACATAAAATGGGGAAATTACTTCAAACTGGAAAGGAGTAAGTTTAGATTAGATATTAGGAAAAAATTCTTTACTGTGAGGGTGGTGAGGCACTGGAACAGGTTACCCAGAGAAGCTGTGGATGCCCCATCCCTGGAAGCGTTCAAGACCAGACTGGATGAAACTCTGAGCAACCTGGTCTAGTGGAAGGCAGCAGTGTTGGAACTGGATGATCTTTAAGGTCCCATCCAAACCAAACCAGTCTGTGATTCTGTGTTGGAGTATGAAACGTCACAAGGGAGAAGCCCATAACCTCAGCCCAGGATGTGAGGTTTGATCATTTTGGTGGAGGATGGGAAAGATATGAGGACCACCAACATACAAGTGCTTTTATGCACAAAGTATCTGCTGACTGAACTCCATGTGCACAGTCCTACTTTTACAATGTGTATTTTGTAAGGACACAGGCATTTTCTAACAGAACACTGCTGCCTCCTGGACTGGGAGTTACTGTGGTTCTCGAGGAGCCTTGGCAGGATCTTTTTCTCCTCTTGTGGAGAAATTGTGGTAAAAATATGCATTATTAAGGGAGGCCTTAGAGGCATGTTGCCTGCACATGGAAGCATTTTTTCCAGACATAGCAGAATATGCTTTTCTGCTGTGTACATGCATTTATATACACTTAGGAAATGTGATCACAATATACGTTCAAGATAAGAAACAAAGCCAGTGATATCCAAATGATTAGCTCTGACTGGTTAATAAGTGTCTACAATGGCAAACATCAAAGTCCAATGGAAAGGACTTTTATATTTGAAAAACATCAAAGCTATTGTTAAGTGCTGGTTGAGAACAATAAGGTGTTGAAAACAACCATCACACTTTCTGCTTCAGCTTCCCAAGTAAAATTAGGCAGCTTGTGCTGGATGATCAGACCCAGGAAATACACAGGTATTTCCATCAAACTCCTTGGGAAACAGTGATGGGTCAATCTGGGACTTCTGTTTTTTCACGTTGACATTTTGGCTCTAAAGCCTTCTTTTCAATAATTGGGAATGCTGCTAAATTTCAGAGCACTGGGCTGCAATTTTCCATGTTGTTTCCATGCTTTAAACAAAGGTTTAAACCTTCAAACAAAAGGTTTGAATCTTAAGATTTTTGGTTTCCTTTTCTTGTGAGTTCATGTTTGCTTTGAGTTTCTTGTAGAAGTATTCAGCCAAAATTATACTCAAAGATGTCAAGGAAGGAAGGAAGGAAGCAGCAATAGAACAGGGAAGGATAAAACTGCCACCCACAGAAAGGGAAGAGATCATAAAAAGCCCAAAAATAAGAAAAGTGACTACAGTAGCAAAGGACTTGATGCAAGAAGAGGCTGAGAAAAAACATGGAGTGCCAGTGAGGCAGAGCAAGGGTAGATTCTCCATCCTCCAGTTCTGCCAAAGCAACAGGGAAGATGAAGTTCATGAAGAATTGAAACGACCTGTGCTATTTCTTTTACAAAAAATCAATATCCAGCTGCAACATTGCCTCAAGCAAAGATTGCATTAACATTAGGAAATAAAGATAACTAGCCTACTTAAATTGGGAGGCAAAAGAATGCGTGTCCAGGGCCTACAGCAAAAAGAAAAACAAGGGAATAATAAAACCTCTGTTGTCTGCTCCAGCATGAATGTGTAAGATGATCTTGAGAAAACCATCTGCAAAAAAAAATCCCCATAACCAGAAAATTTCAGTATCTCGCAGGAACACTGTGAGGCCGTATAGATGCTACCATGTTAAATTCCATAGGATAGCTTAAATAATCATTTTTGCTCTATATATTTTTTTTTTCCAAGAGAGCTTTGAATGCTGCCTGTCCCTATGGCATTCACACAAGACCAGCTCTGTGGTGTTGATTTCTACCAGAGGATTGCTTTGGTAAAGGCTGTGGTATCCTGATATCTTTGGAGATCTAAAAAGGTGAGGCGGATTCACAGAAACCCTCACATTATACCTTTATTACAGCCCTGATAACCCACCCCTGACACAAAAAACCTTGCCAGCATGTACCAACTGCTGCTTATTCTGCAGGAATGAGAGCTGCTGCAGCACAGAGAACTGCAGCAACTCTGGAGCCTCTTTTGTTGGACCAGTGGAGCTTCTGACAGTGACCATGGGCTTGAGGCACTTCAAGAGCCCCCTTTTCCCTGGTGGCAAGGGTCTAGCAAGCAGCCCTACTACCCAGGCCAAAGGACACACAGAGGCAAATCGACCTGCCTGGATCTTCTACAGGTGTCCTTTAGCCTTTCCATCTGCCCAGCAAACTCTGTTCCCCCAGACACCTCTCCAGCTTGGCCAGGTTGCAGGTGGTTCTTGCTGGGAATGCAAACCCCTCCCTCGTGGGGAGTGCTGGGTCACACATGGGGACATCCCAACCCATACCTGCATCCAGATATGGCATTAAGACACCAGTGGTGCAAAGGAACCTTTCAGATGCCCTCTGCACAGGATTTTGCCTTTCCTTCCTCAAAAGTCTGCTTGAGTTAAATCCTCCCTGGGGTGGTTGCCCATCCCTTCCTGCTCCCGTTAGAGCAGGGCCCAACCCTTCCTTCAAAAGGCATCACTGGCGATGAGATTTCCTGCTGAAAGTGGGATTTGGTCCCTTTGCTTAGGAACAGAAATGAAACATGCTTCACTGCACCTCATGAATTCTTCCAACATAAGCATCTTCATTTACATGTTTCTGCAGCTGGAAATGTGCTCCTGTTGCCACGGCAAGGGAGAGAAGAATTTCCACCAAAGTTAAAGTGTGGTGCTCCTTTTTATCCTGTTCTCATTGTTAAACAAATGAGCTGCCTTTAAAAGCGCTGCAACATTTATTGGTGCCTCCAAAAGGGGTTATTCTCACCTCATCCCAGTTTGCACTTTAAGTAGCAACATTCTTTTTACAGGCTCTGTTAATTAAGGGAAATAGTCTTAATTTCAGTTAGTTAAGTTGTTTTGTGTGCATGTGGGTGTGTGAAAATAATACAGTATCCTATTTCAAACCTCATGGGGTTTCAGCAATTATTCCTTTGACAGAAAATCTCAAAAGTCAACAGCCTTATAATGCCTAACTCCTGGGAACCAGGGAAAGGGGAAATTAAACATCCATCTTTGAGTTTAATGGTGTAAAAATACGTGTGTAGATAACTGCCATTATGTGCATAATTCCCTCCTGCTGAAACGCAGGTTGCAAAAGGCTCTCCCAGACAAGGTTAATCCAGATCCCACCGCCCCTCCTTGCCCGTATCAGCCTGCAGGGGAGCATTGCACGTGGGGAGGAGAGGGGGTGTGCCCGGGCAGACATTTCCAGGTGCAAAGCAGCACGTCCCAGGTGAGGAAAGCCTCACCCACTTGTGAATATGCTTTTCCTCTTGGCTGTTCCCTAATCATACCACCCTTCTTCAGCTCCTGGTCCTTTTTATTAATATTTTTCTTCTGATCAAGGATATGCAAACGCTGCTCTGAGTCACGGCTGCTGCAGTAGGAGTTTCATCTCCTCAGCAGGAGCAGCACTGGGTGAGTGTGTGCATTTCTGCTGTACGTGATTGTCTGCACGCCCCTTGGCAGGCACCAAGAATGTCTCCCAAACCACGGCTCACGTCTAATCGCTTCCACTCCAGACTCTGGAGGCTGACTTAGGGACAATATAATAACCAGTTTCTTGCAGGCAGCTGGGCAGTGGCCCAGCCAAAAAAAGTTTAGTGAATCTGCTGGCTGACGTCAAACTCGTCTGAAGTTCAGGTCCACAAATAACCTTCTACAGTCTCTTGGAAGAGGTGAGATTCTGAGAGACCTGATCTTCTTGGGATTTCCTGCACTTGGCTCCATAGGAGATCCTGCCCCAAAATTTGGAGGTAGTTAGGGTTTGTTAGGTGTTAGGAAAGGGAACCTGCACACTTCCAGAGATTGAGGGCTTGTGTTTGTAAACTAGATCACCATCATTTGAAATTCATGATTTATTGGCAACAGAGAAATTTGCATTCAGTTTGGCAGAGATTTAATATTCCAGTCCTGAAATGCTCTAAGATGTTCACACACAGTCCAGTTTAATGGGATCTGGTCCCAGTTAAGGCCAGTTTAAGTGCACATAGTAAATAGCCTGCAGAAATGACAGCAAACAACACCTTTACATGAGAGCCACTAAAGTGAAACAGCAGCATGTAGACAGCAGAGACATTGAGACAAAGACTGGTCCCACAGCTCCATCCAGAACTCGCTCACTCCTTCCTTCCTTCCTTCCTTCCTGTCCTGGGTCAGCAGCCATTCTCCATTTCCTGGTTTCAGGTCCAGCAGAAGGCAAAAGCAGTCCTTTGTCCAAATTTGGCACATTGCCTCCAGGAAGATTTTATTTGAGAAGATAAAGCAGGGCTGGGAGCAGTGATGCACCTTTCCATTTCCAATCTCATGTTCACAGCTGTGCACCTGAAGCAGGGGGCTGGGTCAGGCATGACAGGGTGTGTGTCATGACATGATTTGTGACTTTTAGAGTCACCCCTCATTGAGTGTTTCTAAGAAGAGGGTGTGAGGCATGACAGACTCTTCAGACACTTCAGCAAATTTTTACGTTGCATACAATGAATCTTCCTCATACTATTCACTATGTCAAGTGTTATTCTGTTGCACACTACAGTGTGCTCTGGAGTGCACTTCTCTACTAGCCTTGAAAAAGAAACTCATTCATTCTTTGTGAGTCCTTAGAGCAATATCTTGTCACATAAATAACAATGTTAGTAATTTTATAATCTTTCTGTTAAAATGTGGCTTACTATTAAAGGTTTCTCTCTTTAGTTTTTGACTTGTGTATCTATTTTCTTGGTTTAGTCATTTAAAAATTATTGCTCACTTAGGAAAAGAATTTGTGACTTTTGTCTGACCCAGGAGAAACAGTCAGACCCTAATTGGCTCTGTCAGTAGTGAAGGGATGAAGGAAGAAAGATGGAGAGGAGAATATTTTTCATTTTACTTTGGCCACATACTGCAACAGTTTGCAATACCTGTTTAGAGGCAGAACTGGCCAGTTTGCTGGCACAGTGAGTCACACGAGCCAGAGCAGACTCCATTCACAGCTGTTAACCAGTGCTTTGTTCTGACAGAGGCAAGGAGGTACAGGAGTTGGAAAGTCCTGTTGGGATACACCTGAAGACAAGTAAAAGTATGATAAAACTCAGTGAGAGTTGTCTATAACTCACCAAGTAGCCCAACACACAAAGCAAAGGCTTGGGCTGGAGCAACAGCAGGTTGGAAGGGGCACTTGCTCCACCTATGGAGGCAAATAGACCCCTGTGTAACTATGGGCTTGCTGTTGGCACCCAAACAGGGATGGTGCAGGTGCAGTCTGCCAGTGTAGGAGGGCAGTGGGCTAGCAGAGAAATCAAATAATTCACTAGTCAGCCCTTTCAAAAGGAGATTTAATTAAATAAGTCCAAAGGCTCAGCAGAAGATACTTGAAAACTAGTTTTCCTAGTCTGTTTTTGGTTCTTTGCACTGGGTAGGGGATGGCTATCTGTGGAAGTCATTTTGTTTAAAGAATTAGTAGACAGAACAGTCAGGGAGGTTTCATTTATAAGAGTTTTTAAAACATTTTTTAATGACAAAAGTTGGAATGAAGAGAGTGAAAGAGAACTTGGTCTGAGTTACAAACAGATTTTAATGGAAGAAGAACCAATTTTGGTCCATGTCAGCACATGGAGATGTGGGTTTGTGGAAGCATCTTTCTCAAACACCCCACCATGGGCAGCCCTGTTTTGCTGTTCTGGCACAGATGTCTGTTGTTGAACAGATGTTGTCTTGTAAGCTCCCCTAAGCAGCTCCATTTTCCAATCAGAATTGTAACTGGAATTATGTACAGAAGATAATTGCAGCATTTATAAAAGGGGAGTCCAAAAAACTGGCCTTGCAGCTCAGCGAATTGAGGTCACCCATCAAGCTGCTGCCCTCCCTTCCTGCTTGTTTCAAAAAAACAGATGATTTTATTAGAGTCAGCTGCTGAATAGAGACTGTTGGCATTACAGTCCAGGAAAGACAGCTAGGATACTCCTGTCACTAACTTATTTCTTGGCCAGAGAACAAACCAATGCTTGCTGTATCGTCAAACAGGTAATGGTCTCTTGTGTAATTAGATCAAATTATTATAAGTGATTATAATAATTTGTAGCTATTCGTCCCTTAAACCAGCTCCTTCATCATGTTTTTCACTGTCTGCTCTGTGACTGTCTTGTTGAAATCATGAACATTTTGGGCAGGGACTGTTTGTGTCATATGCAGGGCTGGTTGCCCTCATGGTGCCTAAGGATCAAGGTTTTGCTAATTATATTGTATCACTGAAATCAGCCGATAGCAACAGGAGACAACAGTGTAGCATCTGGATCAGTGTATAATAACAGCAAGGAATCACAAGATTATTTTCCCTGCCATTACTTTCAGGACCTGTGCAAACATGTAAAGCCACTAGGACTGGGCTGTCTGTGCAGTTGGCTAATGAAACATTGCCAATTAGTTTAGGCCTCAGCTTGTTAGATGCAATGACCCTGCTATTCAGCAGGTGTAAATCAGTGCAAAATAGCTGTTGAAAATCTTACCTGTAGATTAGAGAGATATATGTGAAGCCAAGGAATGATCTTTAGATATAGCACTGCCTGAATTTAAGGGGGGGGAAAAAAAAAAAAAAAAAAAAGTTTGGATTAAAACTTCAGTCTGCAATGCTAATAGAATGATAATGTTAGAAAAAAGCATCAACCATGTTAAATAAACATCTCTGTGGCAGAAAGAACAGAACTTTGTTAATAGACAACATTTATCTGTGAGCCAAACAAAAAACTCTTATGAGGCTCTCCAAAGTACTTTTCTTCAAACAACTCAGAAGTTTCTCCACAGCTCCCTTTTTCTTCCATGTTCTAATCATGAGATGATTTTCTAATACCAATCTCAGAGCATGGCAGAGAGATGAAATATTCCACTGCAGACAAGCTTGTAGTTTGGCAAAGTTCCAGTATTTTTTTAAGAGCTTCAGCTAGGTAGACTTGGTTGCAAAATGTCTGTAGATGCAGAAGTGTGTACATAAAATCTGATAAGATCAAAATGGGGCACTGTAGACCCTTGGATAATGGGCCATGAAACTGAAGTGTGCAAGTTGAGACTTTGCTTCAGTCTCAGCTATTCAAAGACCCTGCAGTGGCAGAAGTTATGTCCACTGGAAGTTCAGCTCAGACTCTACCAATGCAGAGTGACAGCTTTGCTTCTTGTTCAAGAAATAGATTTTGTTGTTGCACTCTGCACAGTGCAAAGCACACAGGGATATATTTATATGTGGTAAATTACGTGCCTTTATAATATACACACATGCACACCCTGAATACACATGTATATACTTACAACTGAAAGGAACAAATATAAATATTTTGGAAAATTAGGTCTTCATTGTCTTCATAAGTTTTCAATTTCTCTCAACTATAATTTCATCATAAATAATTTTCACAATTTTGACCTCAAAGTAGTCAGACTAATGGAGTTAAACCAGGTTATTATTCTTGCCCACTTAATACAAGCTCTTAAAGGACAATGCTGGTTAAAGGATAAGAGGTATTCCAAAATACTGGAAGCCACTGGGATGAGTTGTGAAAACCCAGCATTCCCAGCAGAAGCAGGTGGCTGGCAGGTGAACAAAGGCCTGTCATACAGGTCTCTGCAGTTCTTTGTGTGCAGTTTTTTGGAGTGTTTGGATTGATGTTATGCAACTCCCATTGTGTGACAGGTATAAGGGACAAACATTCTTAAACATTCTGTGAAATCCTCTAAGATCTATCAGTCACATGAGGGATATTGTTCTCCTAGATTCAGAGTGAGCTGGGAGCTGGAATTTCACCCACGCCTGTTGCCATCATTATGACCAGCAAGTGGTTAAAGCAGTCAGAGTCAAAAATACAAGGCAACAGAAATCAAAACAAAACCAGTCATAACAGAAGACTGTATTTGTGATGTGCAGCAATTTTAGAACCACTGGGTATTTCAGTTTTATGTTGTCCCAGCAGTTTCGGAGCTGTAAGGTTTCCCCTTGGTCAGCTCAGTAGTTTTGCTCTCCCAGCTTGACAGAGCAGCCAAAGCAAGAGCCAGCTCCTCTTCCACAGATCTGCCTGTGTCCCTGCCCCAGGGTCGGTGCTGGGCCAGGCTTGGCTGCCCTTGGCACGGCTGCTTTCCTTCCCCTGCCATCACTGAACCTATCCTGTGCTTCATTGCAATTCCCTCCCCAGAGGGATGCTTTAGGGGTAAAGGTCTTATGTGCAAAGCCCTCAAGGTACTCACAGCTCTACGAGCTGGCTCATCTGTAAGATGAGGGGCTCAACAGCAGGTGACAAGCAAGAAATCAAAGAAGAATCAGTCCCTGGCTGGCCGTCCATGGTCAAGAAAACTCTAGCCTCATGACAGCTTAAAAATATGTCAAAGCTTCCTTTTGCTGGCCTAAAGAGGCCTGGGAATTATGGCCTGATGGCCAGGAGATTTGTTGTCTTCCTCAAGAAACCACAATAAAAACAGCCTCCTCACCAGAGTAGCCAAGGAGCTTGAGAAGGGCAGAGGAAACACTTATATATTGCTTTCTGGATTTTGGCTGCCAGATCTCTCAGGAGAGGTTGGATTCTTCACAAAAATGCTTGATGGGAAGAAAATCCCTAGGAAGGGATTGTTCTGTTTTGTTTTGAACTTAAAGGCCTCCAGTTGACTTGGGACACTGCCACCAGCCACGTAAGGAAAGCTTGACTCCTTCTTACTCAGGGTGGGGAAAAATCCTACTGTGGGTGTACAAAAGGCCTTCAGAGGCATGACTTCTCCTGGGACACAACCGTCTTGCCACAATATATTTTGTGGTTGAGTATGGACTGGTTGGTTTGGTGTTTTAATGACAAAATTCTACTGAGGTTTCTCTTTTCCCTCCCATCCCCCTTTGACTTTTACTCCAGGTTTTCCCTGGAAATAATTTTTATGGGTCTTGCGTGCCTGATATCACTTTTTCCCCCAATGACTTTTTTAACGAAAAATGCATAAACAATCCAAGAAGCAAATGGAAAACTAGTTTGTGTGCTCAGGGATAGGAACCTTCCTTACTGGTTTGAATATCTTGCTCCCTCTTAACACTCTCTGTTGCTCCCTGAATCTTTCATTTTAGGCAGTACATCCTCACAGGGAGGGCAGAGACTGTTTTACTCACATTCTTTGTTTCTCTTGGTCCCAGCTTTAACGTCTCCTCCCATGAGCCTGCCCTCCCCACCAGGGACAGTAGAGTCCCCTTGGGCTAGCAGAGCAGGGATGCTCCTGGGCCTTTCTGCACGCTCTGACACTGGATTATTGGGCAAAACATGGGCTTGTTCATGTCCAGCTTGGTGCTGAGGGCTCTCAGCTGTCCCAGCAGGGGCTCAGCAGTGCTGGTGTAGGAGCAGTGGGCTGTGGTGACTTGGGTGCCTACTGCCTGCTGCAGACACCCTCAGAGCTGCAGTCCACAGGTTTGAAGGTCATTGAAATTCTAGGCTCCTAAGTAGCAAAGTTATCTAGTGGTTATTTTGTGGATATCTCCTTGGGTTTAACACCCAATTTCTGTCAAAGTTCTCTCTTGGGGACCTAAGTGCTCTTTTGGAATATCGCTGATAGACTGTTCTTGCCTTAGTTTTCTTAAGTATATAATCGAGTTTACAATATTTTCTGGCCTTGAAGGTTTATTGTGATTATGTATATGTTTAAGACAGTTTAAAATTAGGTGAAATGAATTTTCTACATGTCTGTAATAAATAACCTGAACCCTGGTTATTTTAGTGATTTACAAAAAGACACTTCTGATCTAAACCCTACACCCTGAGGATGACCTGCATGAGTCTGCAGATGCATTTTGTAGGAAGTGCAGTAAAACCAAAAAGGTACAGTGTTGTGACTACTAAAATTTTAGTCTAACTACCAGTTTCTAAAGACATCTTCATTAAAGATCAAATCTGTGACAATGTGAAAGACTGCAATATGCTCTGGTGAAAATTTTCCTTCTCTACAAAAAGAATACCATTAACCCAGAAATACAAAATAAACACATAGCCTGTTATTGACTGTTTGTAACTCTCACAACTTTCAAATCCATAGCATGAACTGCCCTTAAATTTGACTAGCACTACAAAATGCAAACACAGAGGCAGGCAGAGAAGTACCAGCAGAACCTCCCTTTTTTTACCTAGTGAGGTGACAATTGGAAACTCTCTGCAAGATGAGAGATTACCACAGCAATTCAGCTTCAGAACAGGGCTGGGAGCTTGACCTCTCCAGGTCACAGTGTACAAACTGTGCCCATGTCCTATTTAATTGATGTTCTGCTTACCACTCTGCTAAGCCCCAGATTTGGCAAGTCTCCAGCTGGTGTGGATGAAAGAATGGCATCTATTTGCCCCTATTCATTCCCCCACTGCTGTGCAGAAGGTAGGATTTGCATCTCTGTTGGGATTTTAATCATTACTCTTCAAAATGAGTAGAGAGCACTTATGATTTTGTTTCTGCCTGTTAGGATTGAACTGTGAATGGAGCAAAGTGGTGGTGAATTGCTCTGCTTGTGGCCCTGGAGTCAGAAACTAACTTGTTCCTCATTCAGCAGCCTAATCCATTGCAGACATGCAAGTGACATATTTTTAAATAAGATGTCAATGAAAGGATTTGGTTCACTTCATGTTAGGCACATCCTCCTTTTAAATTATAAATGTCTTTCCTCCCCCACCCCATCCCATCCTCAGTGTGCCCAAGAGGGATTAGTATTATATTCTTGAACTACAGAAAAATGGGGCTAGTGAGCCAAAATAGTTGTCATTATCAATGTTTTAGTTTTAGACAAGAAAGACAGTGCTTGTAAACAGCACATGTAAATAAATTTATTGACCAGAGGTGATCCACATACAGAACCAAGCTGCTCATGGACGTGGAAGGAAGTGTGAATGGAAGGAAAAGCTAAGTTTGTTTAATATATTAGTGTGCAGAAGTTATGTCTGTTTACAGATAGACAAACTGAAACTCATAAGGATTGAATTGCTTGCCAAGAAAAGACAGAAAAAGGCAACAGGAGGTCTGGGGAAAGACTTTGGATCTGCTGTCTCCAAATCATCAGATCTACCAAGCAACAATTACTCCCTTTAATTAATAATTCTCTTTTAAGGGTTTGGAAACAGCTGAGCAACAAGCACAATACAATAAAAGATGTCTTGTGGCATCTTTTTGACCATGAAGGATGTGATTTAATATTTCTTCTTCTTGGCATTGAGAAATCCTGTATATGGCAAAGAGCAGCTGTGCCTGGCCCTCATGGGTGATTAAAGGTGAACAATTGCTTTACTATTTTTGCTGCAGATCTTGTTGGCAATCATGCAAAATGTGAATTGCTAGTTGTTTTTCTCTCAGTAAATGTAGTGTTTTTAGCATGATAAATATTTTTACTCAAATATTAATCTCTCTGATGATCTCTTCTTTTGCCTTGGTTTTATTGTGCTAAACCATCACCTCTCTTTTCAACCTTATCTTCCACAGGGAAAATTTCAGAGCCTCTTTTCACTCATAAGAAAGAAAGGAGGGGGGAGGGGAGAAATTCCTTGATTGCTTTTGATATAGAGAGATCTTCACATCACTGAAAAAACCCAGCAGCTGGAGTATGTCATTAAGCAAATCCTTTCTGCTGGTTAAAACTGCCTCTTGGTATATGACTTTAGTGTTGTGTGTTTGGACCTTCCCAGGTCAGGTTCTATGAGTTTGCAGCTGTTTGTGTCCCTCTGAGTCTGGCTGCTTCTCAGGGTGCACCAGATGCCTTCAACAGGGATGCTCTGCACATCCAGACTGCAAATGCCAAAGCACTTCCCCAGCGGGAGTTAGAGAGGATTAGGGTTAGAGACATCTGAACTGGGGTCCTTAAACCCATCCAGCTCTTGGGGTTATTTACCCTGGAGAAAAGGAGGCTCAGGGGAACCTTCTCACTCTCTACAGCTCCCTGGGAGGAGGTTGTAGCCAGTCAGTTTCTTCTCCGAACAAGTGATAGGACAAGAGGAAATGGTTTCAGGTTGTACCAGGCAAGCTTTAGACAGAGTATTAGGAAAAAATTCTTCACTGAAAGGGTTGGCAAGCATTGGAACATGCTGACCAGGGAAGTAGTAGAGTCACGATCCCTGGAGGTGTTCAAAAGATGTGTAGGTGTGACACCCATGGATGTGGTTTAGCAATGGACTTGGCAATGCTGGATTAATGGTTGGGCTCAATGATCTTGCAGGTCTTTTTCAGTCTAAACAATTCTATGATTTTAGAAGGCTTAATATGGCTTCAGGCAGGCTCAATGCTGTTTACTTTGCTAAGGCACAGGGTCTGCTTGCAGTCCCATGGACAGTGTGATGGTCAGGTGTTTGTGAAGCCTCCATGTGGATTGAGGTTCCTTGTGCCCATGCTTACCCTGAAGTAGCTCTCTATGGGAACAAATAGTTCATATCTTACAAACTCCTGCATTCATGTCTAATATATTTATGCCTGTCTTACACAAACTCTGAACAAACTGCACATGCCCACCAGATCATATGACTTTGTCCCTTTGCCTTCATAGCAGTGTCACTGCTGTGTAAATATTTTGAGCATTCATTCAGTCTAAGTGTTCTTTGTGTACTACATCCACATCTGTACTGAAATCACTGTCCATGAGTCCACTTTCTCTCAGCCCTTCCAAAGTCCAAATATTAACCCTCTTTCTGCCAGGAGAGAAAACATGTCCCTGTGTTGCCCACCAGTGTCAACTACCAGATTCCCAAAAACGTGAAGTACCTCCAGTGGTGCACTCCCGAGTACACAGAGAAATGATACACATCCTCATATAATGCCAATGGACAAAGTCCAAAGGATTCATTCTTTTTCACCATCCTCCTATGTGATCAAAGCTCTTGCTGCAGTTAAGTTCACTGACCGTGCCAAAGCCTTTCCTGCATTTCCACTCTTGTTTAGCTCATGCTTACCTTCTTTTTCTCCCTGTCCCACCCTTTACCTCCTGACACCTGAGTCATACAATCATTGAATCACAGAATCATTAAGGTTGGGAAAAGCACGAACAATCATTGAGTCCAATTGTTAACCAGCACCGCTATGATCACCTTTACACCACATCCCCAAGTGCCACATCTACACATCTTTTAAATACCTTCAGGGACAGGAATAGATTGTCATCATAAATCACTCAAGACAGACAGTGAGTCAACCCCTTCCCTGGGCAGCCTGTTTCAAGGCTTGACAACCTAAGCAAAGAAATTGTTCCTAATATTCAATCTAAACCTCCTCTGGTGCCAATTGAGGCCACTTCCTCTTGTCTTATTGCTTGCTACTTGGGAGAAGAAGCCAACTCCCACCTCAGCACAACCTCCTTTCAGGGAGTTGTAGCAAGTGAAAAGGTCCCCCCTGAGCCTTCTTTTCTTCAGAATGAACACCCCCAGCTCCCTGCAGTGCTCCTCATAAGACTTACTCTCCAGACCCTCCCTCAGCCCTGTTATCCTCCCCTGGACACGCACCGATGCCTCAATATCTTTTTTGTACTGAGGGGCCTAAAACTGAGCACAGGATTTGAGGTGTGACCTCATCAATGTCATGTACAGGTGGCTGATCACTGCCCTGGTCCTGATACCTGGTCCTAGTTCTGTTTCTGATACAAGGCACTCCTTTAGGGCCCTTCTGGAAAGCTCCTTCTTGTAGGACACTGATCAGTACCATGTCATGTCAGCACTGCTTTCAGGTTGCCACCAAATCTCCACTGTTTTCCTTCTTTACCAGGCCTTCTTTGCCTGAGCTTTTTCACTTAGGCTTCATCCTTGGCAACTGCAGACAGCATTTCATGCTACCAACCAGCAATGGCAAAGAGGGTGAAGGTCCTCTCTCTGGAGTAAATTGAATAATTAAATCTGGTATGCCGCTGTCCAAGTGGAAAAAAACAGGCCTGTGCACAAAATACTGCAGAGCATGGAAGTTCAGTGTGCTGTGCCACTGTGAAAGCCATGACCTGTGCACCTCATGTGACAGCAGTGCTAACTGAGCTCTGAAAAGAGATAATTTTTCTAGCAGTCTCTTAAAGAATGTGGGTGGCAAAACAGCGACAGTAATCAGCAATGCTAATTGCAGTCACACATCAGTTTTCATTGGTGTTTTCCAACTTTTTATATTTTTCAATATAAAAGACATTGTTCCACTAGAAAGTGGAGGTCAAGTTAGCTAATAATTCACAGCATATTTACTTTCTCCCAGGATTGTTTAGGATGAATTGTATCTTGTGCTTTAAAGCTGTTTCAAGCAAAAAGCCTAGAGAAAAATTGTTTAATGTGATTAAAGGTAGCTGACCTGCCAATCAAAGGGATTCAGGTAACTAGCTGATCTTACTGTCTTGTGAATGAGACCCGACTCTGTTGCACTGATTAATGTGTGGAGTATCTCTGAGCAATTGATCTGCTTTTTTCTAAAATGTTAATGCCAGTGAAATGGTGCTACTAGACATATTTAAAACCATCCACTATGTCTGTTGCTAAAAATCATGGGACTGTGAGTCAGTCATCCTGGATGACTTATGGTTCTCTCACTGATTCACTGAAAATGAATGTCTACACAGCACCCAGCATGAACCAAATGAAAGTTCAGATGCAAAGAGCAATCTAACCGAAGGCCAGAGGGTTTGTCACTGGCTAATTAGGGTAAATTATAAGGCTATAGTTTCATAAGTCTGTTTTATTAGGTTAAGGTGTTTCCAGTTAGGAGATGTACTCATTCACAATGGACCAGTTTCTTTGCAATCATGTGCCCTAGGTTATCTAACCATACCATGGGTGAATAATATATTTTCCCAGCTGAGAAATGTGCAGACACATTAAAGTGTTTTGAAAGGAGTGTTTTAGTCATTTCATTGCAGTGAGGTTTTTTTCCTCCAAGTTATGGAATATGACTTTAATAGATAAATGGTGGAGATTAAGCTTTCAATCACAACATATCTATTGTCTAAATATAGAATGGATTAAAAAACAATCAAGCAAACAAACAATTTGTATTCAACTGTATGACCTGGTACAACACTCTGCAGTGACGACAGTGGTGATTCAGCTTTGTCAGCAAACTAGATATTTTCCAGCCTCATTAACAACCTGGGCATTCTAATGCCACCTTATACAAAGGTACTTGTCCCAAATTTGTCAGCTATTCATTAGCAGTCACTGAAGACTGGAGAACTCTTGTCTCCAGGACCTTTCTGGGAGTTCAGCACCAAGCCTGGATGCTGCCCCTGTGAAGGGCAAAGCTTTAGGTCAGGTCATTGCTGTGGCTTGGCCTCCTTTCAGGGTCTGCTCCAGCTCCCACTTGCCACCCTTTTCCCAAATGCCTGATGTTGCCTCCCAGCACACCACAGCCCCACGAGAGAGGGGCTGTGGCCTGGAGAAGCTGCCCAGAGCAGTCAGGGGAGCTGTGGGCAGCTGTAACATGGTGCTGAGGCAGCTCTGCAGAGCAGTGGGCAGTGAGCCAGCACCAAGGAGATCCTGCTGCTGCCCCAGCACCTCCTCCGTGTCTGGGGCAGTCACTGCTGCTTTTCTGCAGCAAAGTCATGAATTTTTTTTTTTTTAGATGAACTGGCACAGAGCACAGCCTCGTATGTCCTGCAAAAATTAAACCCTTAAGCTCTGTCTTACTTTAACCTCCCTATAACTTGTCCCTAAGAAAGTGATGGGTTAGCCCCCCAGCTGCACACTGCATTGTGCAACACCACAGTTACATGCATACACCCAGAAAAGGGACAGAATTTACACAACATTTTACAAATTGACATCTTGTCAGGACACAAATAAGGGAAACACATCTCATCCCTTGGCAAGTTCAGGTCACATGCTGCATCTTTGCTTGCACCCTTGGTGATGAGTAACTACCTGTGACTGCACTGTTGTCTTTTATGTACCTCCTGCACGGACCACCACGGGCAGTGGAGCGTGTCCTCCCATGCCTCAGAGGAGCAGGAGGCTCTCTGCTAGAGGCTTTCTGTACTGAAAGTCCCTGATGCAAAGGGAACCACCCCTTGGTTTGTCTGGCATCCAGGGCAGATTGCAAGGACTGGTTTCAAGACAAGGTGCCAGGCAACTAAACAGGCACAACTGGAACTTCATGTGCTTTCTTACTCAATACTGTGATAAGAGCTTTCCTTTCTTTTTCCCATCCGACCTCCACGGACTGCCAGTGCTGCCCCTGGGTTTCCCCAGGACGGGGTGAGTGCTGCTCTTGGTACCACGCAGTGCTGATAGGGACTGCTTCTTTACAGCCTCTGTGCTTGCCTTTCACAAGGACCAGTCACTGAACCAGTCCTGCGGTCAGGCTGATTCAGAAAGCAAAACATTGCTACTACAGGCATCTGTTTGTGTCTGTGTTTGGCACAATCTTGAGGCAACACCACCTCCTCGATCTTCTCTTCCCTGCACCTTATTTTAATGTATTTTTCACTTCCTGTTGTGCCCTCTCCCTTAGCAAATCTCTGTTGTTTCATTTCCAGAGAATGCCATCAATCACATCTTGAATTCAAAAGATATTTATCTAATTCCAGTATATTCACCTTGCTCATTACCAAAAGTCCTTATGAACATCATGAAGATTTTGGAGGCTCAGAGGGTAAACCAACACACAGTGCTGATGTTAAAGGAATCCTTTATCACGGGAATGGGAAAGAAACATACTCTTCTACCAGCTCTGGAGACTGGCAGAAGAACTGGCATGAACATTCACCTCTGCTCTCAGATATTCCCTTCTACAATGCTCTTAAAGCAAGTTATGCAGGACAGTTCCATATGATTGTCCCTTGTGTTCACATTGGGTTGGGAAATGGATTCCAAATTCCAATGAGAGAGGAGCTGGGTGTTCTTAATGCCTCGTGGTTGCCTTTCTTGAACCATTTTGGCCTCAAAAATACAAAAGGCTTTGTTTTGCTCCAAAAAGGCAGGGCAAATCTTTGAAAAAGGCAAGTTTAAGCCAACTGTGCTAGTTTTAGTATCCAGTGCAGCCCACAATGCAGGGCTTTGTGCAGACTCCAAGGAGAAGAACATATGTGCATGTTTAAATGGGAACTGAAAGAAATGTCTTGTCAACTGAGCAGGAGCTGGAATGTTTAGGGATGAGTTCTCTAAGAGAGTGCAATGGCATAAGAGCAGTTAGGAGATGATTCAAATCAACATGCAGAGAAAAGCTCTCTGAAAGAGTCTTGCCCTGGACAGATGATCTGTGGAATAGATCTCAACTGAAATAGATCTCTTTCTGAAGTGTGTTTGCGTAACAAATGCATAGGCAGGAAAGGATCTCTTTCAGGTTTTGCTTCTCCTGGAAACACTCCCATTTAGGCAGAGGTCAGGCTGATAGAGACCCAAGCAGAAATGTCCATCTAGTTAGACACGCTTCTGGGATGCCCTTGTGTCAGCAGTTTCTCCTAGATGTCTGCTCCTGCCGGTCTACTGGATGATGCCCTTGTGAGAATGTTGTTTCTTTTTCTCATGGAAAACCAGCTGAATTACTTTCATCCTTCAGCTTGTTGGTCTGAGCTGATTTCCATGAGCAGCTGACTGAAGAGTGCTGCCATATACTGCTCTGACTCTAGGGTGGTTGGCAGTCATCGACAGCCAGGAGAGCAGGGGAAGGAAGGTGGAGATAGCAGAGTCAAACAAGATCTCAAAAATATGTAAAACCACCAGCCAAAGCCTATAATCCTTTTATTCCCTCACTTTGCTCAACCACTGCAGCTCCCTAGAGCCTTGTGCACCAAGCTGTGAAGGGTGAGCCTTGATAATTGACACAGCAAGGGGAGACTGGTTCCTGTGATCTAGAGATCAGGTGGGTAGAAGGACACTCCAAGTTCCTTTTGGGCCATGGTGGAAAGACAGGACATGCAGGCAGAATCTCTCTGTTTCTTCACGACTTGTTTGCCCCAGAAACACTTCTACATCATGAATAATGACAGCTATCCTTCCTATGGAACACCTTTTGTGTAGCATATCCTCTGCCTGTCTGTAAAGTACCTTAAAATAAGTGATGGGCATTTTTGAATTGGACACTTGTCCAGTACTCCTCTGGAGTGTGGGTTAGGGTACAGCCAGGACCAGGAGGTGCCTTGGTCCAAAAGGAAAGCCCATACACAGGAGTCATCAGCAGTCATCTGCTCTCAGGAGAAGGCTTTTCATCCTCAGCACACAGTGATAACTCCATTTCTCTTCTGCTTCAGGCATATAAATGCAGGGTAGGACAGCAATACAGCAAACCCACGCACTTCATGTTCCTGTCAGGTAGGCAGTGCTTGTGTTGGATGTTTAGATCATGTTTATGCACTGCTTATGGAATCTTACCTCTGGATTTCATTGTGAGGCTTGTGTAGGTAAACCCTGAGCCTTGGCATTCCTGATGCCAGTGCTGGGCCACAGGTCCCCTAAGAGTGGTTTGTTTTGTTGCAGGGTCACCTCTAACTGCATGATGAAATGTGCTTTTGCTGCCTGGTGTTAAACACCAGAGCTAACATGGAATCCCACCATGGAGCATCATGTCTTTGATGGGCAAAACATTGGGATTCACGTAAAAGTAGAGCATATCCCAGTGTGTGATTAGTCAGTTACTTTCCACAATTTTTCTTCTGTGCATAGAGCAGTTCTTGTACCTGTGCAGCTGAAATATTAAACAGACCAATAAGTTATTCCTGGTCTTTCCTCAAATGTAGGCATCCCTGCCCACTGCCTCAGGGGGTGTGCATATCAGAAAGAGACAAGCTAAGCTGGCAGAAACCATCTTTCACAATTTCATACCTCTCCTGAGCAATTAGTCTTGCTTGCAACCATCACCCCATCAGTCACACTGTCCCTGTGGCATGAACAACACCTCCTTCCATTTGCTGCCCACCTGAGGAATGGGCTCGGCTCCCTTGCATTGCATGGAACAGTGACAGTCCTGGTAGAAGGAAGTGCTCAGACCAATCCACCTGATTGCCAGGGGGGTCCCCCACCTTGACTCTATGCCAGCAAATGCTGAGATCTCTGGGCCACAGTGCCATGGCACTGCTTACCTGCTCAACAGCAACACCATGAGCCAAGGTATCAATGGGGAAGGGTGTTTCTAAACTCTCTGCAAGCTGTTCGTCTCTCCCAGGCTAACATGTTGTCAATTAAATGGTCTTGAAAAAATGCTGAGAAAAACATGTGGTCTGCACATGTATTTAGCAAATAGACAACCTCCCTAAAGTAGTCTGTTCCTTCTTCTTCCCCATGCCTGTGTAAATCTGCTTCTGATTTCCATTAATTTTTTTTCACAAACATTTGAAAATCAGAAGTTCAATACTCTGAGGTTTTTCAGTCACCTGGTTTGAGTAACCTAAGGAGCTAACCCCAGAACTGTATACCTCATTAACCTAGCATATAAGAATGAGGTTATGAGGTTAGCTCTCAAATTTGTGCTTACATGCTTTCCAGAATTCTGTATTTATGTTTGAATGGAAATGTTAGGCTGTCCTTACAAGGCTGTGCCCCTTAAAGGTGCATACACACAGAGGCCACACTACCTGGGTGCCTTTGTTTGACTTTTAGACAGTTTTCTTCCTTGCATGCCTCCTAGACAACCTTCTGTGGCTGACAGCAGATGGACAGTTAGCATTTGTCTTTGTGTCCCCCAAATGTCAGTTCCACAGAAAAGTAGCCCATGCATCTGACAATCAGCTGTGCTGCCCTATGGGGCACTAAAAACTTATTTCCTCTAGGAACTGATCCTTGTCTCCTGTCACCATGTACACCAGGGTGGTGATTTTATAATATGAACCTGAGGGTGAATTCCTAGGGGAAAGCAGAAGAGCCTGGGCATTCAAAGACAGCAGGGATGATGATAAAGGCAACGTAAGGCATCTGGTTTAGTCTCACCCTCACTGCCAGTGGGGAAGGTTTCTTGGGGGAGGTGCCACCCGCACCATGCCAAGCTTTTGTCTTGGGCAGAGCTGGTTGGGCTGGTCTCTAACAGATCCTGGGAAAGAGAAATGGTTTTGCAGTGTGGGCAGTCAGAGTTTGAGTTGCCTCAGTTTCTTCCCTGGATGATTTTTATTTGGCAGGGCAGATATAACCCCAGAGCACAGGTGGGAGATCAAACTGTTCAGAACCCATACTACAGTCCTCTGTCTCATGGACAGAAAAGACACAGCCCGTGGCTTTTGAAGGAGGCTCTCCTGCTTAAAGTAATCACCCCTCACAGTTTTTAGATTCAGAAACCAAGCACCAAGCATTGGCCTTTTTGGCTACAAAAAAGCCCATCCTTCATGTTGAAGATGCCCTTCCCTAAAAGATTTTCCTTTTCTCCCTGTTCTGCAGCTGGTTGACAGAAGGCCTTAGAGATTAGCTGCGTTCCTGTGAGCTATTTATACAGAAATATTTTGTGTTGAAAGATGTAAGTCCTTTGTTTCCTCTGTATATACACAGTGATCCCTGCGGGCAAGCAAATCCTGCTTTGTTTTGGATCAGATACTCTGTGAATTTATGTTGTAAAACAGCCCTGAGTGCACTTTTATGAGTCAATCTCACCTTTTTGCTTCCACATATCACCAGGCACTCTCAGATGTCTGTGCAGCTTTCCAATTGCAGATTACCCTAGTTAAAACAAGTCTAATCCCCACTTGGGATGATGCTTCCAAAACATTTTCTCTGAAACAATATTTCTTGATAATTTTTCCAGGCTGAGAAAACATTTAGCTCCCTGGTTGAGCAAAATAAGAAAGCCCCCCAGTAACATGCTTGGCCAATTTGGATGGCTGATGTGTTGGATTAGGCAATCCTCATATGTAATGCAATCCTCAAATCCTAAAATAAAATTTATGGGATCATACAGTATTCTCTGCTCTTGTGAATGGAGAGGTGTGCTTCCACACACCCCAGGTGAGAGGATCTTGGAAAGGAAATGCAGATGAGAATAGCACAACAATGCAGGCAGACAAACACAGGGAGAGATTTCACCTCAGACATCCCTCCCCTTCCTCCCTTCCCAGAGCAGAATAGCTCATCTGCTGGAGCATACAGGCAGGCTCTTCTGGTGTGAGCAAACACAGGGATGAGACCCTGGAAGAACTGCCCAGGAGGAGATTTTTCTATATGTATCTGCATTGTGGAGAGCACCAGCAATTTGGGATTCTGAAAAACCAGTGAGCTCCATACTGAGCCAGCTTGATGGGTCTTGAGACCCTCCAATCAAAACTCCCACAGGCTTTCCAGCCCCATAAGCAAGGACTCTGTCATAGGGAAAAATCCAGAAGTATGAAGCCTGAATCCCAGGTTTAGAGCAGAAGTCAGCTGGCAATTCAGCATGGCCTTTCTTGTCTCCAAGCCTTCTTCTTCTCACTTCTCCTCCTCTCCTCAGTTCTGACAGAAGCAGAGGCAATTGGCACAAAGTAAAATACAGGAGATTTCAACTGGACATCAGGAAACACTTCCTTACCATGCAGGTGACTGAGCACTGGCACAGGTTGCCCAGGGCAGTGGTGGAGTCTCTCTCCTCAGAGGTAACAAAAAGCCAACCAGATAAGATCCTGGGCAACCAGCTCTAGGTGCTCCTGCTTGAGCAGGGGGTGGACAAGGTGACCTCTGGAAATTCCTTCCTGCCTCCACCATTACCTGTGATTCTGTGAATCCACAGGAAAGATCCCTTCCCTGGAGCCTCTCACATTCTGTGTGGTAGCAGGGAAGCTCAGCCCTCTGTTGCAGCCTCTAACTGGGAAACAGTTTTATGTGACCCAGCATGAGTCACTGGACTTGCAGGTCAGTGGCCAAATGCTTCGTTCTGTTACACCCATTTAGCCCTGTGGGCTTCAGAGAGTGGGAGGGTAATGGGACTGGTCCAGCTTCATTTTATTAGAGCAAAACTGCATTTTGGTCCAAGCTGTTTCAAAAACACTCAATAAACAAAGCACACTTTAACGTGATGCCCTGAAAAGGTCACAAAATCTTATTCCTTTGGGAAGAGAATTAATTTAAATAAGACTTGGTTGAGCAATAATAGCATTCTAAAGGGAATTTTGCTTTTTCTCGGACAGTATAGGTTGCCATCAGTTGCTGAATCCTTCCTCAGTTGCACAATTTAGTGATACAAACATAAACTGCTGCTATTTACTGGGCACTATTTACAGTTCTAATTCCTCTGAAATGAGGTTTTATGCTAATGGCTTCCACACTTCACTGGCACTTGTGTTGTAAGAATTTAGATTTGAAGACTTTTCTCTTCACCTCAGTTTTGATTCAAGGATTTTATTTTTTGTTACTTGCAAGTTATCTGTACCACACTTAGTAGGCATGCTGCAGCTTTAAAGGGCTCCTTCAGATCAACTCAGAGCACTCAGAACACTTTTCCACATTTTTATGGTATCTTTGGAGAGTCAATGATGATTATTTTCCAGATTGAGACAGCAATATGTTCCAAATGTCCCCATCCCTCCCAAATAAATATCCCAACCAAACAAAAAAGATGTCTATAAATCAAATTTCATTATATGGTTTTTATGAAACTTTTAAGGGCAAAGACAGATGAAGAAGGATAGCAGATGACTCTGGCCTGCAGTGGAATTTTACTCTGTTCTGCAAAGCAGAAGTGCTGTAGGAAAAAAAAATCACTGTTGCTGCCAATGTTGCCTTCCAATAACAAAAGTTAAATTTTAACCAATAGGTTTGTTATAATTGATTCTTTTTGCATGGAACTATTCTAGGGTATGGCTGATTGTTTTGAATCAAGCATATTTATGGAGAGTAAAATAAAAGATATTTGTGATTTGCAGTTTTTATTTTACTAAGTGGAATATTCATACTCACTAGATTTCTTATTTCTATTACAAAGGGAAAATCTTCCACTTTTAAAGATAATAAAGCATCCAGCTATATTTATACAGAACCCAGACAACAACTCCACATTTTGCCTCTTGAGTTTTTTCCTCTGTCTTCTTCCTACCTCATATATTTCATAGTCTTCTGAGTCTGCCAGCCCTGATTGCTGGGATCGTGCCTGGCATTAAACATTTAACAGAGACCCTTTGTTGTTCACTGAATGGTTATGACAAATGGCAGATTGTTACAGCAGGAGCTGTGTTATCAAAAATCAATCAAGAGTGTGCCAAAAACTCTGATTCCTTTTGCAGAATTCCAGTGTGGAACAGGCATTGTCTAGATTGGAGAAAGAGACAACTCATAAAGTCCAGCCAAATAAAAACCTTAGGAAGAATGAGGAACACAGAGATGTCCAGCTGGAGCCAGCAAGTGTGTCACCAACTGTGTTCTTTTTTACTTGCTTTTTGCAAGAAAAATCCCTAAAATAGGAAACCTTTCAAGGCTGACTGCAGTAAGGACTAGTGAGGGTGCGTGTCCTGTCTGCAGTTCGAGAGGTGGAAGTAAGGAAGAGGAACAAATCCAAGGAATTCAGTTGAATGTGAAAAGCTCTTGGAACAAATTATGAAATGGCCTGTGAACAGTTGGAAGAAAATACAACGCTCAGAAACGGCCAGCACGGTTTTGTCAAGAATAAAGCATGTTAATGGAATTTAGCTCCTTCTCTGACGTGGTAACTCACTGCGCAGGGTTCATGTGGTCAGGTTTTGGTAGTACAGGGTTTAGAGGGGAGGCTTCTGTGAGAAGGTGCCAGAATCCTCCCACATGTCCAACAGAGCCAGTGCCAGCCAGCTCCAAGACAGACCCACCACTGGCCAGGCTGAGCCCACTAGCAACAGTGGTAGCACCTCTGGGATAATAAACTAAAAAAGGGGGAAAAAAATTTCTGTGCAACAGCAGACAGAGGAAAGAGGAGCGAAAATACATGAAAAAACAGTCCTGCAGAAATCCAGGTTGATGAAGAAGGATGGGGAGGAGGTGCTCCTGTCACTGGAGCAGAGACTCACCAGAAGCTTGGACTTCACCTCAGAGGTGAGGCAGCTCTGCCCCTACAGCCATGGAGGTCCATGGGGCAGCACAGATCCACCTGCAGCCCGTGGAGGTCTGTGATGGAGCACAGATCCACGTGCAGCCCGTGGAGGACCCCCCACCTGGGCAAGGGGATGTGTCCTGATGGAAGCTGAAGCCTGTGAGGAGCCCAGGCTGGAGCAGTGTGACCCTGAAGGACTGCAGGCTGTAGGAAGGAGCCATGCTGGAACAGTTCATGAAGGATTGTGTAATTGGACTCCACGCTGGAGCCGGAGAAGAGCATAAGGAGGAACGTGTGAAGAACTGACTACAACCTCCATTCCCCGTCCTCCTGTGCTTCTGGAGGACCATGAGGTAGAGGAGTCAGCAGTGAACCTGAGCCTGGGAAGGAGGATGGAGGGAAAGTTATTTTAGTTTTTCTTTCATTTCTCATTGTTACTAATGAACTATAAACTAAATTAATTTTCACCAAGTCAGGTCTGTTTTACCCTTGGCAGTAACTGGTGAGGGATCTCCCTGTTCTTATCCCAACCCACAAGATTTTTGCCTCATTTTCTCCCCTAGCCCTGCTAGGGAGTGAAAGAGCAGCTTGATGGGCATTTGCTGGCCAGCCAGGGTCAATCCACCACACCCACTCAGCTGATGACAGGGAAGCATCTGATGTAATTCGTGGCATTATTAGCCATGGGATAGATTAGCCATGGGATAGGTGGTCTACAAAAAACTACTATAATGTAACCACAAAATTCAGTGATACAACTCATAGCAGGGTGCAGTAATTGCTACCCAACAGAGATGGCACATAAAGTAGCTCCTTTCAGATTGTGATTTATATCATTAAAATAGAAATCCAATTTACATGAGCAACTGGCATCAACATGCGCAGGCAGGTTCAATACTCAAACTGATCTCATTAAGCAGAAGAAACAGCCTAAATTAGTGAATTTATTAAAAACTTAGAAATGAGAAATCACGGACTAATTAGGATAAAAGAGAACCTCTCAAGGCAGCAGCAGCAACAGAGAATAGGCTCTACGAACTGAATATGAAAGAGGATGATATTTGGGAAACAAAGCAAACATCACCCTGGGCTGTATCAGCAGGACTACTGTAAGTCAGACATAGGAGCTAAACTTTGCCCTTCATTTATCCCCTCTGAGTAACAAATCCAGAGGACCCTTCAGCACCTCTGACTTCCACATTTCAGTGCCAGCTTTGGACATCTCAAGTTAAAAAAAGATGTAAAGAAAACAGAGAGTGAAAAACTGTGATGCTGGCAAGCCCTTTAAGCAACAGGACTTATGAGGAAATGTTTTAAAAATAAAGTTTGTTGTGCTTTTCTATACTAAAAGGGGAAAAGAACCAGTAGAAACATGACAGAAACACACTGAGAAGGAAAGCCTGAAAACTGCTGGCCTTCCTGTACTTGGAAATGTTATCAAGAATGTTACATATTAGAAGGAAAGCTTGTTCTCCAAGTGCCCTTAGCCTATGATAAGGAAGAACTAACAGGAAGAAAAAATGAAAAATAATTTCTTAAACTAATACATCTCAGAAGAACCTAGAGAACCCCCAAATTCTATTTCTGGAGGATTTTAAAAGAGGTTAAAAAAGTGTTGATAAGCAATGGTTACACTTAATTGACCTTTACTCCAAAGAGGCACAGATTCCCTTTCTGAGTTCTCTTCAACTCTAGTTTTCTATAATATGATATGAAAATACATGTTCTGTTCTTTCCACTAAGAGCTTTTGGCAACATTCTCACTTTAAGGGGAAAAAAAAAGTAATATTTGGAACTGCTGTGAATTTCTATCCGACTCGGGTTGGTTTCCTGTCAATAGACTGAAGCCTTGATTTTTACACAAAGCCTCAAGGCTAGTAGCCTGATTTTTTCAAGTGTTTACAGTAATTCAGTACTTCCAGTAGTATTTCCATGTAGTGTCTTTGTTTAATCCCTTTTTATGCAGCACTACATTGCTTTTGGTACTTTTTTCCCCTGGTCTTTTACTGTTTAAATAGTTACAAAAATAAGAAACAGCCTGAGCTTCTCTAATCCTCTTTCTATGGCAAGCTAGATGAAAACCTTCTTTCAGCCCTTTGCAGGGTCACATCCCATTTTCCAGGATGTCTGAGCCTCCCTTCTCCACACGTTCTGGTGATGTTTATGCTGTTTTCCTTCTTGAAACATTTACACCATTAACAAACTGGGCACAATACAATAATTAAATATTTGCACTGTGAGGAGGTTGAGCACAAAGCAATAAGCAGAAAAAGTCATACTAATTTTCCAGAGTTACTTGTGCTTTGTCTACTTAGTATAGTGATGTATGCCCATGTTGCCCAAAGCCCTTGCCAGCTGGGCTACCCACTTCCTCAGTGGAGCTTCCTAGACTTAAAATCCTCTTAAATGCAGTTCAAGTTTCTAAAACCCAGCATCTATGCCATGTGTTTATCCTTTAAGTGAGAAACAGTCTAAAGAAGATGAAGTTGACTTTTACTTCAGCTACCAGATCCCCCCCACCCCTTTTTTATTCATGCTTTCTGCTACTACATCCCTCACTCGTATGACCAGAAAAACAGGAATCTGTTCCCGTTCAAAAAAGGATTGAACAAAGAACATGCTACAATGCCCAGGCTTTCCTCTTAAAGAAAGCACCTCCAATCTTTGGTCAATCAGTCAGACTGCGATAGATATGCTGTTCCTTTTCCACTTTTATAAACAAACCTCCTATATTAAGGAGCTGATTTAAGTATTTGGACAGAAACACACATCAATGGCAACAATGAATCATTATTGTTATCTAACTGCAGGAAGGACTTCGGGTGTCATAACATAAGCGAATGTTTATGAGAAAGAGGTGTTTTAAAATAGTGGTTAATCCTAACCTTAAATATTTACCAGACCTGCAGACTCAGTATGACACTCCGTGCCCTGGCTCAGCCTCTCTGCAGTACCAGGGAACATATGAACTGAGGCCCCTTCAGATTATTCCAGGGAGGTTTGATACTCTGCCAGGAAAAGTCTTGAGTACATAACACAACTGCTGGACGTTGGCAATGGGCACACAGAGATGTGGCTCTAAAAATGTCTAGTTCAGTACACTGCAGCTGCTGGGAAAAAAGGACACTTCCTCTTTCGGTGAAGAAACTTCTGCTTTGACAAACTTCTAACAAGAGGCACTGGCAGCTGCAGAACCCTGGGCACTTTTGGTACCAGCAGTTATCAAAAGACACATTGTTTGGGCTTTTTTCCTGCTTGGGCTTTTAGTATGCTGCTGGTTCTGTGTGATGACCCAGGCAGAGAACACAAGTTACCCTGCAGCACTGACAGCAGCTGGTCCCCAAGAGCTGGACACTTCTTTGAAGCCACTTGCATATAGGTGAGGATCCATTTTCCTCAGCACCTTCCCTAGACCAGAAACTCTGATGACCTACTCTTGCAAATTTGCATGAAGGAGGGTCCAAACCAAGGACATGGATTGTCTCATCTAGAAAAAGCCCTGAAGGACTTTATCATGGGGCAGATAGGGTTACAAATCTTGTCCTCTGGGGATAAAACCCACCAGACTCCTCCATGACCTGAGTGTTTATCACTCAAGCTTGTCATTACCTGAGCTCTTGCCTGAGGCTATGGAGAGGTGGTAGATCAGACCTGGGTGGGCTTCCTGCAGGTATCCCAGGAATTCTTTGGGACCCTTCCTGGAAAACCATCATACACAAAGAGAAGGAATGGACGTGGTCTGGCTCTCATGTCTGCATCTGAAGCTTTCAGCATGGCCAAGACCAGGATTAAGCTAAAACCCAATGAAAGCCAATCAATAATGGGTCTCAGGAAGCTCAAGTCTGCTTTCAGCCTTTGTCTTGAATTTCTAATAGTGGCAGACAGAGAAGATCTAGAAAATCTCCTTTCACCATTGAGAATAAACTGCTGTAAAGAAGCTTCACAGCTGCCCAGGGATGTGGGGCAAGAGCTGTCCCTTCTCCCAGCCCTCATCAAATGCCACAGAAAGAACACAAGATTAAATTTGGCTTCTGTGGGCTTTTCTGTTCTGGAACTAATGACAGTGATAACCCAGCAGGAAGAATTAGATATGGCATATCTGGTTTTGCAGTCAAAAAATCTAGTTAAAGGTTTTTGATTATTTCCACGCTACCTTAAAACATTTTTTAAAAACATATTCCCCATTTTACTGTAATTCCCAGTTTAAAATACTGCTGCAGACAGATCTTTATGATTTTCAAAATGCATTAACTAGTTATGGTCAAGTTTTACTTTCTGAGTTAAGAACTGCTTTCAGGGCTTCTTTAAATTTCTAACAAGATGGCTTTGAAGTTCTGTCCAAATATAGCTTATCATGTTTGAAAATTGACAGTAACAACTACAACAGATTTTTTCCCTCTTTTAAACTCTGATAATTTTTAAAGAGCTTCTTCTGAGATATAAATAACCTACGATGTGTGGGACAAACAAAGCCATAAATGAATCCCACCAGGGAAAACATGCTAACAGGAAATCTTACATTCAGTAACAAATATTCTTAATTATTCCCTTATCAGTTTGCTCAGGATCTTTCAGAGCTGAAAGGACACAAGTGTGGTACAGGCAGTCTGTTTAGATACAGGGCCTTTAAGCATGAAATGTTTTGTTTCAGTTTGTTCACATTACTCTCCCAGAGTGATATATTAATCATCCTGCTCAGATCTCTGCTCTCCTTGCTCAGATGTGTCCAAGCTCCATGATACCTGGTGCTGTTTGCTGGGATAGATTCTCCCTTTCTGCAAGGCTGCCCAGTACCACAGACCAGGAGTGGGTGGATTGCAACACCCAGGCCTTTACACAAAGCGTGCCTACTCAGAACCTGCTCATCCTACAACACTAATATTTGTGCTAACTCCAATACTTGTAATTCCCAATAACCTCAAAGTATTCAAGTCTTACATTCTGGCCTTGGTTCTCAAGCAGAAAAGGATAGGGAATTTCCTCACCACTTCAACAGTAATTTTTGCCACAAAATGTCTCTCAAGATTAATTTTTAGTTAAAGAACCTTAACTTAGTAAATTTTTCTTAGCTTACTAAATTAACCTTAATTTAACAAATTAGCCTCAACTTAGTGAACCAACCTTAACCTAACCTTAGCTCTACCCAGCAATGTAATACCAAAATTAATGAATAATAATTAGCCACATTTGTAAAGCTTTGCTACACAGTATTAAACACCTGTGGCCTTGCACCCATTTATGTTACGTCTCACCTCTGGATGTTGAAAAGCTAAATATAATCCTCAGCCATGCTGGCAGACACTTAGAGAGTTCAGTGAGGTAACAGGGGTCAACACACACTTCCTGAAAAGCTGCTTTTTCCATTTAGCACCACTGATGATCAGGACACGGGAGGCAGCAGCAGCAGCCTATGCACGGGTAACTCACTGCAGACTGTGGGAGCTCCTGCCCCCCGGGCTGTGATCACTGCTGGGCATCACCTGCTGTGAAATGAGCTGTGAAGTAAAGAAAAATGATGTGTCTGAGTACTGGATCTTGCACCAGGGCCATTTAGGATGCAAGCTATAAGGACTGAAAATAAATACAAGTAGCCCTTTAAGGTGCAGTTTTCCAGCTGCTGTTAACAGTGCTTTGGTTGTTCCTTCTTACTCTGCTTGGCCTGTACTTTTTGTAAGTAAGGAAAGCCTTAGGATTTTTGTAGCCCTGAAAGTTCCCAGTTGTTGTGACATCCTTGTCCTCAGCATTTTCACTGGAATTCCTTCCTGCTCCAGCTGGTGCTCCATAGTTTGACGCCTCTGAATCAAGTTTTATTTACCGTGAGCTCTTACCTTTCCAGTGACAACTGGAGCTGGAAAAAGGCAGTGCAGCCGCCTCCTAACAATAACTTTAACCAATGTTTTCTGATCTAAAGCCCATCCTTAGAAGTAGTTCTGCCAATGTTGACCACCTATTTGTTCAAAAAAGAAATATGATGTTTACGGGTTTTAAATGATGTTGACTTGCTCACATGAATCCTCAGGTGTTTGATCTATTAGATACTTGTTCTGAACATTAAGAAGTGGGTCAGAAATAACCTTTTTTCTTCCAAAATTAACAGAGACCTTATGCCTCTTTAATTTTTGCCTTGAGTTTTTAAAACTCTAAGCCTTCCTCCCATATACAGAGGACATGCTGTACAGTAGAATTTCTGTCCAGAAACTGCTTATTTTTCCAAGTAGGTGGAGCCTCCAGAGTTCACCTTTTTAAGAACTCTTTGCACCCTTCACTGCTCACTCTGTTTTACAGTGGAGATCCCAGCACTGCTGTGATCTACTCTGTGCACTCCAATGTTGGCTTTCCTTTGAGCCTGCTCCTTCCACTGAGCAGAACTTATTTAGGTTTCCTTTAGCTTTTTGTTACTGTCTTAAACATCAGGTTTATCTCAGCCTCCCAAGCCACGATTTGTATCTGTTGCCCCATTATATTCTCTGCCTCTGCCAAAAAGGGTTTGTCTCCATCATCCTTCCAGTTTCCTCTCTCACAGATGCAGGCTGCTGTTAGACCATCCCTGTGTCTCCTCTTGCAGGACAAACAAGCTCAGCTCCCTCACCTCCTCCTTGAAGACCATCTGCCCTACCATAACTATCTTTGCAGCCCTTTGCTGAGTTTTTAAGGTTCTTAACATCTTGGTGGGTCCAAAACTGGTCCCACCAGGGATGAATAACAATTAATTTCCCTGAATTTGCTTCTCCTGATATAACTCCATGTGCTGTTTGCACCACCTGTAATGAGAGCAGACTACTGCCTCCTTACACATTTTGACATCCAGATTCCCTTTTTTAAAGTCTCAGCCATTCAGTTCCCAGCCTGTGCTGATGTGTGGGGTTATTCCACCCCAAGCACAAACCTGACACTTCTCCCTGCTGTATTTCAGGAAGTTCTTGGTACAGTTTTCATGGTTCTCAAAGTCCTTTTGGGTTAAAGCTTTGTCTCTCAGGATCAATTATTTTCCCTTACTAAGCATCATCTGGAATTTGCTGCAGGGTGCACACCCCTTGTCTCATCATCCAAATCACTGATGAAGACACTGAAAAACCCTGGACGTCCTCGATACTCCATTTGTCACTGACCTTCAGCTGGATGTTAAGCCACTGATTATGACACACTTCAGGCTTGGCATCAAAACCATTTTTCAAGCACACTCATGCATCCTCCAATACTTTCTCAACTTCAAAATAAGAATGCTGTGGGTGAGAGTGTCAAAAATGTTACCTGAGACAGGACATATTCTCCACTGTCTCTTTATTCACACAGCTAATCTTTTCAACAGCTGTCCTTTTTCCAAGGACAAATGTCAGGGACCTCCCCTAAATGACATGATGCTTTGCAGACGGTAGACATCAACCTGGCAATTACTCATCTTTGATGGTTTCACTAGCTGGATGGTTCCTACAACGAAGAACCTCTCTCCTTCTTTTTGCTTTAGGCTGAGGAAAGCTTTCCTGGAGGTATGATTTGGATTGCAAATATCTCTATTCCATGGTATCTTGAGAAATTCTTCGTTTTACTTTTACATTTGGTTTCTGATAAAAATACAGCAGTTATGTTTTATTTATAGGAGTGTCTGTATTCTGTTAAAAAAACTTATCAGAGTTGTTCTTGAGTTAACTGAAAACTGTTAAACATATCAAAAATTTCAGTTGCTGTGAGAAATAAGACTACTGCCTTCCTTTTGGCACCCAATTTCAGGCAGATAGAAGCTGAAATACTGCTGAAATTTCCCAGTGTTTTCCATTTATCCAGAGGCTGGTGGTGCTTCACCTGCTGCAATTCTTCATGAGCGAGAAGTTTCTGAGGAGAACTGAGGGCTTGAGAGGTCTGCAGGGGCTGTTCTCTGCTCAGTGTTTAACTCCAGGTGGATGCATGTGATAATAAAACCCACAGAGGAGCCTGCTCAGATCCTCTGGGTGTGTGTAGGTTAAAAGGGACAGAGTGTGAGCTCAATACCCGGATCCTTGCCTGCCCACGTGCTGAATTTCTGTTTTGCTCCCTGGCTCTGGCCTGCCCTCTTCCCAGGAGCTGCCAGCAGCCAGTGTGTAGATGACCACACTCCAGCCTATGCAGTCTCCCAAGGCTGTCCCATCCTCCTGCAGAGCCCCGTGCATACCCTGGGGGATGCAACACACCCCTTCAGCTTCAGGCCATAAAAACATCACTCTTGTGGGTTGCAACACCGCCCTTAGATTTTTTCAGAGCCTTTGTACTCAAAAACACAGTACAGAAATAAAGATAAATCTTAGGACTGAAGGGACACCACTTGCAGCACAGAAGGGAGCCAGGGCCAAATGCCACACAACTTGTGGGTCAGTCTGACACAGAGGGCTTGCCCAAAGACTGAGGTCAGGCCACGTCACTTGGTCTCAGAGCCAGACACCGGGGTCTGGCCATTTTATATTTAGCAGAATGGACACAGCATCTGTTTGAGACGCAGCTTGTACAGGCCAAAACTTAGCACCAAAGTGGGATTTTTTTGTGACTCATTTGCTTTGCTAATCTGAAACAGGTTTACCGTGCCTTGTTTAATAGGGAACAGCCTCTAAAGCTATTAAATGAATGAATTGCTGGTTTAGAGCTGGCTGTTTTATTCTGAGCAACTGTTTTGAAATGGCTGGCAAAAAGAGCGTGTCCAGTTTTGCTGCAAAAGTTGCAATTAGCTTACCTATTGCTCTCTTCTCCTGTCCCTACTCCCTCCATTACTTTGTTTTAAGGCTACACCTGGTCTTTGTCAAAAGAAGCCTTTTAAACAGATTGCAATTGGAAACTGCTGCTTGTGTCCTATCTATGTCCTCTCTGGCATCTTCTTCCTCGAAACTTTTGTAAGAAGCCATTCAACCCTTGTCTCCTCTACCTGGACAGAAATCAGGGAAGAAACCTGAAGTATCTGTATCATAGGTGTTTGTGTTTTATGCCCAGGAGTCCAAGAACATGAACATGGTCCCAGTCCTGTTGGTGTGGTCAGCTCTGAGTATACAATGACAACCAACAATATTACTTAGTGTTTCCTTGATTCTGTGTTCAAAGTTCTAAGTCCAGCATTTATGACCAACAGCTTCAGAAAAAAGCAGTAGCCATCTAACTAATCACAAGTGACACATGTCATTTAGGGTCTTGAAGGACCAGACTTTCTTTTAGTGAATTGCTCAGCTCTGTCACTGCTCTGTAAATGCATTGCTCAGGGCAAAAGGACACACACTTTTCAGTGCACTTTCAAGCAGAGGGCACATGATATTTCTTTGTGGGGAAGATTAGACAATGATCAGGCCTTTTACCAGCTCTTCCTTATCAGCCATCAGTGAGGACGGAATTCTGACTTGCACTTGCTCAGCTGCTTCTCAAACTGATAGGCACCCTTCAGCCTGTCTCATGCCATTTTGAGCTATCTCAGCCTTGGTGAGTTCAAAAGTTCAGCTGAGATGTGAGTTGGATGTTCCTTCAGTGAGGCTGTGAAAAATGGAATGGGAAGGATTCTGGTACACACAGATGAACCCGTGGCTACGTGTTTGTGTGTATAGCAATGCCTCAGCCAGACTGAGTGGGAGGAAGAGGTGAGGGGGGAGGGAAGTACTTTACAGATTTCTAGCCAGTAGAGGAACTTCTTTAAAAATGTAACAGCTAAAGATGGGGGCAAAAGGGAGAGAGGAGGGCAATTGTACTTCAGTTTTGGAGCAATTTTGCTCATACAAATAATGACCACAGAGAAACAAAAATATGCCAAATTGCATTTGGTGCCTTCTGCCCTGGTCAGTGCAGGAATTGCAGGCATCTCAGCTAAGGTGACCTGCAGAAAAGTGTTTGAAATCAGATTCCCTGGTGGCTTCCAAGCTCTGTGATCTCGTTTCTAATAAATCCTAATTTATCAGAGCACAGACACATACAAAACACCTTCTTGGCCACACTTTCCTGCTAAAGAACAATTTGCTGCAAAGTCTATTTTACATAAATGGCTTTAAAAGTCCCCTTAAAGTTGCTTGTGCAGCCCCCAAGTGAGCTCTGTTTGAACATCCCTAACACTGTGCCTCCAGGGAGGATGTGAGCAGGGTTCACGATGGTCAAGTACATAGACTCCCCCCTTTCTAGTATGTGAAAGCAGCTTTTTAGAAAAGACTATTACAACTTACAGGTACTTCTTTAAATTTGCTGTTGAATTTGCAGCACAGTATTTATAGTGGATAGTCAGTCAGATTCTCATTGAGCAAATCACAGAATCACAGAACCATGGGATACACTGACTTGAAAGGACCACAAGAATCATTGAGTGAATAGGGATGGAGGCCTGGCACTCCAAGGTTTTGGCCAGGCAGACTGAGGGAGGATTACAGATGCAAGAAGTTGTAGATGACCAACTGTGAGCATTAGCTGGGATCTGTTAAAATCTCTTCTCACTCAATTCTTCAGAAGTTTAATTAGTGGTCTGTGCAGCTTGTCTTCTTGTAGGTCATTTTGGAAAGAAAAAGTCAAGGGGAAGAAATGTCAAAGGCTAGATGTTAATGCTGAAAGCAGTGCTTTCTAATTGGCTTTCTCTAGGCAGAGGAAGCTCTGTCTGACAAATACAAACTTCCTTGTTGGGGATGGGATAGAGAAGGCCACCCACGTCTGAGAGAGCTGAGAAAAATCCACCCATATTTAAAGCCTTTCAAATTTCCATTTCTCCCACCTCTGACTGCTGTGTAGAACTAAGGCACTGCCTTTAGTTCACAGTTAAAATAGGTTTTGGTACTTCCTTGCCTGCCAATAGTTGACCACAAAAAGAATCAACATGAATTAAAAAAAAAAATCTCATGCCAGCTTGATAAACCTACATCTGTAATGAACTTATTGTGTATGTTTAGTGTAGATCACTAAAGCAACAAGCTCTATGCAATTGTCCACACAGGTGTGTACATGTGTGTTTAACAGGTGGACAGGTCTGAAGAGTATGACATTCCTCCAGCAGGAGCAAACTTGTGCAAACCCAATTCTCTAATCCCCCAGCAGCCCCAAACAGCTTTCTTTCCATTGGACAAACAGGAAGGTAGGTGAGTAGCTGGTCACCACACACATCCTGCTGGGGCCTTCAGCAAGAACAGGGATCTTCATGGGCCCCAGTGCATGGCACTCTTCAAACTTCTGCACAGTGGCAAGCAGGTGGCAAAGAAGGATATACAAAGAACTCATCTGAGCAGCCAAACTGAGACTACACCAGTGTGTTACACTTTGATTGTGGTGAATTCACCTGAACCTCTCAGAGTCCCAGAGTCACAGGATCACAGACTGGGTGAGGCTGGAAGGGACCACACTGGGTCATCTGGTCCAACCTCCCTGCTCAAGCAGCATCATCCCACAGCACATGGCACAGATTGTGTCCAGACAGTTCTTGGATATCTCCAGTGAGGAGGCTCCACACCCTCTCTGGGAAATCTGTGCCAGTGCTCAGTCACCCACACATTAAAGAAGTTCCTCCTCATGTTCAAGTGGAACTTCCTGGGCATCAGTTTCTGCCCATTGCCTCTTGCCCATTGCTGGGCACCACTGAGCAGAGCCTGGTCCATCCTCTGACACCTCCCTACAGACACTGACAGACATTGATGAGGTCTCCTCTCAGTTGTATCTTCTCAAAGCTGAACAGGCCCAGCTCCCTCAGCCTTTCCTTGTAAAAGAAAAGCTCCAGTCCCTTAATCACCTTTGTTGTCCTCCACTGGACCCACTCCAGGAGCTCCATGTCTCTCTTGTACTGAAGACTCCTGAAATGCACACAGCACTCCAGGTGAGGCTGCACAGGTCTGAGCAGAGGGGCAGGATCACCTCCCATGACCTGCTGGCAATGCTCTTCCTGATGCACCCCACGGTACCTTTGGCTTTCTTGGTCCCAAGGACACTGCTGGCTCATGGACAGCTTGTTGTCCACCAGGACCTCCACAGAGCAGCTTTCCAGCAGGTCAGTCCCTAACCTGTACTGATGCCCAGGGTTATTCCTCCACAGGTTCAGGACCCCCTTCCCCTTTAGTCTGAAACACGGGTGCCACTGAGACCTCTAAACCCCCAGTTGGGCTGCCACCAAATCAGGATGTGAGTGAAAACACTGCCACCCTGGGAAAAGGCGTTGCTCCGAACTGAAACCCCAGCTGGGATTTCTTTCCTTTTGTCTTATCCTGCACAAGTTTCAGTGAATCCCTACTGGCTTAAGCTTTGCACAATAGATAGATCCAAAAATGAAGGCTCTCTTTGTGAGTTCTTGGTGTGAGAGACAGGTTTTCATCTAGATATTGCAATTGGAGCCTTTTCTGTTTGGAGGAGGAGTGAAAGTATGCGGCAAATCCCAATTCCCCTTCCAACTGTAGCAGGGATATAGAGCTATCTCTCTGCCTTCACAATGACATCTGTGAGCTGCAGAGCCAAATTCTTCCTTTTTCCTGTTTGGCTTGAAGAACTTTCAGTATTTTTACAAAATGCATTAACTCCTTCAGGAAGAACTGCAAGCAAAGCATTGTGCAATGGATGTACACCCACCCTGTAGGCTGTGGCTGAGACTTTTTCCTGGTTAGCAGAAGAGCTGTGCTCAAACCCAGCTGAGTATGGTATATGACACCAAGTCCCTGGTTGCCTGCATCCTCTATGGGTTACGGACTGTGAGGCAGTACCAGAGAAAACCCTCAGTGACCATAGGTATTCATCTCAGAGGGAACTCACTGTCAAAAACCTTATGTGGAAATAAACATAGAATCTATTTTAGACCTTGCCTCTCTTGGCTTTTTCTCTTGGCTAGCCTTAATATTAACCAGCCATCATGCTGACTTCTCATAAACCCAGTTCTTAGGCACTTATTTGTCCATGTCATGGGACCAAAAGCCTGAGTGGCGAGCGCGGGGCTGCGTCACTCGGCAGCCGAGTCCTGCTGTGAACGTTGCTCACAGATTCCACATCAGCCAACAGAGCTTCCTACAGAAATGTTCCCCTTGGTGAAACACTCCACTAAAACCTCCACAAACCTGTTCAAAGCAAAACAGATCAACCCCCCCAGCCCTCCATTCATTACAGATAAACGCAATCTTCTGAAATATATTTAAAGAAATCCACTTCCTTTGCAAATGGCAGGAAGTTCCTAATGCAAGACCAAATAAATGACTCACCCCCCATCTATGCTTTTGCTGAAGCAGCTAAACCTGCCAAAAGTAGTTTCCAAACTGGAAATAAGTACTTAAGTGGGGATATGAATAATACCAGGCAAATCTCTGACAAAGGCATGTGAATCTTCAGTCTGGTCTTATTTATTTATATTTTTAATTGAGGTCAATGCCCTTGGTTCAAAGATGCATTGAATAATTTTTGGAAGGACAACCAATCTGAATGGCTACATGTCAGCATCATCCAGGGATCCAAAGACAACAACAAAAGACTATAGTAGAATAAAATTCCCAGTGGATGGGGTGTGATATTTGATGGGTCACACATGGAATTCTTTTAACGTGAACCAGCAAACATCAAATATATTTTTCATAAAACACGTAGCTTAATCCAAAATTATCCCTCCTGTATTGTTAGCGAGAACAAGGGAACACCCAGTTTCTTTTGCAGTGACTAATAATATTACCACTGCTTAAATGTAAACAGTGTGCAGAGATCTTTCTAAACAAACGCATAATATTTTTTGCAAAATATAACACTGTTCTCCAACTTTATTTAACTCTTTTTTCCTTCTTTGCTGCTGCAGCACAACCACTGAAATTTCCTGAATTAATGCTGGCATGGCAAGAAATATAATGTCAAGGGAAAGAGGGATAGCCTCATAATTAAAATCTGTTTCCATAGCATTGAAATTGATGGAATTTACACCCTTTGCTGGACTTTGGATCAGGTCTCTACTCTGGTTGTTCCTCATTTGCACCACACTCTTTTCCCTGGAGCCTTGTTAGCATTGATTAGTTAATGGCTTAAAGTGCTATTTAAATGCTGAAATATTGTTACTGCCAGATACTGGAACACATAGGCAGGTTTCTACTCAGCACATATGATTAGTCTTTCACTAGCACGGAATTATGGCCTTTTATTCTTTGGTTGTGTGGATACCTACAACAATCCAATTTAGTAAAATAAAATAAAACATTAAATCAAGGACTTGTTTACTTTACTCTTAAATAACTTGAAGACCTATGCTATGATCTCAAGTGAAAGCACCAGCAGCACTGGAGAGGTTTCAGGTTCATTTGCACAGCCTGTTTGCTGGCATGGGAATGGAGATCTGTGTCAGGGCAGCCACCCCTCCAGAGATGCTCTTCTTGAAAGGACAAGTGCATGCCAGCTGCCCAGAGCTGGTTTATTAAATGAAATAATATTTACAGTCGAAGTACCCATTAGGATTTCAGAGGGCCCACATGGGTGGCAGCTTGTATTGTCTCCCCAGCACAGTGGTTCCTAAAGTACACACGTCTGTACACGTACAGCTCCTGCTACAGCAGCCATTCAGCTGCTGTGGGAATGCAGTGAGAGCAGTCCTGCAGCTCAGCACGGCCTGAAAACTCACTGAGGCTGTGTTGTTGCATTGCCAGCAATGACACTGGCAAATTAAGCCTGGAAATTCCTGTTTGTCCAACCTGTCTTCTACACTGACTTTTTCAAGCAGAGGGGAGTGATGTTCCCCAAGCTTTCAGCTGAGCTCCTTTCTGGCACAGGTCAGAATTTGGATGTCTGAGTACAAACTTTATCAATTACATCTTCACACAATAAAATACTTCCTAACTTGGATTTTTAGAATTACTTAGTTTTCTTTCGCAATCCACCAATCTCTCAAAAGTGACTGTAAATCACCATGTTATTCTAAGCCACAACTAGCAAAATAGCTGGGAAGAGTGCATGAACTAGTGAAGGCTCTGTTTGGGTGCACAGATTACCAGGCTTTCCAAGCATCTACTCCTTGGGACTTCTACCTGCCTGTCTTCAGCACTTTTGAAGGTCCAACACTGCATGTGATCTAAATAACTAATGAACTGCAAGGCCAAAGCAAAAGAAAACATTTCAGTTTTCCAGTCCATTCCAGACTCAGCACTTGTTTTTTAACTGCAAAAGTCTGCATCTAGTGAACAGAGAATAGTTAATTTCATCTGAATCTCTGAAGCTTTCAGCCCCTTCCCCAAAAAGCAGCCAATCACAGCACACTCTAAAACTGCTTGAGGATGGGCCAAATCATACAATTCAGACACTGCCCCAGATCTGTTTTCTGAAGGACTGAATGTTTTTGAGCTAGGATATTGTTTCATGATGAGATGAAGGAAGGATTAATCTGTTGGAAAATTAGTCAAGCCCATGTTCTTGTTTTAGCATTTGCAATTGTTCCATAACTTTGGTATACTGAGCTAGACAGATCTTCCATAACAAGCACAGCATGCCAGCGACCTGATGACATAATTTTGAACATTTGACTTCAAAATAGGCTCAGATGCAAATTAAATTATTTGTGATGGTTTCATTGGTTTCTTGGCATCACAGTTTAAAACGATTATAAAAAAGATTAAGCCTTTTATCATTCAAAAAACAGAGAAAGCACATAGAGAACAGTGCTGTCTTAGGATGACAAATGCTCTCTTGTGTTGTTCAGAAATACTTTTCATCCTCACAGATATTAACTAATCAGAGGGAAGAAAACAAGACATTTCCTTTATTCTACACTTGGTGATACTTCAGTTATTGCTGCACAACATGATCTCCCATAATTTTGAGGTGAAAAAGGAAGCAGACTTCCAGAGTTCTAGTTCCAAAGGAAGCAGTTTCTGAACTCAGGTACAGAAGCTGACTGAGGAGAAGCTAATATGCATTTGAACAGAAGTGAGCTTTTTGTAGACTCGAGTTAATAACCTTATTATATAGCTGAGAAAACAGAGGATGGGAGTTTAACAGCGTTTTAGAGTTTGAGGAATTTCTGATTTTCTCTTCAGGCCACTTCACAAGGGGGAATGACAACATGCTGTGGATTTCATGTTTGGGTCACAGTGACATGCCATAAAAGTGAAGTTTGTTAAGTGAAATCACACCCTTGGGGCAAGAGTGTTTGACAGGAAAGTCACAGAAAAAGCAGCTCAGGCTGTGACAATTTAACCCGCCTCTTGGCGGATGGCTACACACAGAACTGTGTATACAGAGACACTCTGCTCAGCAGGCGAGGGCCTCTTTTTTGGAATAAACGATCAGCTGCACTTCTTGCCAAAGGGCTGTTCACTGGGAAACTCACCCAGCACTTGCAGCACCCACTGTACCGTCCGAACTTCACCAGAAATGTGCAAAGGCTTTATTTACCTCCTGCAATTACAGTTCCTTCCGAGCGGTCATTTTAGTGTGCGAGCGTAAGATTTTGCAACTCTGGTAAATAGACTTTATATCTATATAGAAGTATGTCCGCAGGACTTTGACCACCTGTGCCAGGACCCCGCTGTCGCCATCCTCGGCTCAGCCCTTCCCAAGGCTGCTGCTCGGTCCTTGGGCAAGCCCTTGCACACATTCCCTTCTCGCCAAACTGCTGGAAGCCCCGGCTAACCGGGGAGGCGGGAAGCGGGTCTCCGCCGCTGGCTGCTCTCCAGCCTGCTCGGGAATGCGATGCCAGCGCTGAGCCTCCTCCGCCCGGGCTGCGGTCAGTGAGGAGGGTGCCCGGGCTTGCGGAGTGGGTGCCGGGGCTCCCTGCTGACACCTAGGGTCCCCGTCTGGCCGGGCACGGGGGCGCAGCCGCCGCAATCGCCCGCGGCCGGCGGGGCGAGCCCAGAGGCGGGCNGCTATAAATGCACTCCGCGGCCGCGGCCGGCTGCCGGAGCGTGGGGCGGCAGCGGCGGCGCAGGGACAGCGGGAGCGTGGCAGGTAAGGGCGCTCCATCCGTCCTTCCATCCGTCCATTCACCCACCCCCGCGGACCTCGCAGTCCTCTCGAGCGCGCATCCTTGCATCACCCTCCTCCTTTTTCCTAAAACTAAATCACTCTCCCCGTCGCTCCGAGCCGGTCTTTGCCAGGTGCCGGGGGAACGGGTGGCTCTCAGCGGCCTGGAGGGGCAGCGCACGGCCCCGGACCCCGGCCCTTCCCGGGAGCGGGGGCGGCTGCGGGATGCTGCTGCCAAGGTCCCGGCTCCCGCGTAGCAGCGGGGTGGGATGGGCTGGGCTGGAAAACATCTGTGAAGCCAAGGCACATACTTTCTCCACGGAAGTTGACCACTGGTGATTGCTTGTGTTCCACTGCTCTCACAGCTCTGTGCTGGGCTTGGAGCACAGGACAGCTCTGACCGGTGTCCGGTCGGTTGTTTCAGCGGGGTTGTTGTCATCGTATGTGGCGGCAGGCGCAGTTCGCCACCCGTGCTTCCAGGCGCTGCTCGGCTCAGAGCACTTGAGGGGAGTGTTCGCGGTGGAGGCGCAGCCACGCACGGGGCTGGATGAAATAAGGGATTTCACTTCTGCTAAGGAGGAGATTTTGGTTAATGCTTTTCATCAGGGTTCAGTTTTCCTAGGAAACACTTGCAAGGTGGCATTGCTCACTGCATAGCCCACAATTTCACTAAGGTCACAGTGCCCTGTTTAGCACCCCATGCCCAGAACAGGACTTCAGATAGAAGTATTTCTCACCTATGCTATTTTGATGATTTTCGTTCTCTGGTTTAAATAGGAACTGTATTTTGAACCTAGAAAATGCAGTTATAATGACATGGAAGAGGTCGAAGACAACATGAAGCTTTCTGTCCAGGTTCTCTGTATGGTGTTTTGATTGTTTTGCTTTCTTCTGGCTTTTTATCAACTTTTTTTTTTTGTGTGTATCCAAGTGTGTCAAAGATACATAGCTGCTGCAAAACTCACTGTTGAGGGCAAGCAGTGGAAATAACCTGTAATGAGGAGCTATCAAGTACTTCAGGTAAACATCTGAGAAGCCTGCCTTGGTGTTTTTAGCCTTGGCTGTTACAGGTATAATTTATGTCAAAACTTCAGCCAGTGGCATGAAGCAGTGCAATTTGAACTTGGCTCTGGGAACATATTTGGTGGTTGGTTTTTGTGTTTCGTTTTTTTGTGTTTGTGTTTTTGTTTTTTGTTTTTTTTTTTTCTTGGTGGGGGCTTTTTTGTTTTGGTTTGTTTTTTGGTATTTTCATTAGGGGTTTTTTTTGTTTGTTTTTATTTTGTGGTCTTTTAAACAGAGTCTAATGTAGTTTGACACAGAATGACTGTGTTTCTATCACAGGTACTTGAGTAAACAGCAGGCAGCTAATGCTGTATGATATTCTGTGCACAGCAAGAATTTAATGACTTTGGATGAAATGCTAAAGCTCAGAGTAGATGCAGCACAAATAGTGATTCTTAAAGGCTTGTACAGTTCCCACGGTACTAATGAGTCCCAGGCCCTCAAAGAAGAGTAACTCATGAACGTGTTCAGGAGCAACTGGTGTGTACTTTGATATGGAAAACACAGATGCTGCGAAAGCAGGTTTTAATGTAGTAATGACAGACTCCTTAGGGTTTGGTTTTTATACCTAATATTTTTCAGTAAAAACTGAAGAGATGCCACAGCATAATGGTTTGGGGACCTGGAGGCCTTAGCTTCTGAATCTGAGTTCCTTGTGCAGCAGATAACTGAATGGATTTGATTTCAACTTTGAAAACTTTGAACAGGAATTTCTACAGTTACTGAACTGAGACATCATAGAATGGTTTTTGTTGAAAGATTATCTAGTTCAACTCCCCCGCCATGGACAAGAACACCTTCCACCAGACCAGATTGCTCAAAGCCCCATCCAGCCTGGCCTTGAACACTTTCAGGGATGGAATGTCCACAGCTTCTCTGGGCAGCCTGTGCCAGTGCCTTACCACCCTCACAGAGAAGAATTTCTTCCCAATATCTAGCTAAAATGGACCTTCTTTCAGTTTAAAGCCATTCCCCCTTGTCCTGTCATTACCTGCTCTTGTAAAAAGATGAGCTCTTGCCCTGAGAATGGGCACTGCAAAGTGACTGACCTTGAACCAGACTGGGGAAGAAGGGTCTAGACAAGCTAGGGTTTTCATTTGTTTCCCTTAGAAAGAAGGGTTTGTGTACTTATTTCCTGCATTCATTGGCCTCTTTACCAAGATGACAGCAAGATAGAGATGTCAAAGTATCAGGTGTCCACAGAATTAGGCAATAGCCAAAGAAGTGTCACCCTCTGCTGAGGGAGGGCTGCCCAGGCACTGCCTGTTTGGGAACCAGCACCTGGGCTACCAGAAAACAAGGTTTTCAGTTTGTGCCTTCCACAATGGCTGCTTTTTTATTCTTGCCAAAATAAAAGGAACACTAAAACTCTGACAGACCATCTGGGTAGATTGTATGAATGCTCAGTAAAACCAGCAGGATTCCCCTATTGTCTTTCCTCCAGTGGGAGGTACTCTGCTCTTTTGATATTCCTTTTTGGACTATGACAATTACATGGAGAGATTACAGGGCACCTTTTGGAACACTTTGGCAAGGGAACCTGGTCCTTAGAGGTAGTTATAAGGCAATTAAGTAACTTGCTCTTGTAGTTCAGGTGAGATTAGCAGTGAAGTCTTGGGAGAAAAGTTCTTTGATTCAGATTTTTAAGCCTAAGTGATTAATTTCTTTGACTGAAGTGCAACATAAATCTTCTCATGACCAGTTTAAGAGATTTGACAAACTTCTAGCTTCCCACAGAAAATACCGTTTTTTTCACTTAACCTCATTACAGCTCAAAACATAGAACATATATATAATGAGACATTTCCTGCTTTTATTGTCTCAAAATAGACAAAGAGTAAAAGAAAAGATAGAGAAGGGGCGAAGCTGGCTTGAAGCTCTTCAGAATGAACATGAGCAGAAACTGTGAAACGCTCAAAAATAATACAAATTCTAATTGTGGTGGATCAGCAGTGTTTACATCATGTGCACAGCTGGAAGCTTAAGGCAACAAAAGCCTGCTTGCTGTCAGGGAGAGCACAGCCTGGGGAAGCAATGGCCTGGATCAGTTCAGTCACAGCAATATCCAACACGAGTGACTTTCTCTAACTGCTCTGGTTTGATCACGTGAAAGAAAAACCTTCCAAAATACAGGAAATGCAACTGCTTAGCATTAACAAGTATGAAATACTGGTTCTGGAGATGAAGTAAAACTTCCAGATGACTTTTTAGATCTAACTTGCATGTTCAGTCACAGCACCTAGAAATACAGAAATATGGAAGACCTCAATTTTTCCTGTCACTGTTTCGCTAAAAAGATGGCACTGCACTTATAGACTACCCTTGGCTCCAGCTTTAGGTGTGAATTTAAATGTCTTCCTAAAGCAGGATGGTGCTGTCCCTGAAGCTGCCTCTGTGAAGTTCCCTGGACAGTTAGGTGGGGGCTGATCTCCAGTTTCAGTAACTTATCATAAAACCATAAAGGGTTTGGTTGGAAGGGACCTTAAAAACCCTCTAGTTCCAACCCCTCTGCCATGGGTGGGGATGCCACCCACTAGATCAGGTTGCTCAGGTCCAGGAGCAGCAGTTACCTCTCTGTCCTCTGTCACAAAAGTTCCAAGTGAATTACTTGCTACTACTGGAAAATTAGGGGAAATATTCTGCAACTATTTCAGAGACTAAGAATAAGGCAAACCTATTTTCAGGTTCAGTGGTGTGTGTTCCTATGGATGACTAAAATCTGGGTTAGACATCTTGGAAATCAATGGCTGTGAATATAATGGCTATTGAACTTGGTGTTTCTGTCAAATGATGGTGGCTTTTTTCCCCATCTGTGTCACTTCCAGAGCCCTGGATGACTGCAGTGAGGGTCAGCTAGTGGGAGGTAATCCCTACTGTTAATTTCCTTTGGCTGTGGTTTTTAAGCAGCAGTAAGGAGCCATTCAGAGCTTTTCCTGAATTTGTGTTCATGTACCATTAAAGTATTATTATGATATAATTAAACCCAGTACTGATAGTCCATGTGAATCAGTGCCATTATTTGGCATTTAATCCAGAACCACAAGTGTGGAGTACAGAAAAAAGTAAAGCCAGAAATTGTTTGGGTGTCAGACTTGGATATGCAAGCTCCTATGTTGGATGGTGAGGGGATGAGTTTAGCTTTAGTTTTGTCTCAGGGCTGCTGTAGGTTCAGGCCTATTTTGTTTCCCAGCTGGCATGAGAGTGTTGCCTTTGGATAATGCCCAGGAGTTTGTCGTCAGAGGGGGTGTTCTCCGTGCAGAGGTGCTCTGTGGTGTGCTTGCTGATGCACAGCTGGACTGCCTGTGCTGAAGAAATTTTCCACAGCTGTATCTTTGTACTAAGCAGGATGTGTGTCAGTTTTGCTGCTCTTATTTTGTGTGGCTGATCACGTTTCCTATGTTTCTTTTGGGTTTGGGGCTACTTCCTTTCAGTCAAAATTTTAATATATCTTTTTCATCTGTCAAGTTTTTTCTCTTTGTGGCTGGAAGTTAGTCAATATAGATCTTCCTTTTCAAGACCTGTTTTTAAAACTGGATATTCACTGCTTTCTGAAGCCATCAGCTGGCTGCTTCCTGCCTGACCTAAGTATATTTTCAAAAGTATAGCTTTTGCAGGTTATTTTCTACCATGGATGTGTAGGGCCAGTCTGCTAGACCTGTACAGATCATGCAGAAATTAGTGGAAACACCAAATATTAGGACTTAGTGCAGCATGAAACCCAACTCACTGCAAAACAAATCTTTCCATTTACTTTCAACCATTCTTTGGGTTTGGTTTTTTTTTGTGTGTGGTTTTTCTGTCCTTGCCATTTCACCACTCTTACAACCTGACTCTAAGAAATTCTGAATTTTAGGAAGCACAAACTAAGTAATAAGGATCTTAAACTGTAATGCCCTCATGAAGACTCTGTAGGTGGAGGCAGTGGTATTCAAAACAAAAAAGTGGTAACATCTGGTAGTGTTTTTACTGGTAGACATAAGCTGTAGTGGAAAAGCAATCAGCAAAGTAGGATGCAACTTTCAAAGGAACTTTTATTTGTGAATGCACTAAGCAGACATCCAGATGGGAAATGCACTGTTAAAGGAAGGAAGGATTGCTCTTGCTCTGGGTTTTTGGGTTGCTTCCTTCGGGTTTTTGGGTTGCACCTTGTCAAACTAATGATGTCATTTTCCTGCTGCCATAGCTCTGGAGTGCTCTAAACATGCTTTGCATGTACTGTAACATATCCCTGCTAAATTTTAAGATGTAATTTTATCCTTTGACAAAGTTGTGGCATTTTGGACTATGGGACTAATTATGCAGTAGAAGCACTGCAGAATTTTATGATGACCTTTTATATTTTCTTTCCTAGATGATTCAGTTTAAGAGCATCACATTTTTTCCCATGTGAAACACTATGATTTTTATGACGTTTTACAAAAAATCCCAATGCTGTATAAAAGCTTGGACATATATAACTTCAACCCTTCTTGTGAACACAGCCTGGAAAGTGATAACAAAGTTCTCTGCCTCTGATAGGCACTAACCTGGAGTGTAGGTTGGCAAGGCTTTGAAATAAGTCAGCTGAGGGTGGTGAATTGCCTTTTGCCCAGTTTGAAGGATTTTTGAAAGGGCTTGTTTTGAGAAGCAAGGAGTATTCTGGTACTGGATGGTGCTGAGTTAGACACTCCCTCACCAGTGCCACCTGCTGTGGTACAGGCTGTGTGCTCAGCCCTTGGGAAGATTATATTGTATATTTGGGCGCTAATGCTTGCGGGCAGTGAAAGACTTTTGCACAGATGTAGTCCCAAGTAATTCAGCATGTGAAAATGCTTAAATTTGGAGAATTTTATAAAGAGACTTGCTTGGGGAAAATGAAAGATGTGTCTTCACACAATGGCCATTTGTGCAAAGTTTGAGTTCAGATTAAGCTCTAGAAGGCTAAAGTTCATCCTAGAAAAGGGAACAGAATAATATCCATAAATTATACTTTTCTCTTCAACAAACAAGCAAAAACTCTCACGCACTCATCATGGAAAACATCAGCCCAGACATTTTGGCAGGGGTTAGAAAGACAACTTGTAATAGCAATGACCAAGCAATTTTAATAGGTGGTGGAACAAGTAATCTATGTACTCAGAAGCTGCAACCCGTGTAGTGCAACCTCATGAATAAATGTAAATTAAGAAACGTCATCAACCTTAGCTCTGATGCTTTGTAACTTAAGTCCTCATCATTGCAACATCAATGTGAAAATGCAAAACATATAAAAAGAATCCACTATATTCTTGTGAGGGTGCAACCTAGAGAGACAGACAACATTCCTCATCTCTGAGTGGAATCAGAGATGAGGAGCCTCTCCCTTCTGGAATAATCTCACTATATTTTTGCCTCTAACTTTGACAGAACCACCCACTTGTTGAAGCGGCTGCAGCTGGGCAGCAGCTATGAGCTATTAAAGCATGGCAGATTGAGAATAGGAGGGGGCAGGGAGCATGTCCTGACACTGGTGAGCTGCAAGAACAATAGCTTTCTTCTTGTCTGCTTAGACCGTAATCTTTGTGGCAGAAGCAGTCTCTTCCATGTTATGAAATACCTAATCCATCTCTGCCCCCTCGTAACATCTGTTATTTCCTCTGCCCCCAAAGTCCAGCCCAACACCCCGGTGCAGAGCAGGTGTCAGGTTCTGTATCAGTGCATCACCTTTATCTTTGTTTCAGGCCTTTGTGCGTGGTCAGTGGAAGGAGCAGTGGGACGAATGCAGAGGAGGGTGCTGGGGCAGTGGAAAGAGACAGGTTGGCTGGGGCGGTGGGTGTGAGAAACAAAGCCTGGGAAAGCAGCTGATTGCTGTTCATCCTTTCCACCCTCCAGTGCTGCCACCCATGGCCTGGAGCCCTTTAAAGCTAAAGCACAACACTGGCACCAGTGTGAATGGGCACATTTGTCTTTTTAAAGATCATCTAGTTTCAACCCTTCTTCCACTAGGCCAAGTTGCTCAAAGCCCCATCCAGCCTGGCCTTGAACACTTACTCTGCATTATCAGACAGAACCACTTGTCACAGAGGTATGACCTGAGGCGTTTCAGGTGCCAGATGCTAAAGAAGCATGAATTTTTGAGAACTGCATTAGGGTTTGTAATCTGTCCCTCACGGAGCTGTGATGTTATAGTGTAGGTAGTATTAGGGATTGCTGCCATAGGAAAAAGCCCTAAGGCATTGAAATCTTTCCATTTCCCTGCCAGCTAGGAAGACACAGCTGCTCATTCTATTGGGAGGGGTTACACAGCAGGGGTGTCCAGCAAAGCGGCCATGGGGACAGCAGACGTGTCCTTTGGCCAGCTCACCAACCCTCCCAGCTCCTGCTCCTGTGGAACATGGCAGGACCTCAAGCTTTCTAAGTAACATTCTTCCTCGCATCCCACAGAGTGAGGGTTGTGCAAGCTGTATTGCAACAGTTTCTTGCTCAACATCTGTGGGGCAGACAGAAGGGCTGCTTCCAGCTCCCTGTGTTTTGGTGCTACTCTCCATGTGCAGCTGCCAGCGTGGTTTGTGCATGTGGAGAGTGACCAGCCCCCGGTCTGAGGAACCGGCACTCTCAAGGCTGTGTCTGGTCCTGGAGTGACCACAGCTGAGCTGTGTCCGTCAGGCACTGGGGGCAGGGGAAACAAGTTGGGCACGGGTGGAAACAGGCCAGGGGAGGTGGGCTGGAGCTGAGCCTGGAGATCTCCTCCCTCACTGCAGGAGAGTGTCCCAGCTGCTGGCAAGTGGGGCTGGGGGAGATGCTGTGGCCCCCAGCTGTGCCATTGTGCTGGGTCAGCTGTGGGCTCTGTCCCTGCAGCTGTCTCCCTGTGGCTTCACCCAGCTGTAACTTGGCACAGGGCTCGAGTTCTTGGCTGAAAGGTTTTGAAAAAGTTTCCTAATCAGATTGATTAGCACATAGTGTAAGTGTAAACTTAAAAATGGTTAAAACTTAAGGCTCTTCTTGGTTTTTTGGCTTGAAAAAATAACTGTTATGCTACATTATCCTCCTAACAACTGGCATTTATTTTTTTCTTTTCTTTCTTGGATGCCAGCTCTCATTTTCAACTAGAGCCTTCATGAAAATGTGCTGGTGGAGTAACTCACAAAAAGAGCTGAAAGAAAATAAAAGTAAAAAGGTTAGAAAAAAGGAATGAAATAGAGTATCAGCAGTGTACTGTGCTTGAAAAGGACTAGGTGATAGCAGCTCCCAGGACACCTATGAACTGGAGACCACCAGGCAACATAACTGTTTCAGTTCCCTGATAATATTTGATTTTAATGCTTTGATTTCTGATCTTTTCTCATTTGAAACTTGAGGCTATTTAAGGGTTCTGCTTTCAAACTTCCTTTGTCTCAGGTTATTAACTTTCAGTTGCAAATTGAGATAATGTGTAACCGGAGGCTAAGGAAGCCTGGGAGAGTCCCAGGTAGTTGAGTGTCTTCAACTTTTCACACTTCCTGCTCAAACTGTTTCTTCAGATCCTGCTTAAATATCCTACTCCCTTTTTTGAAGGGGAGGAACTGCTGTAAAACCTCTTTCATAATTTATTGTGTGGAACGATGTCAGAGAAAAGCAGTAACTGAACACAAAGCACCTCGTGATACCAATGCCTGTAACAAAGAGTAGTTTAAACAGGGCACAGTGGGGGCAGATGCTTATGCATGAACTGTTTGGATGCTTGCAAATGAATCATTTGATTCACAAACAGGAAGATTGAATTTGTCAGCTTTGTTATAAAATACCTGAGATGTAAACTGCACTTAGAGATGCAGTATGGCCCATAACAGCATATGGGTGCTATGAACTCTTGTCTTGATGTCCACTTGTCTCTGTTTAGTCTCTGCTTAGTGGAGCCAAGTTTTTTTTCAAGCTTCCCTCCAGTTTGCAGTAACCATGTTTATGTTAGGCCAGTCAGATAAGTTCACAGCATTTACTGTTAATTGACAGTGGAAAGCTCAAAGGCTGTTTGAGCATCATAGCAACTTTCCTTCATTGTCAGAGGCCTGAGATGCTTGGTTATTTTTTTTTTTTTATGTGGATATTTGCCAATCAACTTTTTCAGAGTTTTGGAGACATTTTAGCTCTCTCCAATCTTGTCTTATCCTTTCATAATTGTTCTGGGAACTGCTACAAGTGCACAAAACCTCTGCTACCTCTTTCCTTCCTACCTTCTTTGGTGACAGTGCTGAAGACACATGTAGCTTTCAAGGGATAAAGTGCAGAGTGATGTGACTGGCTTGGAAACACCTTTCACCTCTGGTCCTGGAGCACAAGTTTCACGTGGTCCCTGTCTCTCCAAAGAGAACAACACCAGTTCTTGGGAGCTGGGGCCCTCAGTGCCCACAGCTGTTTCCCTCTTTACCATGAGATGCTCATGAGTATTTAACCCCACATGCAAAGTGATTGCTGTCCCTCCTGCTTGCTCAGCCTGCAGAGATGAAAATGCCATCAAGATGCTCTGGTTACCCTTCTACACATCAGTAGTCAAAAGGAGAATAATCTCTGCTGCCAGTGTTTAAACAAGCAATTTTGAGGAAATTGCCTTCTATATGAAACAGGCAGGTGCCTTTTGCTGTTCTTTGTTTTCTATGATAGCACATAAATAAAAAACAGTTGGGTGTGAGGGCAGAGAAATCCTGTAGAGCTGGTGGCAGTGCCCCCAAGCCCTTCATGGATGTGAGGCCACTGTTTGATTATGCACCCCATGGCACAAGCTTGGACAGCCCTACATGTGCCTTCAGAAATAGGAAGTTTGAAATGGGGGATCTTTGAACTTGTTTTGCTTCTGTGCTCGAAAGGAATTTGGTCATATATATGCATATTACCTAATGTTTGGTATTTATGATTGCAGCATTGCTGGGGTCTGAGGATGGCCTGATGGGTGCCTTCTTAGCCTCTTTGCTGGGATCTCTGTTATGCAAGGCCAGGCTGCACATTTATCCTGTACCTTCTGCCACCAAAACAGGGCTGCAGCAATGACTGTCCCTCCAGCAATGATACTGAGGGAGATGGGATGTATTCTGAACTTTTAATATCAGAATAATTAGGGTCGTCATAGAGATTCCTGAGCTACTAGCCTTGGATATGAAAGTTGCTGCAGTGGTTTTGGAGCAGTGGGATTGGGCTGGAAGGGGTGTAGAAAAGCCTCTGAATGAAATTAGTCAACACAGTATTGCACAGATGACTTCATTCTATGCCACACCTTCCTTGCTTCCTAAAGTCTGATGCCTTTCCTACTACTTGGCAAAGGCAGATATGCCATCAGTTTTAAAGCATTTTGCCACCTCAGAAGTGTCTTAAACATTTAGTTTTCTCTTAGAAGTATAATTATATTAAAACTTAAACCACTGAGCAGCAATTGCAACAGGTATCTGGGTACAGGGTGGTGCGTGGCCACTGGGTGGAAGTGGCTTGTCCTGGAGAGGAGAACTTGGGACCTCTCAGCAGGCTGAATTGGCCAAACAGAGTGAAAAAAAGTTGTTTTTGTCCAAGCTGGCAACTTTACACTACTGCTTGTGGATATAAATGAACTTTGTCTTTGGAAGGCATCTGTGAGGGAAGCGCTTTGAAATGTGTATAAAGGGATGCTTGTATGGTTATCTATTTAGGAGAGTTATGCAGATACATTATCTTTGAGCTGCCCTGTCACATAACAGAGGGCAGCACAAAGCACCTATTTAGAAAGTACAAAATTTGTGCTGAACAAGGGTGGTACAAAGCCACTTCCCCATCTTTTTCCTTGGAAAATAAGATGTTTTTACAGTGCTGTCAGATAGCAGGGCTTTGTTTGCCAGCTCTTGTGAACAAACAGCGTGTTGTTATCCCGCCTTAACGCAAGGTTGCCACTTGGTAGGAATGCTTCAGGTATTCCTGAAGCACAGAAGGAAAACCCAGAGCTTGGAAATGTCTGATCTGAAAACACTGTGGCTCCAAGATATGGTATCTTTTCAAAAGTGAGAACTTGGAGAAGGTAGAGCCTTTGTTCAGCAAACCTGGTGGCAGTCGTGCAATCTGCTGGTCAGCACTTCCTAATGCCGGCTCTTTCGGAAACGTAGAGCGGCGGCTTTGAACTCTTATGAAAACAGGATTGTTTTTAAGGCTATAAAAAGCATCCATCTTGTTCTTTTTCAGCACAGTTTTTTTCACTCATTTGTAGTCAATGCTCTGAGTCCCCGAAAATCCAAAACTACCCCACGTAAACATCTCTATTCCACAAAGAGTGGCTGTGGCTTTGTTCCCTGAGCCACTTCTTACTGGAAAACTGCAGGGGACCTGGCTTCTTACTCTCCTCACCTATGGGCAAACCACAGAAGAATCTCTTGCACTTCTAATCCCTATTTCAGAGTTAGCTGCAATATTAAGATATTTGTCTTAACAGAACTTGCTGAATTAAAAAATAAAAAAGCTCTTAGGTGCAATTGCATATGAATATTTCAACCTCCAAATATTGCAACAGCATTTATTTTTCCTCTCTGCCATGCTCAGTGGCTCACTGTGTAGAATGACAGACTGCATAGATGGCTGTAATCACAAAAACATGTAACGTTTGCTGAAATGTCGCTTGCAGTGTCTCAAAATTTTGCAGTTTTCTTCTCCTGCTTATTTTTTATGATCAAAATTTGTAATGGACAACACACAATGGAAAACCTGGAGAAAAGGGTGAATCAGAGTCACTTGATTCTCCTGACTATTTAATACCTCTGATGTCATCTTGTAAATTTCAAGTACAAAGCACTGGCAGTGGGGTTAGTACTGGTCCTGTCTTCATGCCTCAACTGGTGGTGTAAAATATTAATGAAAAATTTCTCTAGACTTAAAATCCAGAGTCTAATTTTTACCAAAAATCTCCCCAACTGCACAGCTAGCAAGAAGAGTTCCTAAAATCCAAAGCTATTTGAATGTGAATGGACACCCATGTTTTTCCAGCATTAAGTCTTTTAGTCTGAGTGTGTCCCTTCGTAGCTTCCTGCAGCATCCAGCTGTCCTGAAAACTGCCACCAGAGCATCTTTGCCCAGAGACAAGTGCATCGAGTTAACTCATGGGGCAGAGTGAAAAATAATGCTGCTGCCACTGCCTGGATGCTCCTGCGAGCTTCACAGCCCTTCCTGAGCCATCAGGTCATTTATGTAGATGACATGATGGGCTTAAATCAGATTTAAGTCAGGAGACGGGGAATCATGCTTTAAAGAATCGATGTAAATTGTGTTCTGTAGTTCTGTGCTTATCTTCAGAAATTAATTAAAATGTGTTCAGTTACACTTCATCAATAATTCCTAAATATGTTTCAGGCTTTTGGCTTGCTTTGAATTCACTTACTCATATGCTTTACTTGAGACCATTCTAAAATTTTCTTAATAAGTAAATATTTAATTTGTTTTATAATTGTGTAGATGGACAAAATTGGAAATTTATTAAAGATGCCCAAACTCCACATGATATGCATTTCTCCAGCAGGCTAAAAGATGTGTAATAAAAAGACTTCTGCATTTGCTGCTGCAGCAGTTCTAGGATGTCTTTTGAGAACTGTATCTAGTCATTCATTGGAGCTTCAAAGGGAACAGCCCTCTGACTCTGGTACCTTATCTTTGTCAAAGGAATGAGAAGATGCTGTTCTTGACTCCCAGTCTGGACCAATGCAGAAGGTGCTCTGCACCTGAGCCATGACCTACAACTCTGTTTGCCTTGGCAGTCACCTCTCCTGGGGCTTGCTGGCTCTGTGTTCCCAGTGAAGCTTCCTGCAGCTGAGAGCTGGACAGGGCAATGCCTGTCCTGTCCGAGAGCAGGATACAGCAGTCTTGCTCCTTCCTTTGGCAGTTTGGAAAATAGCATTATTGCACGAACCTTGCTGGTGTCCGCTTAAAGGAGTATCTGATTTTTATCTGCCCTGAAGAATGGAGCACATCAATCTGACAATAAAATAATGCTAATATGCATCCAGTTTGATTTTCTCACTGTAAAAATCTGAGGAATAGTGAGAGAGCCTTGGATACACTGAAAAAAAAATTTTCAGAAACAACTCTTCAAGCAAATTTCAGTAGGTAGTTGTGTAGATTTGGCTATGCCTTCTTTCACCCATGTGATGATAGTTTCACATGGTTCTCTCTGCTGTACCTGCCCTGTCTCCTACAGCATTCCCTGCTTTGAAGCTGCCAAACTTCTGTTTGATCTTGCAGCCTTAGTATTTCTTTAATCTCATATTGTGCAGGAGTGTGTATATAAATAAACGAGGGAGGCATTTTACAAGAGATTTATAATCTTCTTGCAGAGGTCTTTTAAACTATAACCTGAAAGAGTGGGTCATTGTGGGGGCTGGGTGGAGCAGGATCTTTACTTGTTCCTGTATTTAATCTTTGATGCAAGCTGAGAACAAATCTCTTTTCCTCTTTGCAGATACCAGCTACTGACCATGTCAACAGAGTTCCAGGATGCTCACCTTGCAGAGGTGAAACCTCTGGTGGAGAAGGAGGAGGTAATTAATTTAAAGCTTTTTAGAGCTTATGTATTTTCTGTCAGGACTGCTTTTGGAACTGCACGTGTTCTTAGATTATTTTGAGCATATTGTATGGAAGAAGAAAACTAAAACTGGAGATGGAATAAGAATAGTTCATTGGGTTGTTTTCTTTAAATAATGCAAAACTGACCCTAATTACTTGTTCTTGTTTGGTTTTGTTCTTTTAATATGATGGTGACATTTTTTCTTCTTTGAATAATGGCAGCTCTGGGTGTCTTTAGCTGTATCAAAGGGTGCCAATTGGGCGATCACGTACATGCCTCTATAGCTGCACACTTGTCAAGGCAAAGATAGACTGTGCTGTCAGCTGCCTCTCACAGAGAGAGCCTTTACATTGCCCTTGGGCACAGCTGGGTCCAGAGGCAGGGCTGAGCCCCTTCTTGTCCTCTCTGAGTGCACTGAGCCGTGAGTTACAGCCAGCTGGGTGTGTACAACCCACAGCCTGTTGCAGCCACTGGAGTTGCAGCATAGAAACATCCCAGCTTTTGGGGTTTTTTTAACCTTGTTATACTACTTTCCACTCTTTATTGGACTTCTTAATTAAAAAAAAAAAAACAAAAAACTATCAACAACATCTGGATTCAGTGGCTATCTGACTTTTCAGCGGTAGCCATGCTCTGTGCTTTGGTATGCTCATGGCAAAAAATTCACTGTAATATGTGAAGAAACATCTCAACATTTTCTTGAAACAAAACTAAGATTTTTCTCTTGTTCCCAATGACATTTTTTTCTTGACAATTATGTACATAAATGTGTTGGGGTTTTTTGTGGTCTTCTACACTAGAATTCATTGCTCTATCAGCTACTTTCTTTTTCATTCCCTCCCTCTTTTATGTAAACACTTCAGAAAATAATTTCCACTTGTGACTGCAGTGAAATGGCTAGAGAAACTTTAAACACAGCTCCTTTGCCAAGGACATTGCATGAAAGCAGAGCTTGTTTGGATACCACTGAATGCAGCACTCAAACTTTTCAGAAACTAAAATCCCTTTTTAATGCCCATATTGTTCAGAACTACCAAAGCAAAGGAGGTTCTAAGCAGAAGTCCTGTTGGTACTCAAATATCTTTGCTTCAAAGTTCAGGAATATCTTAAAATACTGATTAACTTCCTGGGTTTCAATAGCACACAGCCAAAAGTTTGAATCTTGACAAGGAGCCCTATATGCTTCTGTTCATGATGTTACCTTGAGTTTTGTCTGCATGGGGCAACTAGGACAGAGTTTGATTTCCTCTGTGGCCATTTTAACAGAGATGAAGGATGTTAACGTATTTTGAGAAAGTGGAAAAGGTTGCCCTGAAGGATGCTCAGCAGACATTGAGATGAACAATTGAGCTGATTTTGAGTGGGTTATTGGGTGAGGGTCTCTGGAGTATGTCCTGGCTTGTTGTGCTTGGGTTTCTGCTACAGCCAAGTCTTTGTTCCTGAGCAATGATCATCCTTATTTCATATGCTGTTGGTACAGATGCCAAATATACTTATTCCTTTCAGCTCTGGGTACCACAGGAGCAACAGTGGCTGCAATGCTGTGTTTAAAAGATCATGAGACCAACAATACAGTAAGAGTAAAACACAGCATATTGTCTAAAGCTAAGGCTGTGCAAAATTATTTCTGCTCAGTCAGATCTTAGGTAGTTGTTTGCATGTCCAAGACTGTGCCTAACTGCCTAAAAGTCACAGCTGTGAGAATTACAGGTTGTTCTGCAGTGCTTTGAGGGTCCCCTAAGAAAGCAGCTGTGGTGCTTCTGACATCTGTCCTTAATTTACCTGGGCTTCTGAAGCTGAGTGACCTCCTTGGGAGGATTCCAAGTTTTCCTTTTTATCTCAATATTATTTTTCAAGCTTTGGCCTCTTTTACACTTTGCAGCATAAAGTGTTTGCTTGGCTGCTCTTCCCTCTGTGTTCACCCCTGCAGTGGAAATAAGAGTTTGACTTCTTTTTTCTCCCTTAAAAAAAGGAGGTAACTTTGAAGCTGTAAGCCTTGTAGGCTGTTGGGGGGGGTGAGGTTGTCACCTAACTCCTTTCCTGGTGGAGCCCCTCAACAGGTGCAGGAGATTGTCAGTAGCAGCTATGGCAGGTGACTGGCTGAAATGGACCTCTGTGTCCAGCCAGCCTCCCAAACACTGCAAAGACTAATTTTGGCCGGAATGAGACCCTTCCCACCTTCCACATCATGTAACCAAGTCCCATTAATGACTGCTTAACTGAGGTGCAAGTGTTCAGTGCATTCTTGAACAGAGACTTCCCATCCTAGGCAGGACTGAGGCTGTCGTATGTCCCATGGCTACAATAAGTGATGCAGAAAAGTTCACTTTTACTGCTCCTTGTGAGTGTATTGCTCAGAGATTTAACAATAACTGAGGATCCACCAGCTTTTGTCCTTCATTTTGCTGGGCTGTAATCTAGTATTTTACTGCTTTCATTTCTCCATAAAGATTAGTGGGTTTAAAAGCTCTTGGGTCAATTTTGACGCTTGTCAGAAGAGTTTTCATTGAATGGAGAGAAGTCTCAGCTGCAGAACTGGGGGGCTAGAGCACATATCCACACACAGACTTCCATGGCTGTGAGTTGCTTCCATTAATGCTTTCAAATCTCTTCCCAGGCCATCACTCGCCTCCTTCCAGACTTCGATGTTCAGGCAAGTAAAGCTATTATTCTTTTCTTTTTTTTTTCCTTTTCTTTTTGCACGAGGGGAGATTGAATTGACATTTGAGAAAACAGCAAGATGTGACCAGAAGGGACTGCCTGCTTGCCAGGAATGCTGTTACTGTGGGAGAGGGGTCTGAATGGGGCTGTGCTGTAGCGACGTGAAGGGGACCACAGGGGGCCTTTTCAGACTGGAGCTGAGAAAGTTTCAGTCAAAGGGGGTGGCTGGTTTGCAAGCAGTTCTATTCTTGCTACAAGAATGAGAATCTTGGGCAGTGGTAGTGAAAACAATATATTCCCCTCCCACATGGACACATACTTTCTCCAGTTGATTTGCTTTCATTAGCAGTGTGCATGCATTTCCTCAGAGGAAACATTCCTCTGGATGCATCCCATTATGCTGTTGAAACTTTCCAAAATATTCCTGAAGCCTGTGGGGTGGTGGAAGGTGCTAAGCAATATGCAGTGGCAGTAATAGGAGTGATGGTATTTCTATTTTTTTTATTTAGAGACAGCGCATACAAGTTCATAGTACACCACTAGGTCACATGGTGGCCCTTCACTGTCCCTGAGTGTCATGCTTTTGAGAGATGAGTTGGTCATTCTCCTGGCTCCCCTTATTTTATTGCCATTTGGGCTTTTGACTGAGAAGTTTGTCCTTGCTGGTTCTTAGCTGAGACTAAGGAATTGCATGGCTGCAGGAGCCAGGCTGGAATGAACTGGGATGGAGGTCAGGGAGGGTGTACCTGCCTTGATGAACAGTGTGAGTGGTGTTTTCCCACTGCTGAGGACAAGGATTGTGTACTGGGAAAAGAGGCTCACTGGGTGTCTCATTTTTATCAAGGTGTGTAGAAATGGAAGCAGGCTGTGCAGAACTAGGGAAAGCTATTAAATTGTTCTAGTCTCTGTTCAGGTCCTTGAAGGAGATAAACCTTCTCTACTTTATTGCATGTTGTGCTTTATTAGCACCTGTCTATATATTTTTATTCAATGTTGTGCCAATTGCTTAAAAAAATACATAGCAAATTCAAGACTTTTCCTTGCAGACCAAGTGAGACAGCTGTCTTGGATGGTTTTTTCATCTTTCAATGGTTCTTGCTTCTATAGAAAAGATGTAGTTTACACTAATCCTACCTTTTCCCCCTCATTTTTTCCTAATGAAATCTACTGTCTGAAGTCTTGACAAATATAAGTTAAGATTGTCACCCTACTGCTTCTTGCAGGACTGTGCACAGCATGGGAGAAGCTTTCTGTTTGGTTCCAGGTTGATCACTTGGTCTAAATAAATTGAATCCCAGATTAAGTGTGATAACAGGAATACTACAGTATTTAGATTAAGAATCCAGAAGTGACCCATATTTCATTTCTATTCTTGGAATAAATTGCTTGGTTTGTAAACCATGTGTATATATAGACTTTTTAACTTGCAAGATCAAATTCTCTAAGCCTTTTTGCTTTTTTTTCTCTGTGTTTTGGATTAACTGTCGCTAATCCAGAGCAGTGGTTCTTGTCATTTAGCCCTGTTCTGCCAGCTCTTACTTTTTTTAATGATCTATCTTTGTTAAGAGTTTAATCTTTAGCTGTTCTAGTTCAGGAAAAATGTGGAAGAACAGTCTCAATGCATTTTGTTAAGAATTGTGACTGCAAAGGAGACTTAGCTTTGGTCCTTAACGCCACAAGTACCCTCCCTGTGTTTCTGTAAGTTCTTTTGTGGTTGATTTGTGGAAAAAGAGGTTTGGAACTGCTATGAGAGATTTGATTGCTTAGTCTGTTAGAGAAATTCACGTGTGGCCCTAGAGGACCCAGGTCACTCAGGACTGAGGCTGAAGCTGAAGTGTGCTCTTACTGAGCAACCTCTCCCATGAACTACTTGGGAAGAAGATGGACTTGGCCAGGGAAGGAAGTTATTGGTGCTTGGCAGGATGGAGCTTCTTATTTAATGCCTGTGTATGGATGTGGGTGTCCACCATATCCACTGCAAATTCCTCCATCTTTCTGGGAACAAGTTAAGCAGTGTTCAGTTAATGACTTTGTTTCTGCCACTAGTGAAAAAAACCTGTCTGTGAGGTGTTTTCCTTCGAAGAGTAAATTTTACCTAGTTACTCAGATTTGGAAAAAAATAGATTCTTACTTCATATGCAGTTCTAGACAGACTGGAGTTAAACATAGCTTTCCATTTTTAGAATAAGCCACTATATAGTGGTATATTGCCCTTCTGAAAGCACATGTCACAAGACATATGCGTGGTTATTCTCTGGAGGAAAATCTTTGTGAAGTTACCAGGGGATGGCCAAGGCAAGAGATGAAAGAACTGACAGCTCTGAGCTGCCTCTAGTCAGCAATTTGTCTGTTACTATGTCTGTCTGTGGCACCCACCTGAAAATTGAAGTAAGGTCTCCCGTGTCTCAAGAAGGGGAGTGCTCCTGGCCAAACCTATTTTAGGATAATTGACGATAAACCAGTGCAGGGCACTGTGCCCTGGGTGGCTTTGTTGTCTTCGTGCCAAGCACACTTTAATTGCATTTCCAGTTTGATGTATGTGCGTAGTCTCTAGCTCAGTAGCTCTGGAGCCAGCGGAGCTCTGGCTCCTCATCACTGCGCATATTCATCCTCCCAGCTCTGTTTCAGTCCCTCAGGACTCTGCTCTCTCAGTAACTCAGCAGAACTTGGAGCTGTGTGGCAGCTGCAGGGGGCAGAGATGAGTTTGTCCCTTGCACTCGTGGCCATCTGTATCCATAGGCAGGAATGGATACTCATCCCGTCTCTGCGAGGGCAATGAATCGGCTGGGGCACCCGGCAGGAGGGGTGGGATTCCCGCTGGCGCGGTTTGGGGCGTTGCTGTGTGGGTTTCCTCACCCTCTGGGACGCTGAAGGAGAGGGCTGGGGGTGGCTGTGGTTTTGCCCTGGGCAGCGCAGGCTGACCCAGCGCTAATCGGACGAGGAAGAGTCCCTGGGCGGAGCCATCGCAATAACCTGCGTTAGTTCCTGCAGCAAAGTTTTTGTTCTTGGCTTCCACCTTAGCAGGGTGGCTTGCATTTACATCTCAAGTCATCACCCGTATTAGTGTACCTGACTCCCTACCTGATTTAAAGAACCTTTTTCTTACTATTGCTACTTTAGAATAGAAATGTTAACAAATAGAAAAAAAAAAAAAGAAGTGGAAATGTGGGCATTCGGGTTTTAGGAAAAAAACAAGCATAAGATGAATTGAAATTCTATTTTAGAGTAAAAAAATCTAGGGATAAAATGCTAAAGAACTTCAAGGCAAAGGGGGTTTGAAATTCAACATTGAAATTGCACATTAAAAGCTCAAATATTTTTAATCTCCAAGAAATTGAAAAAGAAAAGTGAAAAAATAGCTTATGCAGGTATTACTATAATAAAGTTCTTAAGTAATATGAATTTAAAATACACTGTCTCCTAAAAATTTAAGAGGTATTTAAATCTTCTTTAAAAGCTCTGAAGCTTTTCCTTCAGTTCTAAGGCAAGAGAAGAGAGGTGTATTTAACAGTCATAATATTATGAATTAAAATAAAAGCATGGTATTGTAATTAAGGATTAAGTATATTTGAAAGCTTTAAAATAATCTTGATGGAATGCAGTATTGTACTTAAAATATAAAACATGACGTATTTAGCAAAATGTGCAGTGTGCATGTGCAGTTTTCCTTTTTAGATATCTGAGATATTTTGGTTGCGTATTCCGTACTTCAGAAAACATCTTGTTCATAAACATGTTTCTCAATCCATGTCTTACTTACCCAGATAGAGACGGGAAGGAACAAATGAGCCCTCCTGTGTGATAAGAAATTGTCTTCCCTTTCAAACCTCATGAAAAAATAAAAGGGTCACTTGAAGCAAAAATAAAATCTATTTTAGAATCGACCAGCTCCTCCAAACTAAGACATTCTCCCTTAAATTGCACATATTGAAAGTATTTTTATGTGTGTGTTTAGTGCACTGAGGTAAGAGTGCACCTCTGTTAAAGTGAGAGAAGTGAACAGATGGTGTGTTTGTCTTTATCCTTCTATCGGATTAGTGTACCTTGGATTTTTTTTCCAAGATAGTGTTTTAATACAAATCAGTTGGTGAAGAGCCTCTTACTATAATGTTGATGTTGATTGGGATGTGCTGCCATCTGTTTTCAGTGCTCTGCGTTTTGAAAACATCCATTCCTACATCACGTAGACAAATCTCTTGATCTTTAATAGGATCAATAGGGATGTGAAGTTGTTGATGTCACCAAACAAACTGCTTTGAATTGATTGTTTTTTAGAACCTTGTGTGCATTTCCCATTAAGAACTTGTGCTACAGGAAAATAGCACAACCCTGTTGAATTAGGGGAGTCTCACTGTGACGATAATGAGGAATTGAGCCCATTGTTAAACTGACTGTTACGCCAGTTATTGGGAGCATGGTCACCTATTGTCTCTGTTCTATTTTTAGTTGACACTGAGTTTGAACTAGACTCAGGTTTCCAGTGCCGGAAGAGTTATCTGTGGCAGTCAGTGGGATGTGTAGGTCAAAGGGTTTGGTTTTATCTACTGTGAACAGACTTTCTTTCATGCATGAAGGAGGACAATCCTGAATCTTGAAGGTGCTCCCTGCAAAGAAAACATTTCACTGGATTTTCACTGTTCTTACTGGAAAGCTCTAGCAATAAAATCTGATTATATGAAATGCCTATTGGTCTCTAACGGAGGAGAAAATAATTTCAATATTCCATACTCAGCAGGGAGTGTGTTACACCATAATGCTTACTCTCATTACCGTGCTGAAGTTGCCAAATTATTATTTTTCTTTAATTAGCTAAGCGTAAGAGAGTAGAATGTGGAAAATACTAATTGCCATCATTATTAATTTCAGCTATTATTAATTGCTATATACTGACACTGCAAATCTTTTTAGGAGTATTGCATAATGACAGAACCAAAATATATACTAATGATATGAAATGTTATTGGGGCCCTGACCAATCTGATTTAGGGGGTGGCATCCCTGCCCACAGCAGGGGGTTGGAATTAGATGATCTTTAACATCCCCTCCAACCCAAGCTTTTCTATAATTATATTTTAATAGTATATGTTAATAACATACCAATGTATAATGTACAATACCATATTTTCCACCAAAAGCTGAACTTAGTGACATTTGTGTGGTGATGTAGGAATCCTTTAAACTAAATGTTGCTTATCTACTTTGGAAATACTAGATATCAAACATTTAAAAGGCCTTGGTTTTTCTGTTCAGAATCATTGTGGCTTACACTAATTTTTCAGTCTTTTGTTTTTACTGAAACTTTAATCCTGGCTTTTAGGAAAGAACTCAATTCTGATTTAATTTAGCATAAGTTTGGGGTGTTTCAGCATTTTGGATAACAAAACGTGACATGAAGCTAAACTTCTCCAAATCTGATGGCAGCAGCAACAGGAAAGGCTGTGCTAAATCCCAGGTTTGAAATTTGGCACTTTGTACATTGTGTGGCAAGGACTTAGTTCATCTTTGATGTCTGACCTCTGTTGAGTACGTTCTTCCCCTGGTCAAACCTGGCTCAAATCCTATTTAAGAGCGACATCCTCGTGATTTAGTCTGTTTTGGTTTCCCCAGCTGGGAATTATGGGAGTCATAAGCCTATGTAGGAGAGCAGCTTGTCTATATAACCCAGCTTCCTGCTGGGACAAAGTCAAAACCCGTCACCCGTCCTCTGCTTGACTCGCTGGATTTGTCACCCTGTTTTGCCTAAGGATGGTCCTAGATGTGGAAGATACAGCTTACCTGATAAGTAATGCAGTGAGTATGCAGAGGAATGAGTCTCTAAGGAGATACAGAAGCTGAAAATTAGAGTTTTGATGGAGTATAGTTCACAGAGCGGCGATGCTTAACTTGTCCTATGTAGATCTTGATTCACTGCCTCAGTTGTAACTTAAAACTGATGTAATTGTGTAATTAAAAGGAAAATTGATGAAATGTAGAATGGTGTTGCCTAGAATCCTTATTTGCAACAAAATGTGCGGCGCAGTCCTTGTATCAAATTAAGGAGCTGAGATTTAGATTGAATTATTACCTCAGATATTGGAAGGTAATCAAACCTTTTTAAAAGGTTTTTGCAGAGGCTGTGCCCCTCTGATTTCTACAGCATTATTTTGGATAGATTTGAATTTAACTTGTACTTTGCCTCTGAGTGTTACTGCATGGAACAAGTCAAGCAAGCCCTGCAGCAGCAGGCAGTGCACTGCACTGAATGACATGGATCATATCTGTGTCCTGTGCAGTAAATAAAGGATTCTGGTGAGATGCAAAGGCTGGCTACTGCCTATATAACTCTTTGATTGTTATGTGAGTGTAACTGTACTGTAAATAAGTGTCAGAAATAACTGTTGGTTTGTGATGCCGTTTATACGTGTTGGCAAAATACCAACACGTTGTTTATACCCATCTGAAATTTAAGTGGAAAAGAAATAAAAAACTGTTCCATCTTTTGTGTAAGTCACGTCTAACTTAGAGATCCAAAAGATGGTGCTCAGGGGAACTTTGGTTTGCTAATGAAAGTGTCCTTGGCTTTAAGATCAGTAAGCAGTGTAAACTCCTGTTATGCCAAATAATAGCAGTTTACTTCTTAATGTGGTTATTTTGTTCTATTAGTAAACTTTAGACCGTTGGGTTTATGCTCAGGTCTGTACATCACAAGCCATAAAACAAACACATGTGGCTGCTGATTTTATTGGAGAAGATGACTGCAATCACAAGGCTTCACAGTGTAATAAATCATTATGGCAAATAAGCATATACAAGCTACTTAATGCTACTTTCTTTGGGGAATAGTGGTTATTTTTATAGCTAGGGTTCTTTTCCTAGAAATCGGAAATATTTTATCATGGTGACTTGTACTTTTGCAAATGTTGAGAGTCATAGTTGTAAGCTCCTGTTATTCTAGGTGTCATTACAACAAAACTGCTTTGTTTTCTTATCCTGCCTTTTAATGTGGTTAAAAACTGTCTAACTGTTCCCTCAGCATCTGGCTAGAGCTAGCAGCTTGAGTGCTTCTGTAATTGTCTGTGGACTGGGGGAGGTGACAGTCAAATGTAAAGTGTCAGCACAGAGCCCCCACCATGGGGGAGAGCAGGGGGTGTCAGGATGGGATTGCAGAGCAGACCCTGGGTTGGGGCAGGACCTGTGCTCGTGGTCCGTCAGGGTCTGCTGCAGCAGCTGTGGAGCACTTGGACAATCCCTGCCAGAGTCTTCCTGTTCTCTCCCAGGAGCAAGATGTGGAGACTGTGCACGGCTCAGTGCGTGTCACCATGTGCGGCACTCCCAGGGGGAACCGTCCGGCCATCCTCACCTACCACGACATCGGGCTGAACCGTAAGTAGACTTCATTTACCAGCACAGGTTCTGGGACAGCTGCCACAGTCAGAGGTGTGACAGCAGCAGTGGTCAGGAAACCCTTCCCAGGTCCTTGCTTGTCTCTGTGCATTGGAAGCTGTTAGATGGCACCTAAGTCTTCTCTTATAGCAAGTGTAATTCTCAGATTTTTTTTATCCTTGCTCAGTAAATAATTGGAATACTTCAATTAAAGGGGCAGGAGATCTCTGGTAGTTCACAGTGACTGTGTCTGAATGCTGTAAATAATCTCAAGGGAAAGCTGATGGGGTATTGCCAACAGGACTGAAAAAAGAACTCTGCTGGGGCTTTGGGTCCTGTCTGACAAGCAGCCTTGTGCTGCTTGGGTTTATATGAATTACATGTCAAGTCAGTATGAAATGAATGCTGGCTTTGTGTCCTTAGCCAGAAAGAGGAAAAAAGACTTTAAGTGCCTTTTATCTTATCTGTCATGTAATGAGTTAACATCCAGACCTGCCCTAGTTTGTTCTTTTGTCAGTCCTATTTGTTACACACAGTTCATGGTTTCTTAATTGGTTATCAATATTTAAAAACACCTGCTGATCTTTACAGGCTGGCTATTGCAAGGAGGTGAATATTACTATAAAGACAAAAAAAAAATGCTTTCTTGCCTGTGTTTTGTGGAAGTGTGTTTAATTTTGATTTTCAGTGAATCAGGGCAGAGAAAATCTGAACTTAACTTTTAATTAAATCTTTTTCTTTCCAGAGTTATGAAGTTGCTCTGGACTTGCATATTCTTCTAAAGTTGATTTGAGCTAAAAGTATTTCATATTCTGCCAAGATTTTGCATGTATGTTGTGTAAGGACATTCAGAAACACAGAGTATTGAACCATTTTCTAGGCATCTCAAAAGTGGTGCTTTCCACACCAGAAGGAAAATATGCTAACCCTCTCCCTGTATTAATATTGCTTAAAAACCAGAAATCAGATCACCTCAAGCCTCGGAGCCAACAGCACTGAGTGTCCCAAAAAGATGCTTTTGTCTTGAGCTGCAGCAGTTGACTACATAATGTTTAACTTGTAATATTTGGGCAAAAGCACAAGTCACAATCTTACCCCTGTATATTTTTTTCCTCCATTTGTCTTGACACAATTAAAGAAAAAAAAAAACTAACAAGGAAATGGATAATTAAATCCAAGACAAAACCTGGGATGAATGCCCTAATAGTATTTTAACTTTGCATAAAGAATAATTCTTTGAGGAATTAGGTGTACCAATTAAATACTTCTAGTAGGTGCAAAAATAAGATGGAAAATCTTGGCTGACCTGATTGATTTACTTTTCATTAACCTGCAGGATAGATTAATAAATTATTTTTGTAGCTGTAAAAGTTATTTAGTATTTTCTTCAGCATAATTATTTAATATTTTCTTTTCCTTCCCAAGATAAAACTTGCTTCAATCCTCTCTTCAACTTCGAGGATATGCAGGAAATCACCCAGCACTTTGCAGTCTGCCATGTGGATGCACCTGGTCAGCAGGATGGAGCACCATCTTTCCAGGCTGGGTGAGTTGTCAGGGAAACAGCCCATGCTTTCATAGTTACCCTCTTTTTGGAAAAAAGAGTCTTGATCTGCAATTTCATTAAAAAGTACTTGCACCAAGCACAGCAGTTGGCTTTTGAACTTAAATCCTGACACTATTTCACACTATTTCTAAAGTACTGGAGTTTTGGGAGCTTTGTTTTGTTGTGCCAGTTCACAGTAGACTTCGGGGCTGCACTTTTGTGTTTTGGCTCTGATAACTAGACTGCTTGTAAAGCAGTTCCTTGACAGGTATCTACATCTTGTCAATTTAAATATTGAGTTAGCTTGTTTTGTAATCCTGAAAAAACATCCTGAATAGAAATACTAAATGAAAATTAAATTATTACTATAAACAAGGCTGGCATGAACCTCTACGTAACGTCTCTTGTAAATCTATGGTCTTTATGCAATGGCAGCATGGTGGATGTTGGTAATCTCCCTGGAAAATGCAGGTTGTTGGGCAGTAGCAGGGTGATGAACCCCCACAGAAGGTTGTAAATAGCTGCCTGCTCCTGACCGTGCCGTGTACGATGCTGTAACTCCTGGAAACCTTGTGTGCCATGAGCACTGGCATTGCCAAAATGCTTCACCTGTTTAGGTCAAATGAGACAGGTTTACCTTGAGATGCCCCTTGGACAGGAATCAGCTTGGCTGAGGAAGGGAGAGCCAAGGGAGGATACAAGGCAAGGACCAGTTGTTCTGTAAGAACTACGCATTAAGGAGCTTATAAGTACCCTTACTGCATGAGCCAGTCTATTTCCCTGCTTAATATTTAAGCTGGTCTGATGCTGCTGTTAGCTGCAATGGCCCAGTTGTCTATCAGAGCAGCCTACAAAGCTATTTCAGTCACCCTGTCTTTGCATTTGTTTAAATCATGAGCTTTTAAGTGCCTTAGCCCTCATGTCCTGAGCGAGTGTTAACTCTTCTGAGTTGTCAGCTGCAGAGGGCAGCCATCATGATCTGTGGCTAGCAAAGACTTGATAAAATCATGGTGGCAGTGTAAGAAGCTGTATTATCTCTACCTGCCCTTCAACTGGGAGACCAGCATTCCCAAATTAAGTCCAAGAATCATGGTTTGGTTTAGAAGGAAAGTTTGCAGGTTACCTAGTCCAGCCCCTCTGCAGTGAGCAGGGACAACTTGATGAGATGGCTCAGAGCCCTGTCCAGCCTGATCTTGAACATTTGCAGGATGGGGCATCCACTACCTCTCTGGGCAACTTGTTTCAGAGTTTGCCACCCTCACTGTAAATAAACTTCTTCTTAGATCTAGTTTAAATCTACCCTCTTTTACTTTAAAACCATTACCCCTTTTCCTATCACAATTGGCCCTGATGAAAAGTTTGTCCTCCTCTTTCTTATAGGTCTCCTTTAAGTACTGAAAGGCTGCAGTAAAGTCTTCCAGACCAAAGCTGTTGCAGTGACACCAGCTTTTGTCATGTTAAGGTTTAATTTCCCAGCAAGAAAATCTAAGAAAATAAAATGTTTAGCAGTCCTTGGTGGTTTTTGTTTGGTTATATTTTGGAGGCTTAACTAGAGAATAATTAGGTGTAATTCTGATGGGAAACAGATTTAAATACATCCTAGGCAGATGTTTTCCAGCTCTACTCTGGATAGATTTTTTTTTTTTCCCACATGCTACTCAGTTGAGATTTTGCTCAGAATCTCCTTCTCTCAAAGTTTTGTTTCTGCTTTGAAGAAGACCAGGAGCATTAGCAAACAGCTGTTTTTATTGAGCCTTCTTCATCAGCTTCATGGCCTTTCTTTTACCTTCATTCTCTCCATCAGTATCAATGGAAAGCCGTTCTCATTTGTGCTATGGTAATGTTTGTGTCCCTAAAAACACACATGTAAGTTTTTTGCCAAATATCTTGAACTCATTTACGTTGTCTCTGATTATGCAATACTGGGAAAGTTTTTTGTGGTGGACTAGAAATACAAACATAGTGAATGTGGCTGGAAACCCATCTCTCTTGTTCAAACTTTTTCATAAGTCCTAAGTGTTAACTTTCCTTGGGAAAGATTCACTGTGGTCTGTTTTGTTCTTAGACATCCATTGTCCTGTAACATAGCATATGTATCTATTATGCTCATATTTCTGCAAAATTACTTGTGCTTGCTCCTGATTTAAATGCAGCTCATACACTCAATGATCTCATGATGACCACATTTGGTATGAGCTCTACAGTGATCACTGTGTCTCTAAATATGCCAGTGTACACTTCTGGATGTGGTGTAGTAACTCCTCAAAAATGTGCTTGTTTAGGTATGTGTATCCCTCCATGGATCAGCTGGCTGAAATGATTCCTGGAATCCTGAAACAGTTTGGGTGAGTGCAGAATTGTTTACTTATTTTTCTCATTCTCTCTACGTGGCTCACTGAAAGAGCAGGCATTTGCTTTGGCTTGTCTGGCTGGCATTTTGTTTGCTAGAATTACACTTGTGGTTCCTTTGGATTCTTCTGTTATAGATGGATTGCTTTTGCCTTGGTTTCTGAAAGAGCTTATTTTTTGGCCCTTTTTGAAATGTCTGGTTATTTTAAAACAGGAAGCAGCTTAGGAGAAATCCCGTGTGCCTAATTTAGGGACTTCCTCCAGTATTCTCTGTGCATAGCCCTCACAGGGGCAGGGCACAGACAATCTGTTCTTCCCACTGTAACAGCCCACGTTTTCCTGTGTGGTTAAGCAGGAAAAAAAAAAAAGCACAGTCCCATCTGAAGACATTTACTGTTTTGCTTCTGTGGCTTGAGTGTTCTAGGGGGGGTCAGTCTGACCTCCCTGAGCCTCTTCTACTGCCAAGTGCAGATGCCAGGTCACCAGTGTTGAAAGACCTAGTGGCAGTGTTCCTGGCTTGTCTACCTGCACCACATTGGGGATTTGTCCTCCCTTAAAGCTCAGCTTTAGCAGGAGCTGTAGCTGAGAAAGGTTCCTTCTCTGGAACCTTTCAGGAGCTCATGCTCCTGGTACACAGGGGAGATGGCAGGTAGACACCTCCAAGGGGTTTTTAGAACCAGCAGAGAAAACTTGGCATTCAGGGTTAGGCAGCTTTGGAAAACACAGGCTTAGACAGGCTCCCTAGACAGGCTTCCCTTAGACATTGCACAGTTAGAACCAGCTCTGACAGTACTGTGGACCAGTTTACCTCACTACCTCCTTAGAGGATGTGTATTTTAGTGTCAGGCACAGGGTCGTCAGTTCTGTTGCACTGCACAAAAAAATGTGACCAATAACATCAGTACCTTGTAAATACACTCCAGTTTAATTGATTTTCAAAGTCTTGATTTAATATTGCTAATGAGAATTAAAACTATCCTCAGGTATTTTCCTAAAAGCATTGAATAACCTGTTTTTCTCAGTGATTTTCTCTAGTCTTCCCTTCCATGTATTTTCTACGACCTTGAATGTGATGCTTTAAACCTGATTTCAGTTAATGTAAATATTTGGTTTGTCTCTGCCCTGTTTGGTTATGAAGTTTAAACTTCATCACTCCCAGTGACTGGATAGCAGGAGATGTTTCTCTGCCAGCCTCCTGTTACAGAGGAACCAGTGCCCCAGCTGGATAGCTGTGATGGGGTAGGCAGGGAGAGCCTGGGGAGGGGGGAGCTTTGTATTTAGGCTGCAGAGTTCAGGTCTGTATCTTATAAGTTTTTCTGGCAGAGACTAATCATTTCCTCCCAGGATCAGAACAATGCTATGGTTGCTCAGTATATTTATTTAAAGATAAGTGAGGATAGCTGCTGCCCTGCAATGCTCAAGGACCAGGATCCTGCAAATATTACTGGGGCCACTGACGTTGCTGTGGGTCCACAGCTTGCCCAAGTTGAGCCCAGCCTTCTGTAGATACACACTGGCATGTGAAAGAGGAATTGTAATTGGTGTAATTTATTTTCAGCACCTTCCTCATTTGTCTTGTCTGTTTTATTGCTGTGCAGGCTGAAGACCATCATAGGAATGGGAACTGGAGCTGGTGCCTACATTTTAACCAGATTTGCTGTAAGTCTCAAGCCTGATTTCCCTTACACGTTGTCCCCATAGTGTGCATGGAGAATTCCTGTTCTTGCCCAGTTAAGTATGCAAGCCAGGCTTTTAAGTGAAATACCACAATCTGCAGGATAGCTAATCCAGAAGACCTAGATTTTCCATTTTAAGGCCTGGGCTCTACCCAGTTAATTTGCAGAAGGTTTTTATAATGGGAGTTCTCTATTTAAACTGAGGGTGGAGAAGAAGTTAAATCCTAATGTTCTCCAGCTGCTCAGTTGAATTGCTCTAATGAATTTTTTTTTCCATACATATGCTTCTTTTTCTGCAAGATAAAACTAGACCTACCACTTTCTTCCCTATGACAAAATTTGCTAATTTAAATTTTTTGCTGACTGTTGAGCTGCAAAGGCTATCTGATGAATCTTAGATTTTTCTCTTTTGCAGTTAAACCATGCAGAGATGGTGGAGGGATTAGTTCTCATTAATGTAAACCCTTGTGCTGAAGGTTGGATGGACTGGGCAGCAACTAAGGTAAACATCTTTAAGTTAGAAAAATAAGTCTTACTGCAAGCCTGTGGGACATGAGGAGCTTGGCAGTCTTGTATGTCAAGGCATGGCTGCAGATACTAAACATCCTGGACTAATTCTTTTGGGGTTTATTCTTCCATTTGCAAAATGGAAGAATATTACTGAATTATGAATGGTACTTCATACAAGGCTAGTGATAAAAATAAGTACTTTGAGAAAACAAATACATGTGGCACAATGGAGCTACTAGGACAATTCTAAAGAGCTCATAACTTCTGGGGAGAACAGTTTACCTGGACATGGTAGTTTTGGAAACATCTTCCAAGAAAAACGTCAAGTGTAGTGTAGCATTCAGTGCTTTCTTGTCCGTGGCTTTGTTTACCAACACAGGCCAAAATATGAAGCAGAGCACAGAAAAATGTCCAGAACAGCATCCTCCATGTTTCAATCATCCATTGGTCTTACATGCCAAAAGGACTCAAAAGAGCATTGGCTACAGATTGTTGATACAACCAGAAAATGTTGACATAAAAGAAACTCCTAGGAGAAACTTGCAGAGCCAGGATGTAACATTCTTTCAAGGCTTAGTTACTAAATATATTCCTATATCAAACTTAGCAAAATAAAGTGATAGACAAACTTATTTAAATGAAATGTAGTAACTTTTCTATGCTGAAATGAACCTCTGGACGCATTTCGATTCTCACCCAATGCCTCAGAGCATTAAATTCTTCCATATCTGTGCCTCTGCCTTCCACCTCTCAGGGTGAGCATTGCTCACCTCAAGACCACAGCAGGTGCCTTATGGTCTTGTGTCCTTCCAAAGCACTGTGGGTTTTACTGTGGGTTGTGAGCTTCTGGTACCAGTGGGCAGTGGGGTTAAAAGACACCCACCTGGCTGGTTTGCTTGGTGTTCTTGCAGGGAGTGATTCCCTATACACCTATGCCCCTAGCAGTGTGTTCCCTGTATAACTGCCTTAGTGAAGACATCTGATAAGAATGAGTCAAACATAAACCCCTAATGGTGTTCTAGTTGGACTGAGGGGGGAAAAAAAATCAGTTTAGGATATGTAGAGAGAGCAGAGAAACATTCATTGGTCTATTTATGGGTAATTGGAAAGTGTCATTTGTTCAGGGGCTGTCTTGATAGCAGATACTTAGGTAATCTTGCTGTTCAGATTTCAGGTTGGACAAATGCTTTGCCAGACATGGTCATTTCACATCTATTTGGAAAGGTAATGTTCAAAAGATTCCTCTGATATATTGAGTCATCTGTATTTACCTCCTGGGGTTGGGAGGCATGCAGAAGCTTTCAGATGAAGTTAAACTCTGAGATAGGATTCATACTTGTGTCCCCAGCATTTCAGGCAGTATTCTGCCATGGGGTTTTCTGTGTCCTGAGTACTCAAGTGCATCTCAGTTGTGACAATAGGGGCAGCTCCCTGTCTAGGCAGCCAACACTTAAACATGAGTATAAGCGTTGTATATGCTCATGTTCTGAGCTGGAAAACCCCACAGATTTTTTTTTTTATATAATATACTTATAACTCTGTGACAACTGGTTATTAGTATTCATGGTGCTCTCCAGTGCAAGCCTAATGCAAAGTGCTGGACTGTCTTCTGAGGCTACTGTGCTGGGATTGAAATTGTCAGTAAATGCAATGGGAAACTTCATTCCAGCAGAACAAGTAATTAATCTATAAAGACTTTAGAACCCAACTGTTTGAAAATGTTACTGATTGGAGTCCTCGAAGCTTAGTTATTTACTATTGTGAAATTGAATTCCACATTACATGTTTGTAAGCTTTCAAAATTTGCTTTACCCTGGGAACATTTATTAGGCTTCTTACCCTGAATCTTCTTTTGTTTAAAACCTCACACTTGTCTGACTGTAACCATCTGCACTGCAACATGTTTTGCAACTGTGAGATTTTAACATGACAACATACTTGAGTTTTAAAGTGAAAATTGTGGTTCTGCAAACAGGAGCCAGTATTAATTCTGGGTGGCTTCACTGGGTGCTGAAAGCTGTCCCTTCCCTCAAGGTGCACTCCTGTTGTGCATCTCATATCTATAAGTCTGTGCCATGTCTTCAGATCCTTTCAGAAAATAGCCCCTGTTCTGAACAATTCTGTCTCCACTTTAGGAAGAGATTCACAGCAACCATGACCTGATCCATACTTACCGTCAGCATATCATTAATGATATGAATCAAACCAACCTTCATCTCTTTGTCAACTCTTACAACAGGTAAATACATTTACCTGATTTCTAACTGGAAACTTTTAAGAGGCTGTCCAGCTCTTAAGAGACAGTATTTCTTGTGTGGTGGGATTACATGTGTTCCCCCAGTACAAAGTTCTGCTTGATAGTGCCTTTAGGGATCTCAAGTGGTTTGCTTATTGGAGAAGGACCTTGTGCATTTGTGGGGTGAAAGGTTGTACACTGGGACTGAACTACGACATTGATCCTTCAGTCTAAGTGTGGCTCTACTTCAGTTATGGAGGCCACAGCATGTCAGATTAAATTAACATGTGAGTGTCTGTGCTTTCTCTAAACTAGAAGAATATAGAAGTATCTGTACAATTCCAGTGTATCAAAAGCCTTTGTCCTCTCTATTTTTTTTTTAGTCGGCGAGACCTAGAGATTGAGCGCCCTGTTCCCGGAGTGAATGTTGTCACCCTTCAGTAAGTATTTTATTTGAGAGCTTACTGCAAGTCAGGGACTGCCATTAGGAAGAACTCCTCTCTTCAGACCTGGCAAACATATTGAAATTGAAAGTTTCGTTCCTGTCACTCTACATCTGAAAATTTGGGCTTACAAAGTACTTGAAAAGTTAGTGTATTTAGATTCATGCAGAAATATGCTGTAGTTAATGGAAACTACATCTCTGAAGGCACTTGAGCTGTGCTTATACAACCAAGAAACCCCGGCCTAAAACCATTTAGAAAACCAACCAAACAAGAAAAACTTTCAGGAAGATAGAGCAGGTATGAGAATGACTGACCGACGGATCATCTGGCTTTTGCTTATGCTGCAACTTGTGCAACATAAGTTGTCCTTCCTAGCTCAGCTGCTGATGGTTATACACAGGAGACTCTGTTCCTCTGACAGTCTGTTTGGAATTGGATGGACAGATCCAAAAGTTGGAGCTCAGGGGTCTGGGGGGTGGTAGGTGTGACACTTTGATGCTGATACCCACATTCAATTTCTTATAAAGCAAGGAAGGAATAAGAGCACTGGCGAGGGCTGATTTGCTGCCAGCTGGGGAAAAGAACAGGTTCTCAGGCCAGGAATCAGAGCATGTCAGTAGATCTGCAGCTAATGCAGGATTTGATGTATCTTTAAGGTGTCTGGAATACAAACCAAATAATTTTCACATGCTTAACTGTCTCACCCTTGCAGAGACACAGAACGCAGCTCAGGGCGGGGTGGCAGAGGTAACACCACTCGTGTGTGCTTCTTTGCAGGTGTCCTGTGCTCCTGGTGGTCGGTGACAGCTCCCCAGCAGTGGATGCCGTGGTGGGTACCTCGAGCCGGCTTTGCCACCTGGCTGACGATGGGTGGGCGAGCCAAGGGGCTGCAAGAGGCCAGCAGAGGCCTTGCCACACAGCAGCCCTGCTGGCTATCAATCCAGCCCAGTGGCTGTCCTCTTCCAGACCGCAGGAGAGCTGCCATTAATTCCGTGCTGTTTGTCTCTCCTGCCTGTGCACTATTATTTAATAGCTACTGCGTTAGGAACAATCACCACAGCAGTTCCAGTGAACCGCAAATATTTTCCTTTAGAGAGGAATCTGCTGCTGGTATTTTAACTTGCTGTGTGGTGCTGGAGCTGTGCCCTGGGTCACTCTGGAAGTAAAGAGCTTCTTTTTGACCATTATAACTCTCCCCAGATGACTGGATGACTTCAAATGTTGTGCCTTAGTGGGCATGCCCAGTCTGCTGGCCCGTGGCCACATGGCTACTCACCACTTGGGACGCTACCAGATGACCCCAAATCACAAGATAAACAACACTTGTTGCCACTGAAGTCCCAGAAACAGATGAAAAAAAGTCTCCAGTTCCCAACTATGGGTTTGTACGTGGAAAAAATGCAGTTAAAAATGTGAGCTGACTTACTTGGGTTTAAAGATGTGCACATGTATATATAGTCTTCACATAGAATCATAGGACACACAGTTTAGTCTGTATTAGGCCAGAAAACAAGGTGCTTAATCTGTTTTCATACTAGAGTTCATACTTAAAATCTTGTGTGCCATGCCTTATGCTGCTATTCTTTTCTATAGGTTGAATGCAACTCAAAGCTGGACCCAACAAGGACCACACTTCTGAAGGTAATAACAAAAACTGTGCTTTTTAAAATAAACATTCCTCTCACATAAAAGCAGTTGGATTAGCTAAAAAAGCAGAACTAGAGTGATGTGTTGCAATACTGATAATACAGTGAGAATCCAGTTCTGATTTAAAAAGACAGTTCCTTCAGAGTTGAGAGTATTTTAGTGGGGTAAACAAGACTAAGGGCTTCTTGTCAGAATTAACAGCAGGGAATTTCTCAGCTCCTCCATTTTAGAATAGTAGGGATGAGAGCTGACACTCTCAGTATTTCACATACCCATAATGAATTTGACTAGAGCTGGCAAAGCTGATCTTGAGATATTTTGAAAGGTTTGAAAAGCTGTGAGCAGAGCAGGAGTACGAACCAGTTCATTCTGTTCCTGTGCTGGCCTCTCAGCAGCAGTGTCAGGTGAATCCACAGCTAATCTATCAGCCACAGTTTGGTCAACCTGCCTTTTATGAGGGTACAGTCCAGGACATCTTACTGCTATTTTCCAGAAGAATTGATAAAATGCACTTAAAAACAGCAGAACATCATGCAAAGGCTTTGGCTGATATTTGGCATTCAGAGTGTGAGTGCAATCTTCAGCTTGTTACTGATGAAGTAATAGCATGCAAACAGTGAAACAAGTTTGGTCATGCTTTGCTGAGAGCTTCTACTGCATCTCTCTTTAGTGAACTAGTCAGCGAAAATTATAATAAATAAAAATGTTTAATTTTTTTTCTCCTAACACTGAGGAGTTTCACTGCTGCCCTGTAATGTGGGTGTGGCAGACACCCTAAGAAGTTTCTGACACTGTCTCAGACCTTTAATCAGTGGCCAGTCTTTGCTCAGTCCTGAGATATGGCTGATGCCAGATCCTGCTGAAGGCCTGTTTTTCTGCTAACTAATCCTAGATAGGATTTGGGTTTTCTGTCATTTACATCCCTACTGTTTTCAGCTTGTAGTGTTCCTTGGAACAGGACTGTTTTTATTGGGTTGACTTTGAGGGGTGGAGTGGCAGGAAAAATGAAATGTTCCAAAAATATTTCATGCACTCAAGATAGCTTTTCTCATTTGGCTTCCCCTGCTTCCCTTGGCAAGTCAGGCTGATGCTTGCCATCAGCAATCTCAGCAAATCGTTTTTCCCTCTCACCTCTGAGCTTTAGGTGTTTGTTTTCTCTACCCTGTTTGTCATCCAGGTCAATACAGAGTCATGTTATTGTAATTCAGAGCTTAACTGGCAACCAGGACTAATAGGCTGGTTTCTAAGAAACTGGGAATGGCTGCCCAGCACAAAGCATGTGTAGCTCCAGCTGGTGCTCTCCCTGAGCATCAAGACACTTTGTGGTTTTCTGGGGTGCAGTCATAGCTCTCATAAACATTTAACAGCTTGCTTTGATACGTTCATCCACGTGTATGTTACTAAGACAGCAAAAGGAAGTGTTTTTTCTGCCAGATAGCTGAAAAGGTCATTCCAATATATCTGGAGCAGAAGTGAGTTCCTCTGGCATTACACTAACTGGCTGTTCTCATCCCGTTTCAGATGGCTGACTGCGGTGGGCTCCCTCAAGTTTCCCAGGTAGGATTTGGCTGGCAGAAATCCTACTAATCGTGTTCTGCAGCGTGTCAGACTGCAAAAAATGGGTGGTTTCCTGGAGGGTACTTGCTGTTCCCAAATGTCAGCCAAAAGAGTGGTTATGATTTCATGAATAATGATGTCACTTGGTCATCCGAGCTTTCTTTTTTCTTTAAAGAGCAATGAAGTGCAAAATTAAGATTGGGAGGGGATATTATTTTCACTAATCAAGTCTTAACCAAGTAAAGAATTGAGCTGGGAATGCAGAGGTATTATTTTATGCCTATTTACGAAGATAACGTGGATTAAGGCTTGAGCCACTGACATTTTAACAACCTTCTTACTTGGACTATTTATAGTATACATCAGGAAAGTGGGAGACAGGAAATAACAATGCTAGGTTATTGCATACACTGGCTTGGCTTGACTGTGGATGAACTGGAGTTTCTAAAACACATTTAGGCATAAGTTCCAAGCTGCTAATAAAGCCAGGCCGGCAAAGTTAAAATTTTCCTATGCCCTTGTGTTGCTTCACTAAAAGAGCTGATTTGTAAATCAGCTTTGGAATGTGATCTAACATCTAAACAGATTTCTGAGCAATATAAAGTGGTGTTTGTGAACTTCAGGAAAAGCTAAATTTGTAATTGCCTGCAGCTGAAGTCCCTGTACAGGCAGCGTGTGCTCCAACAGTGGGAACTGGGAAAAGGCTTTTTTGAGGCCACACAGTAGTATGTGCATTGCTTCTGTTATAGAGAGTCCATTCTTTGCAGTGGTTCAGAGAATTACACAAAAGAATATTTTCATGTGAAATAATTGATACTGTGAAGCTTATGCAGCCACTGTTAGCAGAGGAGAAAAACAGGGAGTGCCTCATTGCAAGAATGTGGGTTGTAGGCAGTTGTGCTGGTGTATTCCTGGTGAGCTTTCTTCCCTATGCACATAACTATCAGCTCTGAATAGCTGAGTTTGTTCTCTACTGATTAGGAATTACTCAATTACCTGTCATGTATGAACTGCCTTGTACGTTTTGTGAGGACAGTTTAACTTTGGTTCACCTGCCTCCTGCACAAGTCAAGTTTTGAGCCAGGTCTAGACCACTTGTGTTCCCTGGATCTCAAATGCATGTATCCATTTTGTAAAATAATGGGGGGACGACTAGGGAGGGGAATGGTGAAATCTCCTTATAAATGAAGTCTTCATACAGTCAGTAGAACCCAGAGAACATTTAATATGTCCCTGTTGAGATAGGGCACCTGTGGAATCTGTAACATTGTGACATAACCTACTGAGCACTGCCTACGATAACTCTGTCTCTCTTTTGCAGCCTGCCAAGCTTGCTGAAGCTTTCAAATACTTTGTTCAGGGAATGGGATACAGTAAGTATTGGTTTTATTGAATGGCTGATCTTGCTACCGAAGTTAATTGGGCTTCTAAGCACCCAGAGAGTCTCTGATCCCAGATGTGTCACCTTTTCCCTTTTGGATATGCATTTGCAAGGGGAAAAAAACACATGCTGTATCTGGGCAAAGGGTTTTCAGACCAAGTGATGTTATTAAGTAGTAGAGAGCTTTGTAAACAGCTTATACCCACAAATATCTCTTTTACTTCATCTCTATGTTTTTAAGGTTGGCTACTTGTGGTAGTGTCCCCTCCTGGCATCAAAGGATACAATTAATCTCCTGCACACAACATTTGAAACCTCATTGGCTCAGACTTCCTTGAGTTGTAGCTGTTTGTTATTCACATATTTGCTTCTGTCAGCTGCTGTGAGGATTCACTATGAGACTGGGCTGCCAGCAAAGGTTGAATATTGGAAAGTAATGGGAAGGCTGAGTCTCTTCAGTTTCCCTCTGGATTCTTGCAGCCACAGCAATGTGCCCTAAAGTTTCTCGACTCCCTCAGCCCTGGCCACTAATTCCTCTGTAGTAATTTGGTCTCCTTAACTACATGCCTGGAGCAGGGGAGGTGTTTCTGCATGTGAAGGTACCCTGAAAAGTGTCTGTTTAACCATGAAGGCTCCTCCAAGGGTGGTTAAGGCTGAGAGGAAGGTAAGGGCTTCCTTCCAAGTCTGTGCAGCGAGGCATTAATGAAAGACTCTTCTTGCAGTGCCCTCTGCTAGCATGACCAGGCTGATGAGGTCCCGCACTGCTTCTGGCTCCAGTGTCACCTCTTTGGAAGGACAGAGGAGCCGCTCCCACACCGGGGAGGGAACGAGGAGCCGATCCCACACCGGGGACGGTTCCAGGAACCGCTCCCACACAGACACACGGATCGAGCTGACGCCGAACTCGGCAAGCAACGCGGAACAATCAAGCCCCAAGTCCATGGAAGTGTCCTGTTAGGTGGCTGTGGGAGGTTTAAAACTGGTCACAGTGTGAAAAAGTAATGGATGCCCCCTGTGTATCACAAAAACATAACTGGTATTAATCTCAAGCTATTCTGTAGGATGAACTCTGTTCACCAGGGTCTGAGAGGGACCAAAGAAAAGAAGCATCTCATTTGCTCTATCATTATTTAGTATCTCAGACAGCTGCTGCTATTGTGCCCTCCTTCAGTGGATGCCAAATTCTAAAGGATACTTGCCAAAAGCTGATGTGGTTGTAAACACTTCAGAGTCAAACCAGAATTGCTCAATACCCTCCTTTAAAATCAAAGCTGTTACAGGCCCCTTTATCTCTTATTCTCTTGAAGTAAACTGGCACAATTTGAGACAAGTTTCAAAGCAGGGGAGAGAAAAAAATAACTTTTAAGGATGACTAAGAAAAGGAAATGAAACAAATGTGTTATGGCCTCATGTTGAAGCTGGAGTTGAATTCATTGTATATAGCTTGACTTCAAATGATAGAAAAGTTAACGTATCGTGCATTTATAGGCCTTCTAATTCATTAGTATTCAAGCCTGTTTTCCTATGTACAATAATATACTACTAAAATAGGCAATTTTAATGTGACTTTGAGATGAACTAAATCTTTTAAGGTTTTTCATTTCACTTTTTTGAGATTTAGTTCCAGTCTTCCTTTCCTTCTCCCCTCCTAGACCCTAAAACCTGCTTAGCCAAATGAGGACAGGATTTAAATTTGGTAAGCAAGGTAGGATTTCCTGTTTGGGAACTTGGGCCAAAGGGTTTACCAAACTGCAGAAGTTGGTGTAGTTGTAACAAGTAGGGTAGCTGTACTTGCCAGCTAAAGCAGAAACAGCTTGATATTTCCTTCAGAAATCTTCTTATCTTTGCAGCTCAAGTTTTTTTGTGTCCAGCACAATTGTGATAAATTTGGGATTCTGTAAGCAAAGACAGATCCAGCTGTTCTTTGTCAGGAGAGATGAATAACTCTGGGATGGGCATGTAATTAGATACTGTACATTTCAACTGCCACTAAATACTAGATTTGAAACTGATGAGATCTCACTGGTGCTGACAAGTGTATTCCACAAAGTGGTGGAGCAGCAACACTGTATCTCTGGAATACAGTGTCTAATGACTTTGTAAATGTCATGATCTGCTGGTTCTGCATCTTTGCATAGCCTCCTCTGGTTGCTTTCTTTGAAGCTAGTGGCTTGATACTTTCTGCCACTCAGAATGTCGCAGTTGGGTGTTCTTAAGTTTGTCCTTCCATAGCTAGTGGAACAGGATTTCCACAGCTCCAGTGCATACCTGCTGAATTGCAGTCCTCACACAGATGAAAAGCTCAAAGGCCGAGCACTTAAATAGCAAATGTTAATACTTTGGGATTGCTTGTTCAGAAGAACACCATCTAGGTTACTTTATATTGACTAACTTCAGCTCTTGTGTAGAATATCCATAACATTTTGTGGGAAGAACAGACAATTTCCAGAAAGAATAAAGCTATTGTGTAAAGTCTATCAAGAAAAGTTTCTTAATGAAGTATTTGTATTTATTTCAAAACAAATAAATTTGTAACTTTGCAATGTCTGGTGTCTTCATATTTTATCAGGAGTACAATAATCTTTTTCAGTCCAAATATATTCTTGTCATCCCTTTGTATCAATGAAGTCTTTTTGATTTTGCTCAGATCAGTCATTCCCTGCTTTTGTGCTCAGGGCTTCCCCTCCTCCAACCTACTACTCTAAGAAAACACCACACACTTTGGCATTGTTGCTGGCTATTTTAGTACTAAAGGATATAGAAATATAGAAAAATATTGAGCCAGGATACAGGGTACTACTTGCTGTTTGAACTTCTTTCTGTCTCCCTGGATGTAAAGTACTGTCTAGTGCACAGATCTGGGGTCTGACTTCCTCTCTGGAGTTGGTGCCACACGCATTGCATCTTTCTGATATCTAAATCCATTGATATGATGAGTTCTCATGAATATCTGGAGTTACTCAGGCCTCCTGACTGAAACTGCAGATGCCACTTGGATTTTCTAAAGGTGGTTCTTTTTGGCGCTCTTGCAAGAATGTAACTTCAGGAAAGAAAAGATTAACCTAGTGACTTACTTAACATACTGGAGTTTTCAGAGGCAGGTGCTTTGATGACTTTCTGTGACTATTTTGGGCTGCTCATTCTTCCTGTATCTCAAAAAGTCCTGTGATAGGAAGATGCAAAAGCAAATATTTGTCGTGTCTGAGCCAAGGCTCTACTAGATGTGATGACTCAGCAGTCAGGACTGGACTGATACCAGCAAAGGGCTTGACAGCCAGTGCCAGTGAAAACAGGAGCAACCTGTGCCAGCTCATCTTACAAAAGAAGAGCAAAGTTACGTTCTATGCTGAGCTTTTCTGGGAATGGCTAATCATTCCTGCCACAAGGACACCATGGTGTGCCTGTCAAGCCTAGGCAGTTGATTTTGGTTTAATGGGGAGGAATGCATCCAAGCCTTATTGCAGCACAAAGGGATCTGCAAGCACTTCTGAGCTGCAAGGAGTTGCTAGGATCACTATAAATGTCAGCTTTGCAATCAAAGTTGTTTATTTGGCAAAGAACACTGTGTTCCTGTGCATAAAAGCTGGAGGGCAGCACAGAGGAGTGGTGTCTTACCTTTTACAAGGAGTTGTGACTCCTCTTTCCCTGCAGTACTGGTCTCCTGGCACCTTTAGCTTGTGTTGTAACTGAACAGATGCAAGTGGCTTGCAGATTTATTAGAAATTTTTATTAAAACCCTTCCCAGATCTGAAAAAGCCAACTTCTGCATTATTGTTGGAGACAAAATTAGCCTGGATGTTGTAGAGTCATTAACCTGGAAAACAGGAGCTGGGGTTTCACTTTTTTCCAAGTGTGAATGGCCACTAGGGAGCAAGGAGCTACTGTGGCATAGAAGAAATTCTGATTGGGTAACAGGAGGTTTCCAGAAAATAACCAGTTCGCCCCTCCCAGTGCTTTTGGGGCTATAAAGAAAGAAAACAGGATGGGCTTCCTGGTTGCATTAGTGTATCTCAATGCCAAATCTTTGCTGCAGTGGTACTCTTCAAAACCACTAATAGAAAGGATGTCATTGCTTAAATCCAAGTTATTTCCACCTCTGCCTAGGCCTCAATATCTACTGTATAAAAATCTGGCTAAACCTCATGCTATCTTTCCCCCGCCCCGTCCTTGCAGAGGAGGAGTGGGAGAGGATGTGCCAGCACCATGTCGTAGCAGCAGGACTTTTGTGCTGAAGGATGCTGCTGCTTTCCTCTTTAAAAGTCTCTATTGACTGAACAGCTGGAAACTTTAACCTAGATGTGTTTTCGAGGTTTTTGATTAATGTCATGTGTTGTGAGTGATGGACTGAGCTGGAGTGAAAACTGTTTATAGCAAAGCTGCTTATTTTTTCTCTCCAGTGCTGGAATCCTCTCCTTGTCTGCTTTTGCATCTTGGGCAGAGTATCTGCTGCAGTCCTCAGTGTGCTTCTAATGGGGTTTGTTTCATCCACCAATGCAACACATTGAGCAGTGTTGCTTGCAGCTTGGCCCTCCCCTTCCCACATGCTGTCTGCTTCTTTTTTTTCTTTGCACTATTTTGCACTATTTTGCTCTATTTCACATTCACAGGCACAGAAAGCCTCTCCCCATCTGTCTGTATGACCAGCTGTTTTGATGTGTGGATTTAGCGTTTCCACTGACCCAAATGTAGACTTTATGATGGTAGCTATGCCTAATGTTTAGATAACTGACAGAAAGGATGTCAGGGTATTTTAAGAGCTCAACCCTTCCCCCTCAGCCCTTAGAAACAGTGAGAGGCTGTGTCTGTCTGTTACAATCTATTGCTTCATTAAGGGCTTCATTCATTTTATAAACAACACAGCTGCTGACCAATGGTAGGGGGGAAGAAAAAGGAAAAAAAGGGCTTCTGATTGCAACTGCCACACAGTTCAGTGTCTGTTCTCTGTAACTCAGCGTGGGGACCATTCGCTTACCCAGCACTCCTATAGGCTGGAGGAGAGTTATTATTATGATGTCATTAAAGAGGCAGCCCCACATCCCATACGCCCTTACATACTTTGGCACTGGTGGGATGTGCATCAAACACTGGATGCAAACATCGCTGGGCATGTCCAGAAGAGCCCAAGGGCTGGGAAAGGGGATAGCAGGCAGTTTTCCTTCACAAGCAGCTGCACCATAGTGAGCTGTGACCTACAGTAGAGCTGCAAAAAGTATCCTTGGGTGACCTGCCACTCTCTGCAATTGCTTATGGCTGGAGTGGATTATGGTATTCAGGTCAAGGTCAGCACGTGGAGGGGTTTTGGGGGAGGGCAGGGTTGTTTGCTGGGCAGCAGTACTGGAGATGGGCTGGGGCAGCTCCAGGCAAAGCCTACAAGAGCCAGGGCACTCAGAAAAGAGCAGGACATGCCACCAGCCTGGGCTTTTCAACCCCTGGCTCTCTGTATGTGTGTGTGTGTACCTCTGTGTGTGCACAAGTCCCCACGAGGCTCAGCAGCAGGATGGGCAGGGAAGCTGAGGCTGCTGAGCTGTGGGTCTGCCCCGCCCGTTGGACCTGGCATTGGCACAGGGAATGGCCAATCTGCTTGTAGGGTTTGGCAAGCCCGCCCCATGCTAAGGTGCCACCCAGCCTCGCACACAGCGGTGAGATGCACAGCAACCTGCTGGACCTCAGAGCCACACAGATCTCTTCAGCTAGGAAATCATCATTTACTGAATGGCTGCAATATGTTTTCATTTATTTTTAATGATAATATGACCAAATAAAAAAAATCAGAGTTCTTTTATCACCAGCTGCTAATGTTAAACATTGATCTGATCCTGTGGTGATTCCCCCTCTTCTGCTTCTGTGTGTTTAGGGCAGAGAAGACCCTACAGAATCAGAGCCCCGCAAAGGGTCAGCACTTCATTTGGAAAGTGCAAAGTATTGAGGAGATGGTGTTCCCAAATTAGTGAAAGCAGCCAGGAAGCCCTTCATGCAAGATCGTGTGCTGGGCACCTGCCACATGGGTGAGCAGAGGTTGCAGAGGCCACATGGGACTTCTGGTGCCTGTAGAGACAGCAGGGAAATATAGTACTTTTGCTAAAAGCTATTGCCAGAGGCACAGTTGGCTGGGAAATGCTTAAAAATGTAGAGGACCACCCTTCCTGGGGGGAAAAAGAAAAAAATAAGAAAAAAAAGAGAAAAAGGGTGAAAAAAAGGCACACTGGAGAAGAAGGCTGGGAAGAATTAGGAGAAGGTGCTTTCTTGCCATAAGCAAGCCCAACCAACCCATCTCAGTCCAGGACAGGAGGCCACTCAAAGTGTTTAAGTTCCTATCAAGGCAAGTAACATACTTCAGGCTGGAAGGCAGTCTCAGTTTGTGGGAAAACACTACAGGTATTTTTTCTAGAATTAAAAGGTAGAATCCTTACTGAGGTTAGCTCTGGAGGTATGTAAATGAAGGGATACAAAACAGTGATTCTTTAATCTAAGTGCTTTTCCCCATGTCTTTAATAACCTTGTTTGAACAATTTCAGTATGTGTGGTTGTTGCAAACAGGTTACTCCTGCAACTTCTCAAGAGAGCTGACAATGAAGACATACTTAGGCAAGTTGAGTAATACACTCCACTTTGCTCAAAGACTCTAGACCTCTGTCCCAAGTCCAATAAGAGTGTTGCAGAAAAAAAACCCAAAAGTTGAGCCAGAAACAGACCAGCAAAGAAATGTAAGTTGGGAAACAACTGGCTTTTCCAATCTGCCAAAATATGCAAAATGAAGGAAATGCTCTCAGACCATCCTTTTTACCACATTACAGTACAGGCTCTTTACTTTTATGTGTCCTCCAGTTCATGGCTTTGTCACAGATTGCAAATGCCCACTTGGACATTGGCCAGAGTAGAAGATCGGAAAAGAAAAAGAAATGTCAATCACAGGTATATTTCACCTTCATTTGCTTGCCTAAACTTCTAAATGAGGTGTCAGTCACAGATTCATTAACCATTTGCCTCTTATTTAACATCTTTAAACCATAGCAGCAACGTGCTATCTTTACAAACCTCACCATGATGCTTAACAAACAAGTAATGTGTTATATAGCTGTAGTAACTCAGACTGCCAACCAAACTGGTTTTCCCATTAATTTTTCCTATATTTCAGTATATGGAGCTTACAGAAATAACTCTATAGAAATGTTAAAACTGGAAAGTCACAATTTGAGAAGGTAAATGCACAGAGATGTACATTTAATGTAAATGTATCTAGATGTACCTCTAGATAGTGAGAACACTGTCTCTATCAGTTTAATAAACTGTTTGTTTCAAATTTCCTTCATGAAAGCCGGGACAAAAAAATACCAGGGTTTAATTTACAAGATACATGGTCTTTCTAAATGTTGTAGTTTTCCTGGAATATTACATATACACGGCACAGCCCTAGTGAACACATCAAAAACATGGCAACTGCACTACATGCAAAACATGACAACTCTTTCCAGTTGCATGCACACCAAAATGGTGTTTTAAATTCCAGCCAACACTCCATGAAAAGGCATTTTAATGCTTCGTGCCTGCTTCTTTGGTGAGTAGATAACCTGTTTTCTGGGGCTCCCAAACAAGGTGGCTTGAGCTACTGTCCTGACTCTGGTGAAGCCTCCACAGAAGGCTAATGGCTATGGTCACTGGAGATAGCTGGTGGCTTGCTGTTCATACCAGCATGACCAGACCTTCAAAATGCCACCCTTCATCCTTGACCCAGCCTACAGGACCAACAGGATGATTGCCATGAGCTGAATGTGTGTCAAAATGTCTTGGCTTAGGTGGATTGCAAAACTGTCACTCTCATCCTTTCTTTAGCCTTCCACTTGCCCATTGCAGCGGAGGGGTCTGATCCTGGTATCTCCTAAATGCTAAAATTGTTCTTCCTTGGATGGTGGCATCGCTTTCGGGTGCCAGCAGAGACCTGAGCCCACTGCACAAATGTACAATGAGCAGCAGTTCCTGCTGGAGGAGTTTTCACTCTTAAAAGAGGCAATGAACAGTAAGGCCTTGTTGTTCTGGCTCTGAAATTCCGAGGAAAAGGGAAACAAAGGGCTGGATCCATGAAAGCCTTTGGGGGTCTAGATCTTCAATGAATGAAAACAGTAACCACAAAAGAACTTTTGAAAAAGATACTTGATTTTCCCAGGTGCAGAGGGAGCCAGGGAACTGAATCTAAAGCTGGACTGTTGCCTTAGTCCTAGGGCTAATCTGCTTGTAAGCACCGAATAAAACAAAGGATGTCAAATGCACCACAGACTGCAGATCAAGTTAACTGGCTACACGTGATGCTCTTCCCCATTCAGAGCCACTGGACAGACAACCAGTGGCACAAGCAAAGTAGCAGAGCTAACAGCGCTTGGTTTCCTACAGATTTGTGTCCAATGTCCCCACAAAACTCCTTTATACAGCAGCGTAATAACCACTATTCCCCATCTGTGATTCCTTCAGCGCTGCCTCCTCCATGGCTACTCATTTCCAGCTGGCAAATCTGTTTAAAAGCCCTTTTTTCTGCTCCTGGGGTGGTTGGGTCACACTGCAGACCTGTTGGGTGCAGTGACTGCCTGGCAGGTGTGCATGGGCTTGACAGGGACAATGTGGTCAGATTCTTCCCTGCCCTGCTCTTTGATTTCATGTTTTATTGCAGGAATTGCAATGCTTCTGAGATCTTTACACTTCTGCCTGCTTTGTTTGACATTTCCCACAAAGGGACTGCCTGACAAACAAATGAACAGTAAGGCTGCATACACCCGGTTTCCTTAGGAAACCAGGCTAGAGACAGAAACATCTTGGTGCGTTGGGCAAGATCTGTGGTTTCCAGGCGTTCCCTTCACTAAAAACTGACACACACTGGAGCTGCTGGTCATGCATTAGCTTTCAATAGCTTCTTTTATCTCTCAGTGAAAGCCTTGTGTTACAGCCTCTGCAGCATTTGATTGCTGTGGTTACAGAATTAACTAATTGCAAAGCAGAGCAGGCCAGTTAAGGGACACAGTTTTTTATATATGATCTGGTCCTGTTTTCTTGTTTCCTTATGTGTACATGTAAGACAGAGAAATACTGACTACACTTATAATCACATATTATACATGCACTGCTTTTTATGCACCATAGGAATATATTTGTAAATATACATATATATATATATATTCATGGGCATGTTTCCGTATGGTTTTATATATAATATTATATACAATATTATATAGATGTCTGCACATAATATTTCATAGGTGTGTATACATCTATATATATGTATTTATTTTTATATGTGCATATACATGCATGTGTATACACACATGAATATATATGGCATTTTAAGATGGGCAAGAATTAGAACACAGGGTTCCAAGTCAGATTTTGGGGACCTAATTGAGAAAGAGGTCCTAGTCTGTCTTCCCTATAACATCCAATAAGATGAAGTTTAATAAGTCCAAGTGCTGAGTCCTGCATTTTGGCCACATAACCCCCTGCAATGCTCTAGGCTGGGGACGGTGTGGCCGGACAGTGCCCAGGCACAAAGGGACCTGGGGGTGCTGGTCGACAGCTGGCTGAACATGAGCCAGCAGTGTGCTCTGGTGGCCAAGAAGGCCAACAGCATCCTGGCCTGTATCAGGAATAGTGTGGCCAGCAGGAGCAGGGAGGTCATTCTTCCCCTGTACTCGGCACTGGTGAGGCCACACCTCGAGTGCTGTGTCCAGTTCTGGCCCCTCAGTTTGGGAAGGACATTGAGATGCTCGAGCGCATCCAGAGGAGGCAACGAGGCTGGTGAGGAGCTTGGAACACAGGACCTGTGAGGAGTGGCTGAGGGAGCTGGGGGTGTTTAGCCTGGAGAAAAGGAGACTCAAAGGTGACCTTATCACTCCCTACAACTTCCTGAAGGGTGGTTGTAGTCAGGTGGGTGCTGCCGCCGCTCTCCTGTGTCGGGTCCTGGCGGGGCCGGCGGGCGCGGCTTTTTCCCTGCGCTCGGCTCCGGGGCGCCGGGCGGCTGCACGGTGTGCGGTACGAGCGGCGAGAGCGGGAGACAGGGAGGCACAGGCTGTCTCGGTGTAACACAGCGGGGTTTATTACCCCGTGGGTCAGGGACCAGAAAAGCCCAGATATCAGAGGGTCCGAGGGTTTTAAGGTCGAGGAGTCGGTGTGGCTGAGGGTCAGGGCTCCAGTAGTTTCAGGGCAAGGAGGAGGATCGGGGAGGGGATTACAGGTGCTCACCCAACAGGGGTGAGGGGGTAAGAATACATTAACTGGGAACCTATAGGGGTACAAACAAGAAAGAACCTTCAAGAACAAGGCAGGGGGCAGAGGAGGTTAAGTGGTGGTCTCCTCCCACGGCACCCACTCCGAGTTGCGTGGGATACAACAGGTGGGGGTTGGTCTCTTTCTCCAGGCAGCAACTGACAGAACGAGAGAACACAGTCTTAAGATGCACCAAGGGAAATATAGGCTGAATACTAGGAAAAAGTTTTTTACAGAAAGGGTGATTAAGTATTGGAGTGGTCTGCCTGGGGAGGTGGTGGATTCACCATCTCTGGATATGTTTAAGAAAAGACTGGGTGTGGCACTTGGTGCCATGGTTTAGTTGAGGTGTTAGGGTTGGGTTGGACTTGATGACCTTGGAGGTCTCTTCCAGCCTAATGATTCTGTGATTCTTAACACAAACCATTTTCCATTTTGGAAATGGTCGAATTCTTGGCCACGGCCTCTTTTTCGTATGTTCACATGGAACTCCAAGGGATGGAGTTTGAAATGTAACATTCTCAGTCTTGCAAGTGCTGAGGTCTCATTTGACTGGAAGCAAATAGGTCAGGTATGACCTCTGCTGTCATATCATCCATGCCAAGGCTGTCATGAGGCTGAATCTTGCAAAATGTGGTGGCCTCAGGTTCCTTATCACCAGAGAAATAAAGAGAAGAGGGGCTTTGCACCTGCATTGGAACATGTGGGCAGGGATCTCCCTTCCTTTCTGCCACTAGAGATTTCATGGAAGTTTCAAAAAAGAAATAAAGATTTAAATTCAGGAATGACCTAGGTCTATAAAGAATATATGGGCCAAATCCTTGTATACAACTTAAGATGCTATTGGTGTTAACAGCTTTTGAAGATATACAGTATTTTTCCTAATTGTTTTTACATAGGCATGTCATTATTTTCAGGCCACTCACAAGAACTTTCAATTCATCATAGCCAGAAAAATTTATGTCTCCCAGAAACTAATCAAGCTTCTTCTGGGTTATCAAGATGAAGACAGACAATTTGCCAGCTGAAAGTAAAGCAAAATAAACAACTACATCATCCCAAGTTCAGCCCTGTACTGGTCAGATCTCCAGATCATGTGTCACTCAGCAGTTCTACTGTGCCACCAGGGATTTTTGAAGTGGATACTACAGTTCTCTTGTTCATACAGAAACACAATTCTGCTCTCCCAAGTGAAGGAACAACAAACATGCTGTGGGGCATGGCTGCTGTACTAAAAATTTATTGGGGAAAAAACTGGCTCCAACATCCTTCAGTGATGACAAACTTCTTACCTGGAAAGGTAACGACAGGGTTTTTTTTCTTCTCTTAGCTGACATTTGCACGTGAAACCACTTCTGTAGAAAATGTTTACATTGATGTTTACTGTAAGCATCAGCCCAGCTGGAATTAATGCACTAGAAGCTATGCCAAGGGTTGCCTCTCCTTCTCCATCCACACATTCTCAGAACTGATGTGAAGCCTAACACCTGTTTTGTCATTTAACACGTCTCCTTTCCTCTACCCAAGTCACGTAAAACAATGATTTGTGTTACTGGCAAGGCGGCAGTGGGAAGAGGCATCTGTGTGCTGGTAACACCATGGGGAGCAGGAGGTGGTGGTGGTCCCCAAGCACAGGCCAGACAATTTCTATTTCGATCAGAATAAATGGATGCATGAGGTCTTGTCCTTCACCTCTTATCTGGCTCTCTACACTTCATCTGCAGAGATAGCCTAGGAGCAACATATCAGCTGCAGATTAGATGACCTGTCCTGAAAACATGAGCTCTGGGGTGGCTGTTTTGGATTCAGTCAGGCTATTCAAGATCAGAGAAGCTAGAGAACTATGAAAATGTTCCTGGCACAAGATACTTCAAGAGACTGAGTCCAAGGAGAGACAATCTTGGACCCAGCCCATTGCAGTGAGAGACAGAAACATCACACAGAGATTTCAGGAGAAACATTCTTCTCCCTAGGCTTTTCCCATGAAATTCATCATGGAGTAGAATCTGTCTGAGAATAAGAGAGGGGTGATTCTAGGACCGATCTCAGTGTGACAGATGTTAGACTTTAGCTGCAAGGGTCAGACCATCAAATCCTGGTGTCTAATGTTGAATATAAAACATATATGTCAGTTTTCCAGCTTAGACAATAACATTCAAGAAATGACAACAAGGATGTCTCAGTCTCATGTCTAAGCTATTGACAGCCATACTTTTGCTGTCATACTAGTGTACTGTTCTTTCCTATGGGCAATTAAACTGCTGGCCTAGTAAAAGACAGTGCCAACAGAACTGTCATTTAAGTCCCAGCATCAGTGCACAAAGGAATTTCTGGCTACTGTTAATGGATGAAGATATATTAGAGTTAAAAATTTTGTTTGTTCAAGGCCCCTTCAAAAACAATGTGGCAAAACAAAAGATTTAACACTGATGCTTTAAGTTTTAGCTTTCATATTTTCCAGATTCTGTATTGCATTAGTATATAACTCCGAACTTCATATTAAGTCTTAGCAAGTTCTCTTCACAGTTTAGTTGGACAAAACAATCCTTTTCCAGCCTGAGAACCAAGGACACCATTGCAGCTTCAGGCCCAAAAGGTACAAACAACAGCAAATTGAGGAGAGCAATCTGGGAGGATGGGAATTCATAACTTGAAGCTGTAATTGGACAATTAACCCCAATATGTAAATGGACCAAAATTTATAAAAGTGTGAAAAGTTGTGATCCATTGTCCATCTTGGGTGTAGCCTTGGCCAGGCTCTTGTACTGCCCAAGGTGTATCCTTTGAAGCCCTTTTTAATAAATACCTACTTTATTCCTTTAACACTCTCTAGCCTCTGTTCTAGGTAGCCTCGCAAGGCATCAACATCCTAACTTGGGAGAAAAACAAATTGCACATTGGCAATGGATGAAGATTCTCCTTTTATTTTAAAACCTCTGTAAAATCAGAGCAAAGGGTCAATTCCAGCATTCAGCCAATTTAATTAGCGATTTCAGAGTAATCATAGTAATGAGCCAAGTCAGCAAAGATGTCATTGGGGTTCCTGCAGTTCAGGTTGCAAAAACAAGCATTGATCCACATAATTTTCCAGGAAAACTCAGTTCCATCTGGGCACTGAAACCTCACTTCAATAGTCTTGGACTTGTAGGGTGTGCAGCACCTGTTGTCTGTGCAGACGCCACAGAATTTGGGTCTGTATGGGCTTTTGCTCACACATCCAGAGATGGTGTAGTTCATGGGTTCATTCGCCCTGTAGACAGCCAAGCATTTCTTCCCAGGCTAAATCCAAGAAAAAAATAAAAACAGAGACGTTAATATTCAGTGCTGATACAGGTAGGACACAAAATCTACTTTGCCCTTTACAACTACCTGAAAGGAGGCTGTGGCAAGGAAGGGTAGATAGCGGGGAACGGGGGCCTCAGCCTCTTCTACCAGGTAAACAATGATAGGACAAAGAGAAATGGCCTCAAGTTGTGCCATGAGAGGTTCAGGTTGGATATCAGGAAAAATTTCTTCACTGAAAGAGTGGTTAAGCATTTGAAAAAGCTGCCCAGGGAAGTGATGGAGTCACCATCTCTGAAAGTATTCAAAAAACAAATAGACGTGGCACTTTGCAGTGTGGTTTATCAAGCATGGTGGTATGCAGTCAAAGGTTGGGCTTACTGATCTTGGACATCCTTTCCAACTTTAAGGATTCTATTATTCTATTCTATGATTTCTATGTTTAAAGGGATTTGTAGCTGTTAGGAAGACTTTTACAGCCCTGACCTAGGTGGTGTGAAAGATTTACATGTTTAGACATATGAACCCAAAACCTGCAAGTAGGATACTTGCATAATAGAGTTCATAGCCATGACGTGTAACACTGCTTTTCTGCCAGCTGAGTACAGGGCTGTCTGAGCCAGCATCAAGCACAGCAGGCTTGGCTTGGCTTTCCTTGCAAAGGAAAGGACATTTTGGCTGGAGCTAAAACTCTCAGGGAAAGGTTTTCATACCAGCACAGGCAGGACTTATTTTGGAACTCTGTGCAGCACAGTAAGTCCATGTACAAGCGCAGCCTTACAAGGCCTGAATGCTGCCAAGCAAAGGCTGACTCAGTGCCCATCCAGCTCAAGGGGTGCACAAAGAAATCATCCCCACCTTGATGTGCTGGGTTATATCCACCTCACAGGGCCTCATGTTGCACAGGCGGCTTTCCTTCAGGAGCCGGCACTGGTCGTTGTCATTGGAAATCCTGGTGGAGATGCCCAGCCCACAGGTCTTTGAGCAGGGACTCCAGGGTGAGGTGTGCACAATGCAGTTCTTTTGCCAGGCTTCATCCTCTCCCTCATATGCTGTGGACACAGATTAACCCCACATTATTCAGCCCGGGCAGCTTTACATATTAAACACCCTCTCCCCAGCTCATTGCACATTCAGGCCACTAACCCAAATAATTAAACCACAGCGAGGTGGCTCAGCATTCCTGTGAACTCGCTCATCCCACCCCCTTTGTGCTGACCTACTTGTGTCAGACTCTCCATTGCTGCGAGCGCTCAGGGCCAGGGCTCATTCCTTTATTCCCCTTCACAGCCTCGCACAAGGGGGTCCTTGTCTGGGACCCCCAGGTGCTGCCACAATATAAACAATTACAGAAGCCTGAGCCAGCGGGTGGAGAAAGGGGATGAGATCTGATCTCACCATGAAGGTTTATTTCTGAGCCCATTCAATTGGTTCCCTGTAGCAGAAAGTGGTCAACAGTCTCTGCTGGATGGCAGAGGGCTTGGGAAGCAGCCACAACCTTTCACTGGGAGGAAGAACAGCTTCAATAGCTCTCAGAGAGCTCAGCAGCCATTTGAAGAAAGGGTGGGCTCTGTTTTGAAAGTAGCCAACAACCCCAGTTATGGTTCTGTCCCAGCCTCAGCCAAAGTCCTCACCTCTTCACAGCTCACAGAAAAGTCCACAGGCAAAATTCTGATAGAAATGGCTGCATTGAGCTTGCTCACTTTTATATTTATTATTATGTTAATTATTATATTAAATGTAATAAATGCTAGTCTGACCTCAATAAGACTTCTCCTTACAGAAGAAAAGTCAGAAAAGCAAAGTTGTGTTTTGCCCATTTTGGGACACAGGCCATGAGGACATAAGGCCAGTTCCAGTAGTAAATGTTTTGAATTTGGACCCACTCCACATTTCAGAGCTATCAGGGACAGAGAAGCCAGGGCTAAACTCTGGTAGTTTTGACTCACAAATGAAGACCGAGGCTTTTTTTTTGTGCAACAAAAGACCAAGGTTTAGGAAAAAACTCTTACCACCAAGGAGCCAAAATCTTTGTTTACAACAATCCTATCTCTCCTTGAGCTCTGCTTTTGTGAGATTGTCTAAAACATGGAGCTAATATGGCTTATGTTACTACAGTGTGCCACTGGGCATTTTAACAATAAATTTAAGACATATGGTAAGTTGCGTTCATCTTTAGCATTTGGGACCATGTTTGAGGCAAATGATACCACTTTTGTGCAGTGGGCTATGTGATCATTGCTATAAATGTGAGTGTGAGGACAGAATGTTTAATGATGACATCAGTTCGGAATTGAAGAAAAGTTGTACTACCACAAAGACAACTTAGCCCAACTCACAGTGAAATTTCCACACAATAACTGCCTTCAAGGTGTTGTGTAATTTTGAGACTCCTAAGTGCTATCCTAATATACAGGGGCTTTAAAATTGCACTACAATAGCAATATAACCTGGACATAAAACCTCATTCCCAAACTAAATTGAGTCCATTCTCTTTTCCAGAGGGTCCAGACTGAGGAAAAAAAAATGAAAATGAAGAATTAAAAAGGACTTTTAACATGTTCAAAGTTCCAGCAGACATGTCCTTCAAAGGGGGCTTTGGCACACAGAATTCCAGAATGGCTGCACAAGCATGTTTGATGAATAGCATATTCATAGACTCATGGAAAGGTTTGGGTTGGAAAGGACCATAAAGATCATCTCAATCAAACTGCCCTGCCATGGGCAGGGACAGCACTCACTAGATCAGGTTGCTCAGGGCCCCATACAGCCTGGCCTTGAACTCCGCTGGGGATGGGGCATCCAAATCCATATTGCTATTAATGAGTTCCACTGGTGTTTGCCTGTCCTGTCCTTCAACACGTGCTGCGTGGGAGGCTCTGTCTCCCTCACAAAGGTTAGACACCTTCTGGGTCTGGTGGTACAAGCTGATACTTTGCTTGTAGACTCTGCCAGATGGCAAAGGAGAGATCTGCTTCATTCCCGCCATACCTGCGGAGGAGATGTGACGTGGAGATGTCTTCCTGATTTTCCTGGAGTCATCACAAATCCACTGCTCGCAGCACTTCCCTGCCATCTTAATCAGCTTTGGGTTTGGGCACCAGACAAGTGGAGGACGTGAGTTTGTGCACATGGGAACACAGCCCACGGCCCCATTGATGCACGTGCAGTTGTATTTGCAGTTGGGCTGAAATGCCTCTCCATTCTTATACCTGACTCCATTGAGGACACATCCTACACCAACAATCTCTGAAAAGAAAGAAAAAGAGAGAAAAACACACAGAGCTCCATTAAAATAATGCTGGCAACAGCTCCGATGTGTTCCTTTACCAAGCTGATCCCTGGGCTGGCCGTGCTGCAGAGCGACGTGTTCAGCCTGGTGCTGCACCAAGTGTAGTCACACCATCTAGGAAACTGTTTCCATTCTAAATCACAGCAAAGAAAAGGAGAACCTTTTAATGCTTCAATGAAAAAATATGTTAGAAAATAAAACAAGTTTTATCCACAAATTATTACTTAAAAAAACCAAAAACATTTCATAGCATGGTAGTAGGAATTATTCACAGGGGCAGAAATCAAAGTAATTAAAAAAGATATTTAGTGAAATTTGATGTTTTCAGAGACACATGAGGGGACTTCATGGAGTCTCACATATGACACAGCTGTTCACAACACCTGTGTATATCTGAAGCAAAAGGGGAGGACAAACAAGGTAACAAAAGGAGCACCTAAATAGCACTGGATTCCTATATTTAGGAAACTGGATCTTACCCAGTTTATCACTGAGCAGTTTTCTTGGAAAATGAAGTACACATTATAAAGCCATGAAAATAAATATTTGATGTATAATTTTTTTATATAAAATCACTTTAAAAAGTCAAGCTTTTTGATTGCCCATGAACAGGAATCACAGAGCAGCATTTTTTGTTTATTTGTTTCAAATTATAGACAGCTTTTTGGAAGCAGTGGCTTTTAATGAAAAATTCAAACTTTAGTCTCTTCTTTGGTCACATGGAGGCACTGCTCACTCATTGCTTGGGTTGCTTATGTTTTGAGTCTGGTCAGAAATGGAGCTGCTTCAGGAAAATACAAATTGAAATGCTGGATTAAAGTTCTGCAAAGGCTTCCTATTTTTAGAATGAGCTCAATGAAAACATCAAGCAGAAATCTCTTCTGCACAAAAATGAGAGCTGTTGGAATTTCAAGCATAGATCTAGATCTCCAGTTCACGCTCAGCTCCAATTTTTGCAATGCTTAAGCCTTTGTACTGAAAAGGCAATCACTCAGTGCTGGAGCTGGGCCTGAGAATTCAGAGAGACTTCTAGGTATGCACACAGATGATGACAGTTCAAAAAAATGCTGTATCTCCTCGTGTTTTCCTACGTGCATATTCCTCCTAGATTATGTTAACTTAGTCTCCTGCAGGTCTCATAAACCAAGAGGTTCACCATGAGAACATCCCCAAACACAGACAAAGGTGCTGTTGAATGCCTTCATGAAGAACCTTGCTGAGTCTGCATCAATATAAAGTGATTTGGAGGCACATCCCTATTCCCAGCCCCAGAGGCACAACACCTGCCTCACCCCCTGGGCCTGTGCTCAGCACCCTGCTGCCTCTGCTTTGCTGCAGAGAAAAGCCAACAACAAAAGGAGAGCTGCAGTGACCCCCAGCAGGTTCCTATTTGATGTCTGTGAGGTTAGATCCTGGGGCACACCTCAGCATGGCAGTCCAGATACAGACTGAATTTCCACCAGTTTGACCCCACTCCCTTTCCTAACACATATTCCTAACTCTTTCAGGGTCTTTAGTTTCCATAAATTATATTGTTTCTGTAGCCCTTCATGCCCTGGATTCTCTAGATCTAGCCGAAAGCATCCAATATGCAAAGCCAATTCCTCACAGCAGTTATTGCCCAGCACCCAGCACAGGATTCCCACTCACAGGAGCTTTCAGTCACCAGGTCAGGACAGAAGCTGGTGGGCTCAGAGTGGGGTGATGCAGCCTGTATGTGGCTCAGGGTACAAACAGCAGCCATCAGCAGACCCTGTCCTGCACCTCTACCTGGGTGCTGAAAACAAGGCAAAGGCCACAGGTTTCTCTGGCAGTCAGAGACAATCTGCCTCACATCCTAACCATGGAAACACCTTCCTCTTGTTCCCTTCAGCTGTGCACACCATAATGCCACTCACCAAATAACCATAAATGTCACAAAACAGGGGCTTATATTGTCATGGTAGTAGGGAAGTGACAGCACAGACTGGGAATCCCTCCAGACATCACTGGAAAAGCTGGGGGTCAGCCTTCCTTCAGCACAGTGCTGTAATGTGTGGGAGGACTGCAAAAACCAAAAGATATCCAACTAAGAAAACAGCCATTTAAATAAATAAACAAATGCAAAGCAACATGAGGGCCTTTAAAGAGGCCTAGGAAGCCTGATAGCTTTGAGACAACATCCAGCCTGTTTTCCTCTCCCAGCACAGGGCCAGCTGTTACGATGTCATTCTTGACAATGTTTGTCTAACCTGCTCTTGCAGACCTCTCATGAATGTTCTACACACACTCCAGACAATACATTTAAATGATCTCATATCCTCTTTTCTTAACCTTAATCTTTTCTAATCTTGAAAATCACTGTTTCAGCTTACAGCTCCTAGCATGTAACTTCTCTTGTTTTTATTTTGCCTGTATCCTACAAAAATCTGGTTAGACTGCACTTTTTGTGTGCTTGCTTTCTTTTTTTTTTTTTTTTTTTTTTTTTTTTTTTTGTGCCTGACCCAGTGCAAAGCCAAGGTCATTTCTTACTAGATGTCCCACCCTTCTGTTGAGGAAGAGCAATGCCTAGTATCAGCTTCTGTGAGAATCTGACAGCTTACCCTGAACTTCTTAACTCCTCAAACCTGTCCCTTGTGTAACCTCTGCTCATATTCTAAGTTTATTGAAGCCCACAGTTTGCGAGCTTTTTCCTCTTCTGTGGATCAGTTATTCTATCAGTCCATCTCACAGTCAGCTCTCCTCCAGGTTTCCTTTCACCTTTAAATTTTCTCCTAAATATTTTTTATGTTCCAGCCCAGAAGCCCCTCAATTTAAATGGCTTTTTCCTGTTTATGAACCTAAAGCCATGACCATATGTCATAATAACTTGCTAAAAAGTAGCCTGTCTGATCAGCAATGTGTGTGGTTGTTCTCATGATCCTTTTGCTTTTAATCATTCCCAAAGTAATGATTTTCAATCATTTCTGACTTTTATGAGAGGATCAGATTCCCCCTCATGTTCTGGAACTCAGAACAAGTGAATATTCTATTAATACATAAAACACTACCTAATTTCTTTTTGCACTTCTACTTGAAAAGCATTCCGGTGTCGTGGAACCAAGAGTTTGCTATGAGAGGCAGGAAGAAATCCTGCCTCATGATAGCTAATGTGACTGTAACCATTGTAAAATTAAGGCTTAAACCTCAATTTGTAGCTGACAAGCTCTGATAGGTAATGATTCATTCCTGACCATCTTGACAGGGTATTCTACAGAGCAGGTGCTATCCTTCCAAGGTATCTGCTATAGGGAATTAGCCAGAAGTATCCCCTTAATGTCATGGTTTTCATGTAGGGGCCCATATTGCTTGTCTTTAAATCCAGCTGCCTGCCCATCCTTCCGTCATCCCGAACTCACTACAGCACCTCCTGTTACAGGGAGTACAGAATAATCTATTTACACATATGGAGACTTTCATATGGTGGTTGGTCTTTGCTCTTGGCAGCAGCCAAATCAAAAGGCAGGAATTCAGATGTCATTTCTCATCCAGCCAGCTGCCCTGAGAGAAAAAGACAGCTACAAGAGAATGGAAGATGATGCATAGAGGAGCTGATAAGCGTGCAGCCAGGTATCTAAAATGAGATAAATCTCAACCCCTGCTCAGACTGACGGGAGCTGCCAGTGCATATCTAAGTCAAAAATATATGTACATCACTTACGTGCACATACTCCTATTTCGTACCTAGGTCTGTCTCCGCTGTAGTCGCAGTACAGGCCCCTGTGGAAGTCACAGGTGTCGGCCTCCGTGCAGCTCTCTCCTCGCTGCTTGGCGCACGCCTTGCAGCAGGCACAGCCGTCTGTGACCAGGCTGACGCCGACCGCGCACCGGGGGGGGGACCTGGGGCACTCGCAGGGCCACTTGCAGTACTGAGTCCGTGTGTAGGTCTCTGTCGTGGCTGGGACAGTGCTGGTCATGGTGAGGGAGGTCTGGCCAGTGGCCTGCAAACAAAGAAACACGGCTTGGGGAGCGTTACAGAGAAATGGGGGCTGCAAACCCTGTGCTGCTTAGTCCTCGGTTAAAATCTTCTCAGGTCTAATGAGTAAAAAAAACTTCAACAAACCAGCCTACAAGTCAATTGAAAATTTGATAATCAGTTAAAAAACCCGATCAAGGTTAATCAAGGTAGAAAAGGGATTTCATGTAACACAGTAAAGCGATTCCAGGTCACTGTTACTGAGATCATGGAGTACTGGGATGCGGTAGTTCACAGCAAAACCCACAGAAGGTAGAGGCTCATTGCGTTCTGAGCTCTCAAATCCCTAGACAACAAACTCTGGATGACATTTAACAGCACCAGCCATCCTGATGGTGCAGGAAAGGTGCAAATCAGGCAAGTGACAAAAAAAAGATTTAATTTTTCTAAGAGGATCACTGCAAAGAAAACCTGTGCTGTACATGGGGGTCAAGCAGGGCACAGTATCTCAGGCACAGAAACAAATGGAGTTATTCACATTGTGTCAACAGCAGAAAGAACATTGCACTGCTTGGGCACGTGTGGTCTAGAAGCCCTTTCTAGTGCTGCAGAAAATAAGTGTGTAACCCTAAAAAATTCAAACAAGGAAAGTCAGACTCTAGAAATTGCTAAAGGCAATTCCATCCATTGCTGCCTTCCCTGTACTGTACTTTATATCCTCAGTGTTTTATCCTCTTTGCAGTTTGATATGTCTCAAACAAAAGGCTTTCCAAAAAATCTCCATGAAGAAAATGCCTCAGCCAAGAGTTTGTGGGAAAAGAGTTAGGACCCCACAGGTGGTGAGCTATCCATCAGGATATCTCTGCAAAGACCCTCTACTGTCTTTTACAGTTTCTTTGTTAGCATGCTCAGATTTTATTAAAGTACATTTCTAAGCCCACTACTGCTGTATCTGAATGTGTATTTAAATATCTTGGTAACTATATTTAGAATACTAAATTGTGAACACATTGCTAAATCACTGCCAAATAGACAATGTGTTTGCTCTGGGCATAATTCCCAATTCCATTAAGGCCCCCTTTACAAACAGTTGGCCTTAAAGTTGGCTTAAAAACACCTTTAAACTCTTGTTTAAACTAAAACATACCAATATAATTTACTCCCACTTTAAGGCTCCTTGATGCTGTCAGAGTTGTTAAAAGAGGAACATTCAGATTGATGAAAAGCCCTGGCCTTTTAATCATAGGATTTTTCATTCCACTCACAATCATTTGAGTAGGTGCAATAATTTGCCACTTGAGAAGAGAGGCCTCCTCGAGTGCAATAAACCTATTTACTTTGTTGCTGATCATTAAAAAAGTGCTTAATAATCAGATCCAGATGTACAGACAAAAGTCACATAGCTATTTAAAGAGCTCATTGCCACAGCCCAACCCTATAAGTTAATCCCTTTACCATCCCTTGTTTCTACTGTCAACATGAGCAAGTAAACAGCTTCTCCCTGTGCAGATATGAAAGCATCTGTGAGCCAACACATGAAGCAAAGAGGAGCCCTCACAGTCCTGTGGGTTTAGTTAATATGTGAAGGGCTGAGGCTGAATTCTTGTAAAGCACAGAATAGCTGGGAGACATTTGGTGGCTTGTGATAGGCAGGAGTTTAGAATACATTATTCGACAGCCCTTCCTCTAGGTCTGACACCTGAGCTGGCCAGGGAAGCCTTTCCAGTGTCCTCACAGTGAGGACCTGTTGTGGTTCCTGGATGTGCTGGCTGAATTGTCCAGTGGTGTGGCTGAGTCCATTGGATGGATAGTGTGGGCTACATGAGCATCTTCAGATAATCAGTGTGGACAGGCATCAAAGTACTGTCACTCCAGGGTTTTACAAAAAGGGAAGGCATGGAGTGATGGAGTTGGCTTCATGTCCTAGGCTCCATCACCACCTAAGCAAAACCCAGCCTTTGGAAATTGTTGTCCACTGGAGTCTTTAAAAGTGCACAACCTGTACAGCCTTGCAGGCTCTCCTCCTCTCCCCTCCTTAGTCCCTCAGACCTTCACTGTGGGAAAAACCACTCTGTAGATTTATAAAATTATTTGGTTTCCCATTTCCATGGTCAGCTGTCATCACTGGAATACCTAAGTCTCTTTGGAAAAGTCATTCAGCCCTACTACTTCAATGTCCCGGAACATTTTAGAAAATAGACCCTTCCATTTTAATGAGTATGTTGGTTAAATCATCAAGACTAATGCTTTCCACAAGTGCTATCAACAGGAAATCACACTGTAAGAGCCTTCCGCAATGGCCATCCTCCACTAGAAAAAAACATCAAACAAACAAATAAACAAAAAAATCTGCCCATGTAATTTCAGCTTTCAGGAATCATGTATTTAGGGTCAATATAATGCATAGGAGGACAATGACTTTGTAAGAAATCTGAAATAGGAGCAAAGAGAAAATGAACAACAAAAGTCACAGTAGTGGGGATTTGACAAGCTTATTTCAAAATGTCCGAAAGATAAAAGAAAATGCCTGTTAGGAAATTAATTTTCCCAAGTACTGATAATTAACCTGTTTCATTTAATTATTCTTCAATCTTGGCATCTGCAGATTTGTTATCTTGAGTGCCAGGGAAAAAAATGTTCCACCAAAATCATTCATGAGTTCTAATTTTTCTGCTTTTGGAGATACAAGCCCATTCTCATTAAAACAAGATGAAGACTTTCCCACCCTGCTATGCCTAATAATTCTCTACTAAAGTCACTCCTGATTTACGCTTGGAAAGCTCTAAAATTACTTTCTTTTTGCATCTGCAGAGCAGATTGCTAGCAACAATTCCCAGCTAATTTCTGTCTTCACATTCAAGAGAAGAGAAGGAGAAAATAAAAAAATTACTCACTCTCTGCCATAGCCACAAACTCAGTATTTTTAATAGCCAGGAGTTTTACTACCAAGTTTCAAGATATAAAATAGATAGCAGCATTTTAGCAGCACATTCTTCCTACTGGCAACATATATTTTCAATCTGTTGAAAAATACTGCAATTGTAAGTAGGTTTTAGTTTTGACAACTGGAAGAACCAAGCTATGGTGTTGAAACCAGTGTATATAGCCCAAACTACAAGCTAGGCAGACTCATTGAAGCACTTTTACATAACACATGAGAAGCCTCTACCTTTGCTTTAAAGCAGCAAAGAGTCACAATATACTCCTTTGCTTCCAGATTTTACAGATGTTTAAAAATATATTCATGTGCATTGATTTTACTGTTTCAGTCTGCAAGATCTTACTCTTAAAACCTTTTTCTTTCAAGTATTTTTCTCATCAGCTGGGTGAAGGTAGGGAGGAGCTATACCTGTCCTTCCCTTCCAGGTTATTGATGGGAAATGTTCAGACAGGATGGTGACTTCGAAATTGGATTCCTCTACCAAGATAACTGGAGAAGTGGTTCCATAGTAGCAGAAACCTTAGTACTTTATCAGCTTCCACTGTTTTCTCCTTGGTGGTAATTTAGTCTCAAAGGAGAATTTTTTATTTCAGTCAGAGCTGCCCAAGCTGTGTTTTGCAGGATACGTGTTGTTGGGTGGACTACATTTAGTTTCTCACAGTAGAACACATTAAAGAAATATTTTTAACCTACATTCCTGATACTGCCTTTCTGAGCAAATGCCAGATGTTGTTGATGGAGGGACACGATGTGATCTGGATTATCCCGTTCTCTATCTCTGACATATTCACAAGTGAAAATGATTAGTGAGGAAATTTTATTAAAACATTCTCTGTACTACAAGGTCTGATAATGTCATCCTGTCACTGTTTAGAAGTAACTCCAGATTTGGAGTTTGACTGTTCTAAACAAGAACACTGAAGTTAAAAACACAATTTTATGCAGATACTTTGGGATGCATCTTCTAGGAAAGGGCTGAGCATTTGTTCTTAACACACATCTGCTTTCCCCTGGTTCCACCTACTGGCTGAACTAGTGAGACAGCACAAGCAGAAATGCCTGTAGAGTCAATTCCAGTTCCAAGAACCACCCTAAATATTCCCATTATCCAGAATTATTTTAAAGGCACCCCAGGAGACTCATGCACATTCCCAGAGTTTCTAACACTAACCTGATGTAGCACATTGCCAGGGGAACACAGCATCTGGAGCTCAGTAAATAAGTCAAAAAGAAAAAACAAAATGAAATATAAACAATCCATTAAATAAAGCCACATACCCTTCCATCCCTCAGCTGTATTTCTGGGCAAGCATAGAGATTGCTTAGTTTCATCGCAGAGCTGACAGGAGTTAAAAACCCATAATGCTTGTCAGAGAGATGGCAATGTAAAACAGGACCTGGCTTACATCAGTGGGCTTAAATCAGGGCCTCGGGGTAGAAGTTTGTTCTTGATTTTGCTCAGCTGAAACTTCTGTGCTGAATATATCTGAATATTTGCATTATTATTATACCCAAAACAGATGGGTTAACAGAGAGCCAGTTCTTACAGGGAGATCAGCAGTAATCACAGTACCATCAGGACTTCCTCACTGTTAAACTCTTGCAACAAATCCCTAAGTCCCCATGAATGCTCATAAACTGTAACAAGCTAATGTTAGGGACAAGTAGCATCAGGACAGAGATATAAATCAGATTCTGCAGGATGCGTAATTTAATGGTCAGAGGAAAATATGATTATGCAGGGCTCAGCTTCCCCATGCATGAGGTTCTAGATACCTCATTAAAACTGATCCCAGATATGAAATCTCCTGGACATATTGTGAAATAACAGACTCTGAACCCAGAAAATACAAGACAGTTTTAAAGATGTCAGGTGCCAGCTGGATTTATTCCTGCCGTGCATGGTAGTTTGAGCAGAAAGGAACGTTCTGCATGAAGCAAAACACTCAATAGCCTAAGAAAATAAAATATCCCCAGTGAGCCAACCATTATATGTCTGTGGATCCATGAATTATGAGCAATCAGCTTCCCATAACTTTATTTTGGGAAATGTGTCTGTGGGAAGAATGTAGACAGATGTTTGAAATAGTATTTTCTCACTCAGTTTAGACAATTACAGAGTAAAGATTACATACATTCATTTCTTTGCCAAAAAATTGCTTATACTGGCAGACTCAGTGTGACCTCCCATTTTCTTCATATTTTTCCATGGGGTATTCGGAGGGAAAAAACTTCCCTGTTAGAAAGCAACCTGATGTTTTATAACTGTTGCCCCAGTAGAAGCACTTAGAATAGGGTGACCTAAAAATGTTTGAGCATCATTAACAAATTGACACTGTCACCACTGACTCCACAAATAGAGATATTAAACAGCAAAATTTCTGTGCTCTAAGAGCACTTTAATGTCTTGTGCTGCAATGAGATCATCATGTGAAACAAGCTTGAACTGGAGTCTGAAAAGTAACAGGGAACATCTAAATACAGGCAGACAGACTTCAGTTTTAGGAAAGGGAAAATGCGTGTGGACCATCCAAGATCACAGAGCTTGAAACCATCCTAAAACTGTGCAGTACAAGATATGGCTGTATCAGCCAAAAGCTGGGTAGCAGAACCAGTATCAGTTCCAGCTGCCAGACAAGAGCAGACTGCTTTGGCAGAGGTTTTACTTTACAAGTGGCATTGTTCTGCATTTGCTTATCTGCTTTTCAGCCATGGCTTTGAAATCAAAAGGAAGATACTTTTCATCCTCTTACCCTCTTGGGGACATTCTTCTACGCTGTGCATAAAAAGTAAAGAAAGATCAAAAAGCTCCTCTTATTTGTTTGTTTGGTTATGGTGTTTTTTTTCCCCATGGCAAGAAAAGTGCAGATTTCATTAAGTTCTTCAATATTATCTTGGTTTTAATGATTTTTTAAAAATAAAAATATAAATCTGCATTTTCAAGTATCCTGAATTTTCTGTTTCTGTTCTAATGCAGGCAATTTTGACTTAAAACAGCTTTTAATTTTTAAATTTCAATGTTATTTAAATTCTCTAATTTGAAACAATTTGCTTGACTTTATATCTGCTTTTCCCTGGAGTTGTTAATTAACTGATGAAGTCATGCATCCCTGTTTCCTTTAAATAGTAATTCTCCCTCCATATCAAGTTTCCACAACTATTTCTCTCTAGCTCTGAATTTCAGTGAGTTGGTCACTTTATTTTCCAACTATCAAAGTTTCTTCCTCCTTGAAATCCACATTAAGTGCTCTCATTTTGCAATTGTTATGTTTATAAGGTTATTTAGATGCAATATGGAAAAGAATCCTGTCTTGGTGAGATATCAGTGGAGCAATTAATTTCCTGGATGACAGTCTTGAGCCCTCACTTCAAGCGGTGTATCTGGGAATTTGCAGTCTAGAGGATGGCAACCAGGATGGTCAGAGACCGGAAGGAGAAGGCACTGAGGGAGCTGGGCTGTACTCAGTCCGCTCTTCCCAGTGGTAGCAGAGGGCGAAACAGTGGGCAGAAGCCACAAAATATAGTTGGGGAGGTTCTGAACACAACTTCTTTACTAGCAGAGCAGTGCACCATCCAGGGAGGCTCTGGACTCCGCACCCTCGCGCGCTGCGCTCAGCCCCGCAGAGGGCACGGACAAGCAGCGATCCTGGCAGCCTGTGCACGCACTCCTTGCCAAACCCACACGAGGAAAAGGCCCGCAAACCCCAACCACCTACCAGGCATCTTGCCCACTTCACTTCTGCATTGTGCCACCTAAAGTCTGCTTCTGGCTCAGGGAATAAAAACTGATCTATTTGTTAAATGGTGCATATAATGCCGACAAAAGAATTCTATTTTTCAGGACCATCCCATCTCCTATCATAAACCCAGCCGAACAAAAGCTATTTGACAGATTATTATTACTTTATTTGATAACAGGTAACTTACCATAAATCTGGTTTTGTGGCTGGAAGATGTCAAGATAATAGAAGGAAAAAGAAGCTGCTGCTACTGCTACTTTAATGGCCCCTTTGGAACACATGGCATGCATGGCTTCATCCAAAAAACATAGCTGCCATTTAATACACTGCTGTATCATTATATCAAAGCCACCTCAAGACTCTCAAGGAAAGAGGAGCAGTCTTTGCACTGCAACATCCCTGTGGTTAAGTAAAAAACAGATGAAGCCTACAACTTGTCTGAATGAACAGCAGCATTTCCAGATATAGAGTCCCAAAAGGAAATGCTGTGCCAAGTGTGGCATATTTTGGTAACTGTGGCTCATAGTATATTATGAGATCTGCTAGACAGAGAATATAGATGGAAGACAGAGGTCAGCAACATCCTTAGGGCCAATAGAAGATGCCAGACTTCTGCATACTTGAGGAGGACCTGAAATTAATCCAGAGTCTGATTGCAGAACATTATGATCCAGCTAGAAGTAGTGTGTGTTACTTCACCCTTTGCCAGGCAAAGTCATGGCAAAAGTCTCTTGTAGCATCTGAAGTGAGCTGGTTCTGTGCACACAAAAGAATCAGTAAAGCAGCATTTGTACATTTGAAGCAAGGGCATGCACAGCACAGTGGATGGTGGCCTGATCTGGGTGTGGTCTGGCCATACTTCTGTGAGGAAAGCAGCTTCTCTTCACAGAATCATGGAATCCAAATATTCAACCAGACTTTAACTAGCGCCTGTGGCTCTTTCTAGAAAACCAAATCAGGAAAGCAGTGAAACACAGAGTGGGAGAGGAGTACCATCAGATTTTATCTTACACCAAGCAGGGGAAAAGAATAATGGCAAGAGTGCAATTCTAAGTACCAGCAATGACAAACCCCACCCAGGTAATTGCTCTGTTGTGCTAGCAAGGACAAGACTTGCAATGTTGTCTCCACCATAGCTCAGCTCAGCTTGTGATACTTTCACATCTGTATTGTGAAAAATTCAGCTGATATCCCCCATCATGAGTTCCTCTGAGAAAAAATCAGATTAAATTCCAAAGATCAAATGGAATACTATTTAAATTAAAGAAGGGAAACACGGCTTGAAGTTGAATCCAGACAGCAAGAGGTTTGACTGATGTTCTGAACAAGCAGCAGGCTGGAAATCCCTGAAAACAGGACCGTGGCAGTGCTAAGATATCTGGGAAGTGAATGGGTATTGTCATCACACTGAGGGTGCAGAGGAAAGAGAGACTCACACGGAACACAAACCACAAAACCTCCCTGTGAGTTAAAGTCATATGACATGGTTAAGGCAGGGTGAGGGACAAACCATGAACATGAGGTAACTGGATTGCCCAGGTTGTCACGAAGAGGAAAAGGGGAACTGAACACCTTCTACCTTTTTCCCCATCACCTTCTGGGGGCATCTGATCACACTGACAGCAGGACAGAAACAGTGCCACGTCCTATGCTACTTCCAAGGGTTATGTTTTCTGCCTTCACTGTTATATAAGTCATAGAATCACAGAAGATAAGGGGCTCATGTGAATGTCTCAAGCACCAACATCCAAATAGCTGTGGAGCCAGCCAAGGGTGTTGGTAATAACACACTGTGCGAAAGAACAGGATGTAGCTGGAGAAGGGATCATAGGGAGTACAGTACATTTCTGGGATAAATGTCTTTGTTCTGGCTCCTGGAGATTAACACAATGACATACAGCACAAGGGCAGGGATGAAGCTGAGGAACGGGCTCAGGGGGAACCAAGACCACTAAATACCCCCAAAGCTCTCTGACCCATTTTCAGAAAAGTCAAGAATAGACTGTCTGTGCATGCTAAATAATTTCCATAGAAAATGAGAAACCTATCTCCAGGGCAGGAAAGGTTCATGAATAAAATAGTACCCCAAGGAAGCTCTGGTATGTGTGCCCCCCAGGAACCTGGACACCCTATCAGAGGGATCACCAGGAATGGTGATGTCTCTCTTCTGTCCTCTCTTCCTTTTTCTCTCTCTCCACCTCTTTAATCCAATCCATCTCTCTCTCTCTTTTCTCTATCACCCTATGCCTTTACCCAAACACCCACTGCTGTGTGCTTACACTAGGGGAACAGAGACTAACTTATACCAATTTCCATCAAAAGTGAGTAATTTACCAATAAAACTTGGTCAACTTTCATGGACCCTTTGACTTTTGTCATTATTTTCCAACATGAACACCTAAGAATCCTGGGTGCTCCCCTTTCTTTGAAGGGTGGGACACCATGTAAGTCCCTTCTGCCTCTTTCAAAATCTTAGACAGTATTCCCATGACATTTCTCTATACTATAGTGTGAAATGATTCACTCAGACACACATCTAAACAATCCTCAGTTCAGGGAACTGAAGGAAAGTATAAAATTATACTGCACAGAGCAGATGCTGCTTTAAATCACATCCTTGAGGAACTGAAGTAGAGAATTCCCTGGGGAGGCATTATCTTCCTAATCTTTCTTCCTAAAGCTGGTATGAAGCTTTTAGCCATATCACAGGGTACCAGTGTCAAACAACTGCCTCTTAAAATCCCCCGACAGATTTAGTTATGTATTTTGTCACTGTGCTTTAGAATGTGCAGAAAAGGTTCTCCAAAGGAAGTCTGAAGTCATTTGCAGCAGTGACACCTGATGCCTAAAAAGAGGAGCAAGCAGCAGAATGCTAACACAAGCCTTTTGAGCATTTTTTCTTCTGACTTGAAAAGAAAAAGTCTACAAAACAACAACACACACACATGCAAAATAGACCTAACAGTTTTAAATAAAACCAGTAAATTCAGTATAAATGTAGCTGCAAGATCAAAAGTATAGAAGACCATGGTTGGAAGGGAGTCTGCGCCCATGCCCAGCAAATAGGCAGCAAGCCAGACACAGGGTGGTGCATAAGCTAGAGAAATGATTAATTGCTTATATTAGAAGTTAAACTGGGATCAGCACAAACAACCTTGCCAATTTTATGGTGAGATCATTTAGCAGGAGCACAGTGATTAGCTAGAGGCCTGCTTTTCCCAAGCTTTGCTGAGCTTATCTGCCTAAATCCCTGGAACAGGCCCAGCCTATCTGAAGAAATTTACTAGCTCAGCATGAGGAACAGAGACGTTATGTGCCAAAACATGTACACAATGACCCTTCCCAATGATGATATCAAACACCATTAGGCCTAAAGCTATGAGGATGGAAAGGAACACTAAAAGAAATCTGTAATTTGTTAACTTTTCTAGATGGTAGTTGAGACGCTGAAGTAGATTGGAGTACAGGTTTTGTAAGCAGAAAGGAGGAGACTGTAAATTTCAGATACTCAATGTACTCATCACCAGATGTACCAGATCCAGGAAAAGCCTGTGCTCAGTTTTTTATGATCTGTTGCAAGAGACAAGCCTGCACAGGTAGTTTGTAGTCTACCAAAACAGACAATGTCAGAAAGAAGCATCCTCTTTCTTCGAAATCTAGGAAAACAGATCAAGTGATATTCTTACCCAGCTGCTCAACTCAGTCTCAGTGGTGGTCAGGTGCAAAATGCTGTACAGTACCTGAATTAAGAAATATGCAAAAGGACATCAGCAGCCCACAGACTGAATGCCATCTACAATAAAACTTATCCCTTAAAGCTGGCAGCAATCTGAGACAGGTGACTTCTTCATAACAGACTTTCACCTGTCTGGGGATCATGCTAGAAATCAACATCATCACTGCATCTCCAAGACAGCATCTAATAAGACATGTAAAAACATGAATTATTTTTACATATTATTAGTTTTCTTAATGCTGTCCTAAACTTAATGTAAGCTACAAACCCAACCACAAGCAAACCAACCTCCACTTTTTCTTTAAGAAAGGAAAAGAAAACCTGCTTTCAAGACAAGCCCATCAGGAGGGAAAAGTTTTGGGGCACACAGTCATTTCAGGGTCTATTTATCCCATTAAAGGTAGAAAATAAACATTTTTCTTCTCTGTGAATGTAGAAGCTACTAATTTCTTACACATCCAAGAGGATATCTGACCAGATTTCCTGCAGAAAAGGCAAGAATCCATTACAGCAGGTTGCTCAGGGCCCCATCCAGCCTGGCCTTGAACACTTCCGGAGACGGTGTGTCCAAAATTTCTCTAGGCAACTGTGTCAGTGCCTTACCACCCTCACAGTAAAGGATTTCTTCTTAATATCTAATGTAAATGTCTCCTCTTCTGATTTAAAACTGTTCCCCTTTGTCCTGTCACTATCTGTCCCTGTAAAAAGTCTCTGTCTCTCTTTTTTATAAGCCTCTTTTATAAGAAATGGAAGGCCACAATGACTCCACCCTGAAGCTTTCTCTTTTCCAGGCTGAACAACCCAAAATCTTTCAGATGGAGAGACAGAGCTGGAGAGAGGAGGAGAAAGGAAGGAAATCAGTTTTGATTGGGACGTGGAGATGCCCATGCAGTAAGACATAGTTAGAAATAAAACTACAAAAGAGAAGTTCCTTTTCTAATGTAGACCACAAAGCCATGCAGTCATTGCACATGGATGCATCTTGTTCACTTCTCATAGACATTGCAAAAGATAAACGACAGGCAGAACAGCATGAATAAAACATCAATGCCTTAAAAAAATATTTATGCTAATAAAAGTCAGATAATTTGCACAGGCAAATTAATTTGATCTAGTCCACAAATAAATTCCCCTGGCAGTAAAATGTATGAGCAATTTGGCTCCAAAAAAATGCTGGAGCAAGTCACCAGCTTTGTGCAGTGCTGTAGAAGATTTCAGGTTTGGTTATAAGCAGTAACCACACTTGTCAGACACTCAATAGATCACTGGGATCTTTGGCACTGGTGAAATTATGTGTCAAAACCCACCCACTCTCCTCAGCTTCTCTGAGCAAGGAGCTGCATTCACAGCTGCTGGGTGCAAACCCTGGGCCCCTCTCTGCTAAATGAAGAGGGGATCACTGCACTGACCTCACAGGAGACTTGACAACTCTACATAAAATGCCTGGTTTTAATGCAGCCAGAAGTAGAGAACATAAACTCTACATTGGAAGAGTAGGGCATGACTTTTCTATTTGAACTCAGCTTTAATCTCTCTGTGTCTGCAGAACAGGAGTGGTAACAATTCTTTTGCTACAAGGAACAAACTGAAGTTTGTGAGCTGCCCAGACCATGGAGGAACGTGCAGCTGCCAGGGAGAAGGCAAAGAATGCAGGCAAGGGAGATCCCGAGAGTTCCCTATGAAGATATCAGTATGGATAGGGAGAGGTAGGAAACCAGAGCTGCTACAAGGGCTATAACCCCAGGGCCCTGCTGGTCCTGTGCTTGGGAAGAGCAAATTTCTATCCACTGACCCATAGAAATATCCTTATTCAGCTTTTAGCATATGAATTTTTCTGAATATGACTTTCAGATGTGTCTGGAAGAGTTCAAATATAGTGGAACACCACAGCTGAGCACCTTCAAGAAATCTGCTTCAGAAAAAAAGGGTTTCTCTGTTTTGTTCACATAAGGGGAAAAATGATCTGGCAGCCATCATATTCCTCAGGCTGAATATGCCTGTAGCTCCAGTAGCAGAGAGGTTTCACTCAGGATGACACAGTCAGATGCAACCATGTCCTCACCAATGGGTATGATACCACCAATTCCATCAATTAAATAGGGTGTGATACCCCCAATGCCATCTATTAAATAGTGCACAGGCCCAGAATGAAAACAGACACAGGTGAAGATTTTGTTCTGGTATGAAGGGCTGAAACACCCCTGGAATGTAATTTATCCCAAGCTGAGGTCTAGAAGACACTTTCTCATCTTATGCACTAAAAATTCTCTTTACAGAATTCTGGTACATTGGTTTTCTGCTGGTGCTCTTGCCAGAGAATTTAATGATTTCAGTTACTGTGGATTAAACTTAGAAGATGTAATTATTTCCCCGCCACAAAAACAACATGACAAAGTGGGGATTGTGAAGGACAGAAATGTTTTTACCAAAAGCAAGAGGAAATCCTGTTCCTTTTGAATGAAGTGTTAAGCTGCAGCAGGATGTATAATATGTAGGGATGTGCAAAAAGAAGAAGGAGGAAAAAAAATGATGCTCTGGACAGAGAAGGTAGGAAATTTCATTTAAGGAGAGAAACTGTTGATGCTGAAGCAACATAACTGCAAGATCTGAAGGGCTAAACTCTGTGTTTACAGAGCCGTCCAGTAGGAAACACAGCTGAATCAACAGGAAGCAGAATCTGGAGTCAGAAGTGCATTTTTAAACTTTTCCTTTTCTTTCTCAAAACTACCAAGGAGATTACCAGTGGAGATTTAACACAAAAAAGAAAGACCTCAAGTGAGCAAACTCTGCAGCAACAAAGGACAGAGAGGGGAGAGGGCAGGTTCCAGTGTGCTGGCACAGCACTTATCAGCAGTTGCATCCCCTTTCCAGCCCACCATGAAGACATAAAGCCTATTCAAGGCTCAAGGAAGTCTCACATGATGGGAATTTACTGACATGAGGATGACTGACAGGCCCTTGGGTTGAGCTGAGCCAGAAGCAGCCAAAGTGCTGTGGACCAGACCTCTGTGACTGTCCATCTCTCAGCATACACCCCCACATTTTGCCTGCTCTCCAGGCCACTTTTCTCCTCTCTCCCCTGCTCTCCGTGGCTGAATAGCCTCAAGAAGTTATAATTTTAATTTCCTATTTCTCAATTCCTTCAGCCAAGCTCCCAGCCCCAGAGGAGTGTCCAACTCTCATTGGTTTCAATATAAAATTCAGACACAAAATAGACAAAATTAGAGAGATTTTAGAACATTGGTATGGATCTGTCTCAGATTCCTGACCCTACACAGAGCTCCCATTAGCTTTCCAAGAAAACCGTTGAATTTGGCATTTTAACTGTAATACAAAAGGACTTTTCTTCCTGTTCCCCCTAGTCTCCCACCCTCCATTTCTGATACAGTTCATCAGAACTCTACAAAAATGGCAGGAAGTGAAGGTTTTTTACTCACCTTCTGATAAAAATGCAAAAATGCATTTTTTGGTGAGTAAAGGTGAGTAAAAAACCTGAAAATTTTGTTACATTGCACTTGGAATGTCCTTCCTACTCAGTCTTCCTTATTATAAAAAACAAACCACAGACACACAAGCAAGCCAACCTGTTACAAAGAAACTGATGCAAAATGAGAAGGAACAACATTTTATTTTTCCAAATACACTCATTTTGCAAGCCAAGAACTAATAATTTCAAGTCTGCTACAAACTGCATGGTGGTTGGGGGGAATTTAAGGCTGACCTTTAGGGACCAGAGTCTCAGTCCCCATGTTCACAGAGCCCACAACCATTAACCCCTCAGGTCAGGAGAGAAAACAGATACTGCCTGCTTGGTAGTGGCTGTGGAGAGAGGATGTCTGAGTTTCACAGTCACTCTGCTACGTTTTTACCTTATTTTCCATCATTAAGAGGGTTTTAGACCCATATCCTGATTTTATTTCAGGTACTTACTCAACTCAGGGTAAATGGTGATGTATCATTTGATGCCATAGATTTTAATAGCATCAAATAATCCACATAGATTGACCAAAAAACAAAAACAAAAACCAAACAAAAAACAAAACAAACCAGAAAAAAAAAACAACAACAAAACCAAAAACAAACACTGTCTTACACTTTAATAGCATCAAAGGGAAATAAGATGATCACAAAATATTATGAGATTTAAAAAATACCAAAAAGCACTGGGGGTTTCCACAGGCAGAGGCTGAAAATCCAGGGCAACTTCCAGGAGGCAGCAGGTATGTTCAGAGCATTAAGATCATTCAGAATATCTGCTATTCAAATATCTCAGAAAGATTTATTCAATGTTCGTGAGAAGGGAATAAAAGAATGGTTTTGTTCCAAAACAGTGTTTCCTCATCACTGAACTGGGGTTCATGAGGAAGTTCCCATCAACAGATGTCCTGAGATCATCCCTGCATCTCAGGCTTAAGGGAAATCTCTTTTTAATAGTTTGGCTACTTGATTGCGTTCTTTAAAGAAAACCTTGAATTCAGATTCAAAATTTTCACCGTGATGTTCTCAGATTTGTAAAGTTTCCTTACTTTGCTATGGGCAATTTCTCCACATCTGGTCTGTGTTGGTCTGGATTTCCACAGAGCTCACATTTAAAATTCAACAGACCTGGCATGGGAAAGTTCCTTCTCTTGGCCGCTAGCTCATGGCTAGGAAAAGAATTCTTTCCCTTTCTGAAAATCAGCAGCACTTGGCTGAGAACATGTGGCATGCAAGGCTTGGATGAAGCTGGTTATGAAGCTGGCTAAGGCCTCGTGTCAGCTCACGGGGCCACGGCATTGTGACAGCTCTGGATCGGGCCTTTGCTCCGGCGCTGGAGCCCACGTCACGGTGAGGCCGCTTGGGGCTGCGGGGGCCCAGGCCCCGAGGTCACTAACTGGGGTTTATCTGCCTTGGCAGCCCCACACTGCGGCCCTGGGAGGTAAAGAGTCCCCAGTGCTGACAGGACATCACCACGGGGTTCTCTCAGCCACGTTTTGGCTGCCCAGAGCAGCAGCTGAGCAGAGCACCAAGGATGAGAAGCCAGCAGGGAGACACAGCCAAAGGGAGCTTGGAGAGAAGATCACCCGGATAAGTCTCCCATGTGAGGCCTGGGAGATGGGCTGATCCAAACACTTTTTCTAAAGGATTTTTTTTTTTTTTTTTAGTGAAAACTGCTCTGGAGGAGCAGTCAGCAAAGTGATGGCTATGGACAGCACCTCGTCCCATATGCTATGAAAGAGAAGGAAGTGGGGGTGATGAGTCCCTGAACAGGAAGAACAGGCTGTTCCTGAAGATCTGGCCCAGAAACAGCAAAAAGAACAAATTTGAGCAGTGGGAATGAGGGGGCTTAGAAGAAGTCAGAGCCAGCTCTTGAGCCAGCCTGGGCTTTGCACTACAGACTTTATTCCAGATATGCTTGAAGCTCAGATCCTCTTTTAATACACAACAGAAAGCCCCAAAAAGCAGCTGTACATTCTCTACCACCCCTAACAAAAGCTGACACATTGCAAATGTGGAAGAAAGAAAACAGAGAGAGGCCTTGACTTTTACAAGACTTTTGGGGCAAAACCATAGCTTTTGAATTATATACAGTGGAAACTACAAATAAGGAAAAGAGAGGACTTCCTGGCACAAATTCACTAAGAAAAAAAGAAAAGGAGTGAAATTATAAATATAGAAAAAGGATAAATTAAGCCAGATAATTAATCCCCTGGATCCCAAGGTCAGTGGAAACAGAACTGAAATTCAGAGCTTTGGTAAAAAAAGAGAATTAACCTAAAAAACTGATGCAAGAACTAAATATGAAGGCTGGTATACTTAAAGGTATCAGCTCTCAAACTCAGAATGCACACACACCACATGCACAAGCAAGAAGAACATGTCACATTTTGTTTCTAGGAGGAATTACTCATGGTGGAAAGAAGCAACTTTCATGAGGGTGATATTATTAAATGATCCTGTTTCAATCTAGGGCCCCAGAGGCGAAGTGACTGTCCCAAAGGCAGACAGGATATCTGTGGCAGAGTCAGAAATAGCAGTTAGATTTCTTGTTCCTACACTGTAACCATACGGTGATCCCTCCTCCTACACACAGCTAATAAACTAAGTCACTGAGTCCTTACTGGATGCAAAGAAGAAATCATCCCACCGAGCTGTCTCTCAGGTGCTGTCAGCTCAGCAAAGCCAATTTCTTAGTGTTTAGCTTTCAACCCTCACATGCACCTGATGCCTGCAAAAGAGCAGAACTCTTTCACCTCTCCAACACCTTCAAATCCCACACATCAGTGGTGATCAGCAGTTTATAGCTTGATGGATCTGTGCAAAGTCATGAAATGGGTCTCTCACACGATCCCGTCTTGCTTGCAGGCAGCTCTGATACTGCTGGGGCCCAGGGCTAAACCAAGCAGGTGACAAAATTCCTGTTTGTGATCCAGAGACCTGTTGACACTGTGAATGGTACAACACAGAACAAAACAAAGCAAAACAAAACAGAACTCTGCTCAGGCCAGGGTATTGCTGCCACTCCCCCATCGCAAACAATGCCAGCCTGAAAAGTGGCAACATCTCAGCCCTCAAACAGTTAACGCTGCTGCTTTTACCCATGCAGGAGGACACCAGCTGTGTGGTCTGTCTCTCGGAGGATGAAGATGGATTGCTAACTATGTGGTTACTAACATTTTGGTCTCCCACACCCCCGACACGCGAGGGCAGTGTTGGTGCACAAATGGTGCTCCCCAGCAGCCCTGCACAGAGCCCTGCTTCTCCCGAGCATCCCCCGGGGCCAAGGCTGCTCCACGGACACCTCTTGTACGAGAAAAACCACAGGCGAGAAGCGTATGGGGAGGGGGCGGGAGGTGTTAAGCCAGGATATTTCTATCCTGTCAGCTCCCACTGCAGAGGAAGTTTTTCTAAGGAAGTTTCCCTTGTATGTTAGAGGGTGGACAATGAAACCACGATCAACCCCTTTATAGTCATATAATCACATGGGAATTAAACAAATTCAATTATTTAATAATTGCTCTATAAAATGCGACAGTTATCAAGGATGCAGAGGTTTTAAAGGAATCTCAACTTTGCTGCTGTAGTATCCATTTACTCCTCTAATCAAATACTCCAGCCTCCCAGCTGATAATCTGGCAAGCATATTAATATAGCTGGGGCAGGGAGAAACAGTGAAAAATATGGCACAAACATGTCCTCAGTGCAAGCAGACTCTGTATATGATATGTATGGAAAAACTGACACAAACCAAAAAAATACAAAGGGAGTGGAGGTTGAGTATATGCATATATGTACTTTATATATACACACACACACATGTAAACCACACAGAATTAAGCATATCATCTTTCAAAAGCAGAAACATCTTGTTTGAGCCTGAAACTAGGCATGTAATGCATTGTTCCACCACAAACTCACCCACACCCAGGGTGCTCACCCACCCAGGCAGCTTTGGTGGGCAAGGAATTCACCAGCCCTCATAAGCAGGATCATACCACCTCTGTGGGGAACCCCAGTGCACTGAGCAAAAATAGCACAGGTTTTGATGCAAAATCTGGAAATATAAGTCAACTCCCGAATTCCACTACCTATGACCCCTTTGTCAGGCTCGTGGACTGCTGTGCCTCATAGAATAAATGTAATTTTAAAAATGTGCCCTTGAGACTCTAGTAGAACAGTGAAAATTAATAGTTAACAGTCTCTATAAATGAACTGCAGTGTTAAATAGTAGGGATGTCATATTATATTTAACTACTAGGGTCAAATGTGGAAATGAAACTCACAGAAAGGAGCCAAATGAATTTGCTCTCATTCTCTTACATCAGTGTTTATCAGCCCACACACAGATGCTGCGGGTATGATCCAGTTCTCTAAGTCCAAGATCCAGCAGGAAATATTGCCAGCAGTATTTATCAATAAATCACCTGCTGAATGGCCCAACTAGTTAATGAAACCTGGATATTTTCCTAATTATTGTTTTCCACCCTTTTTTCCCCCCTCATTAAAATGTAACCAAAGAGTTTTATAGTGTAATCCACTTGCAGATTCTTAGCACTGGCTGCAGTTTTTGTGGTTTGGTCCTTCCTTGCTAAACAGCTACAATGACCCAGCTGTTAGTCTAAACCCAGGGAACTGGTAGCCTGGGGGCAGCCAGGAACTTGTGCCAGCCATTCAGAGGAGAACTTAATTCTCCTCATATGTATTTCAATGTCTCTGCCTCCTTATCAGCCCAGATACAGAGAGCTCCCTTTGTCACAGCTCATACAAGTTGGTGATCATAAATGTGAGCTATAGCCAGCTTGGTCATCACATGCACCCAGGAATATACTGGTGGACTTGAAAAAAACAGAAAGGAGGATTTGCAAGTCCAAAAACTTCAGATACAGAGTGACCTCATGTACCCACAGCTATGAGAATGCCAAGGACACATCAGGCATGGCAGTGATAATGGCTCAGGGGTGTAGAGCACAGCCAGGAGATGCTATAGGATAGTCATGGCACTTTCTGAGGAAGTTCCCAGTCTCTCTGCAGAGCCCTGGTGTATTATTGTCCACCCAGTGCAAGGAGGCTGGTCCCTGCATGGATAAAACAAGTTCACCAGAGTCATTGCTTTGGGTGATTAGTGTTGGCCCCAAAAGGCATCAAATTGTGTTTCAGCAAAGACATGCTCCATTTTTTCTCTATATTCTTTTCACAGGCCCAGGATATGTGTGTGGAGAAGAGAGAACTTCAGCAAGAGAAAAAAACAACCCCCTACTCATCCTGCCATCACTTGTAACTCAAAAAGCTTCAGTAAGAAAACAACAGTAAGAAAAGCCTGATCATAGTGCGGAAAACTGGTGGAGCATGGAAAGAATCAAAACTTTTAATCCATTCAGAAATTAAAGTGTGAGTTGCATTTACAAATTCTAGAAAAGGGAAAGTGCAACAGTTCATGCAACTATAAATTATTGCTACCTCCTAATGAAAATAAAAAAGAAAGGCTTAATAATGATAGTCTGTGAGTCATTCAGAGCAATTTTGGTCAAAGGTGTGAAGCCTGTGTGGGCTAAACTGTTCCTGGTGGCATATAGCTAATATTCTGTCAGGTATTGTACAGAATTACAAAGTTGGTTACTACTCCTGACTTTACTGTGCTCTTTTCCTTATATACAGACACTGAAAGGGTGCAACGGGTAATGATTTTAAACTGAAGGAGGGTCAATTTGGATTAGACATAAGGAAGACTTCTGGAAGGGTGGTTGAACACTGGCACTGGTTACCCAGAAAGGTGGTGGATTCTCCATCCCTGAAAACACTGAAGGTCATGTTGGAGGGCTCTGAGTAACCTGGTTGAGTTGAAGATGTCCCTGCTCATTGCAGCAGGGTTGGACAGTATGCCCTTTAAAAGTGCTCTCCAACCCAAACCATTCTATAATTCTGTGACTACACATGATACTTACATATTTCTGAATCCAATGTAAATAATAACTGAGTCAAGCTACACAGTTGCATGTTAGAGATGTAATAATAATAAAAAAATCCATCATATCTACCTAGAAGCCTTTCAATGGAGATTATTTCAATATGCTTGGAAGGGAAAGGGCAAGTTTACTTTAAGATGACTTTGTTTCTGCTCTAAGCAAAAGGCATGAATGGAGCCAAACACTACAGGTATTGTGAGTTCTGTACATCTTAGTGTCAATGAAATGCTGGACCAAGAGATCTTGCTTCACCTTTCCATCACCAAGCATGAGATATTTTTTTCTAGGAAATCCTGTGAATTTGCAATGCAAGCTCATAGGATAAGGTTCTTTTGCAGTGCTGGAATTGCTCCGTGACAGCAAAGGCTTAACTGTGCAGGTGTCCAACAACATCAGGATCCAGGTGACTCATAAGCCTCTGTGGATGAGCCCACAGTTATTTCTGCAAATGCCTCTCAGGTTTCCTTTTGGGCTCATTGCACGCCATCCTGGATTTCATGACACTTGGCCTTCCAACTTGCTCATCTCCCATTTGCTTTATAGGTTAAGTGGAATGACAGACTCAGACTAATAAAACAGAAGAACAACGTGGGAGCTATTGAGAAAGAGAAGAGGAACTGAGATGACCACACAGTCCTGGAATGCATTTACAACCCAAGTATTAGAAATTCATTATTCGAGTTGTGCCACAAAGCTCAGCTTAAGTGTTATCTTCTTCCACAGCTGTTTCAGCCTAAAGACTCTCCTTTCCTTCCCCACCACGAGAATATTTCCTTGTGGGACAGAGCCAGTGGCTGGCACCCACAGAGGTAAAAATGCTTTTTTTCCCTTTTACTTTCCCACACCTTGCCCAGATGCAAGGATTACAAAGCCCAGCAGCAGTCTGTAAGAAGATACAAGGGACTAAAAGGACTCCAGCAGCTTCACCCAGGATGCCAGAACACACATAAGGTTTCAGTATGGATGCAAATAAATAACAGAGCATCAGCAGGGGTACATCCCAAAGCTGGGAGACCACCAGGCTGTAGGAGAACCTCACCCATAGGTAGGAAACTCAGCACAGCACTGGAGAATACCTGCACAGAACTCCTAAAGCAGCAGTCAGAAACCCTTGACCCCGCCACACATCTGTAACAATCAGATCTCCTGCCAACCTGCAGCAATGGGAAGCCGAAGACAACTCACCTCAGGATGCAGCAAACCCTGGGTGGCACAACACAAGGAGAGGGAATGATGGGGAAATTGGGTGCTGGAAGACCAGTCCAACTTGGTGGACATCAGAACACAGAAAGGAAACAAATGGGTAGAATTTCTTTGGGCCTATCAAATACTAGTCAGTGTTTCTACTCAATAGAAAGGGAAAATTGTGCTTTTAAGATAAGGACTATAAGAATGAGGATGCTTGAACTATATCATATGAAAGCAGAGGGAGAAGCAGGAGGAATAAATTATTCCAGGATACCTACCCAAACCTCCTACTGACAAATCTGAAAGACTGAGTAAAATCTCACCCTGCTTTCTGGCCCACACCATGAGACACTGTCAGGTTCAATATTCAAATGTATCTTCAGCTGAAGCTGTGGGTGTCCAGCTATTGCCAGGCCACAGCTGCCAAGGTTCACATACATGATATTATTTCTTGGGTTTATAAACAGCTTCAATTCCATTCATGCATGAGAGCCAGGACTGCCCAGACAGGAATGCTCAAGACCCTCTGGGACACTGAGACATCCAAAAAGAGCAGTTCTCAGTAAGCTGAGCCCTGGCAAGAGACTAAAGCAACTCTTAACATCCTAACATGGGAGCCCAGAGCTTCTGAAGAAAGAAGACAAATGTCACTTATGGGTGTAGAGGACTTCTGAAATTTTTGACAATACTACCCAGGGAAGGCAGGAGAAACTAAACATGCATGAGTCTTTGAAAGGACAGACACACAGAATCATCATATAAAACAATATAAAATCCATAGCTATCACTTTTAACTAATGCCTTCTCCTGGAGAAGCCTCACCTGAGGACTGCTGCAGTGTGGAATGGGGACAGGACCTGCCCCACGGGACATAAACAGGCAGCGGCACAACTGTGAGGAGGGTGAGGAAGCTAATCCCTGTCCACAGCTCTGTTGTGGTCCATGCTGGAAAAGATATTGTTTCACACTACCAAAGCAAATTCAGACACTTATAGGAGAAAGGAAATGCATCAGGTCCTGCTTCTCTCAGCAGAAACTCTGTGTGTGTGTGTGTGTGTGTGTGTGTGTGTGTGTGTGTGTGTGTGTGTGTGTGTACTTAGGAAACATCTTCATCAGAAACAGACTAGGGTGTGGGCCTCTGATCTGTGCGAAGAACATTCAGTGCTACCTTCAGGATGTTGCCTTAGCAATGATTTCATTCTGCAAGTGGATGTGTGAGGCGGGACTGCCAAATGAAAGATCAGCTTTGGGAAGGCCCTGTGCACAATGCAGCCATACCCATGGGATCTGTGTCTGCCAGCTTCAAGCCTCAAGATGTTAATTTTCATGGCTGAATCTTCAGCTGCTATAACCAGAGCAATTTTAATTGTCATCTAGAATTTATGGAAGTGTAGGGTAAGAGCCCTTCTACAGAGAAGTGTATCCAGTCTATCTCTGGTAACCAGATGTTGTCAAGCCAGGGGGAATAGTGGGAAGGTTAGAAGGACAAGGCACACCAACTTTGAATGCGTGCTGCCTGAGGTTATCTGTGCATCATTAGCCATGGTGCAAACCAGGAGCCTTGTTAAGAAGCATTTAACACGTAAACCTCAGCTCACCCTCCCTGGAGAGCCATCGGATTTTTGCAGGGAAGAATAAAGGTGTCACTTTTTCTTTTCTTTGTGTTTTTGTTTTGGTTTTTTGTTTATGTTTGGTCAGAATATGTTTTTTCCTGGAAGAGGCCAAAGAAATTTTAAAATTTTTTCCTGCTACCAAATCCAAATATTTTAAAGATTAAATTCTTGGCTTTATATCTGTAAGATAAATCTCATAAAAGAAGAAAAAAAGAACATGTTGTGGTTCTTAACACACAGCCTGAGGCAGCTCTGAGCCGGGGACATCAGTTACTAGGCAGTGAAATAGGTGTCCACGAAGGAGATGGTGCCAAATCAACTGAGCATCTCTCTCCTCCTTCCCACCCACCAAAGTCAAAAGCTTTGTGTTTGTGTACCATGACTACCATCACATCAGATAAATCAATACCTGCCTACTAGTAGATGTGATGAAGAACAACTTGATTCCTTTCTTTCTCTATTTGAGAAGTCTGCAGGTTTGCATTCACCCTATTATTTTTTATTTTAGATTGTCAGATCCACACAGCACGCATTCCTCCACTTCAAACGTTTTAGAAACCTCCAATGCTGTTCTTCCTACATAAGCTTCTTCACTAATTTTCTACAAAGTGCAGAATAGTTTCTTTAATCATCACCCTGGTTTAGGACATTGTGTCTTTTCTGAATAAGTGGTCACACTTCTGAGTCATCAGGACTAGAGATTGAAGATGCTGGCTCTGACTCCTCAATGTACAACACTGAAAGGAGCCAACACATACAGTTCTAAAGTCCTTGCTGCAAAAATGACTCAGGCACTGAGGAATCTCAGTCTGGTTGAAGGGACTTAGGCTCCCATGGTCTCTGTCCTTATATCTATGTAAAAAACAAACAAACAAAAAAAAAGTATTTCAAGAGGTTTTTCAAAACTTATGCCTAAAATTCCAGCTATGTTCAGTTATTTTTTCTTCATAAGCCTATCACCTGTGCAGTTTTGCCCTAATAAAAACCCCTGTTGATAAAACTCTTTAAGAACTGAATAACTGCTTGTAGTTTCAAACAGTATCAGGGAAAGCAGAACCTGAGAGCTGCCTTCTGAAATGCCTTTGAGACCTGCCTGACCTTCCTATAATATCTCCTCTGCCTTTCTCTCTGGAACAATATTATATCTAACCCAGAGGGTCAACCCTCTTCTTTCACAGTGGAACATCTTTTTCTCTCCATAGCTCTTCCTATATGTGAAGAGTGACAAGTCTCCAGGGAGACCACAGGGCTTTGCACAATGGGCACAGTGACCTGCCTGGTGCTACCACTCCATGGATGTCTCTGCAGAGTTTGAAAGATCTTTATTACTGTTGTGATTATGCCAGCAAAGACAAAAACTATGGATGATGAGGTGGGGTAGTGTCAGAGCTTTACCAGGACTCATCATTATGACTCTCATGACTTAACTAAAATATCTCATGAGCAGGGTGGCCATCACAATATCCCAAAGTAATCGCAATATTCTTTGTTTCTTTATACAGTGCCCTTAATCAGATCAAACTAACCTCCTCTGCTCCCAGAAGTCCTTTAAATACTACATAGGCTAATACTCCTTCCCAGATGCTCTTCCCACCCCCTCTCACTGCTCTGTGCTGTACACTTTTTTCATCCCTGTTTCCCCACTCCCTTGAATAGGACAAACAGAAACCTGCTTTTCATCAGCCTACCCAGTTCATCCCAGTTCAGGCATGGAGAGGCTCCAGAGAAAGCCAGTTCATTATTGGGGAGAAATTATCTCCAGTCAGTGGTTTCTAAGCACAGCCTTCCAAGTTCCAACCCCATGGGTGTGTTCAGGAGGTGACAGTGTCTCTGAATTCTCCAAGGAGCAGCTTCACCTGCTTTGCTCAATGGACAGCCTGAGCTGGAACTGTTGAGACCCAGGACAGTTTTTAGGCAATTTTTTATACTGTTTTGAACTCTTTTTAGATACTCTTTAGACCAAACATGCTGCTAGCAATATCTAGATTGCACTTGCTTGCCTACCCCCTCAGCAAGCACATGTGCCTGGGTGCACTCACACACTTACACCGATTTTCATACCACAGCAGGTTTTTTACAAAAATCTTTGATACCAAGGGAACCGAGGACAATCACTGCACAATTTACAAGGCTTGCACAGATCTCCTCTAGTGACAGTGTTTGGGGGCTGGGGAGCACCTCCCTCCGACTTTTTCCTTGCTGAACAAAAATCAGCTGTGGTAAGAACCAACTTCCCGCAGGAGTACAAGAGGTGCAGTTTGTTTGTTTTCAGTTTTTGTGGTGTGCTTTATTTTACAGAAGAGGCCCGCTTATCAGCTTCCACGCAGGACTTATCTCCGTGCCATCTGCTGTCACACAGGTGCGCCTGCTGTGCCGCACCACGCGTGCTGCTTTCCTGGTTTAAAGTCCCGCTGTATCTCACAAAACACGAGCCAGCCCCTGATGCCAGCAGCCCTGCCACGCAAAATCCCCTGTGCAGAGCAGTTGATGTCACCCCGCTGCGAGCACAGGGATGCTCAGACACAGCTTGCACGTGTCTGGCTCAGGGAACAGCCCCCCTCAAGCTGGGTAGCCCAAACGGGTGTCTAACATCCCACTCACTCCCAAGGTCCCCAAGGCTCCCTGAGCCCCGAGTGCAGCGCTGGCTCCGGGGATGGGGGACAGGGGACCGCTCGCCCTCCGCGGACAGGCGCTGCTTCTCCCGTCGGACCCCCACCGCTTCCCACGGCTGCTCTCAATCCAGCCCTAGCGCCCGGGAATTCTACCCAAGCTGCGGCACGCACCGGGAAAAGCAAAGCAAAACTACGGCACCTTCGGGGAAAAGCGGCTTCCCCGGACCGGTTTTTCCAAAGAGGAGGGGGAGGAAAGCGGTTGCTGCTGCTGCGTGGGGCAGCAGCTCCGAGAGATCGGGAGGGGAATCAAACCCTTCTCCCTCGCCGGCCCCGAGGCAGCGGCGGGAGCGGCTCCACCTGCGGGAGCGGCCGGCGGCACCTCCGGGACCCGGTCCCGGTCCCGTTTCCGTCACGGCTTCGCCCCGCCCCGGTACCGGCACCGGGGCTGCCTCGGTCCCGGCACTGCTGGACACCGCCGCCCGTCGGGAGCCTGCCCTTTCCCCTCCATACCGGTCCCCTGACAGCCTCAGCCGTGCTGCTTCAGGCAGCAATGGGGGATCTCCTCATCCTTCTTTTGCTCCATGGCACAAGTAGTAACAATACAAAGAAAAAAAACCCTACAGTTTTTTGTGCTGATCCATCTGGATGCTAAGAGCTCAACTCTGGGACACTTCTGCATCCTTTCCTTTTTTATCCTTTCCTTTCCTTTCCTTTCCTTTCCTTTCCTTTCCTTTCCTTTCCTTTCCTTTCCTTTCCTTTCCTTTCCTTTCCTTTCCTTTCCTTTCCTTTCCCCTCAGCTCACCTTTTCCTTCCTGCTCTCACACCTCCCACCTCCCCAAATCTTTCCAGTGCCCACCTTCCCACATGCACCGCACTCGGCTCTCCCAGCCCAGCCCGCATTAAATCCAAGTGTGTTTGCAGAAGGCAGGTCTCCCCGGCAGTTTCCAAACTCACCTGCAAAATGCTGCTTGCTGCTAGAATCCAGGGCAAAAGCCACCTCATCCCTGGAAGCCGGGATTAAATACATTTGATTGAACCCAGATTTAGAGCCGTTTTGAACAAAAACACCACTTTGGGGAATGCAGGGCAATCCTGAACTGGCAACCTAGCCTAGGCACTCTGCCTTTTTCTCTTGGCTCTTTGGGGATTTTATTAAAGACAGATCTGACGTCACGGTGAAGGACAAGCCCTGCATTTTTCCTCTGGAGAAACTTTTCCTGCCTTCACTTCTTCATTTTTGTGTGTGGTGTTGTCCCACCTCCTGCATTTCAGTGCACCGCCGTAAGCCAAACGGCTCTTAAAGGGAAAGCTGCAGCGCCGGGGTCCAACACGCTGCGATTGTAGCACAGCTCCGAAGGGCTCAGAGCTCATCCCTCACGTTGCTAAAGGCGTTCAGACTCTGGCAATGTAGCTAGGATAGCAAGAAACGTTTGATCTGGCTTTACTGGGTACAATCAATGACATGACACGAATGCAATTATTCACAGATGTTTGATTATTTGGTTTTTAAACAGAGTGACTTCATTTGAAGAGCAAAAGGACATTTGTCCCTGCATACCCTGTGGGAAGCAGTCTGACGACTCCTTTGGGACTCCCCTCTTTACAGATCAACCCTAGATCACACGATCCCGTGCCATGCCACACATCCCTTCCATGATTTCAGTGTTTAGGAGTGTGCATCACCCCTGCGCCCAGTTACACTTCTATCCTGTGCCAGCAGAGCACATGACAAACATTGTCCAGGTACACGGGAGTGCAAACCCCACCCTGAACTCAAACCTCACCCCAAACTCTCTGATCACCTGTATCCCTGCTAATGTATGCCCTGATTTTAGCTGAGAAATGTCTGATGTATTTTTCTCCTTTTACTTAGGTAGAGATATAGGTTTTTCCCCAACCATTCTAAATCTGAATTTGAAAGAATTTAAAGTCTCTTTCATCCTTAAACTAAAATAGAATATTGTAAGGAAAATGAGTGCTAGCAAAGAGAAGGAAAACCCTGTTAAAAAGCTTTGCAAGTCTTCAATGAAAGAGTTTATTAATGGACTAAAATAAGTGTCAAGGTAAATTTAAAAGTAGGCAAAACTTTCTTCTTGATGTGACAGGCTGGGCAGTGATGGGTGTGTGAATCACTCTGATGGCCAAACTAGAACTGAGATGTTTCTTTAACTTCTGCTCTGCTTTGGTTACCACCTGGAACTCAGGTGTGCCAGGTTGGGTTGGGATGAGCCATGCCCAGCCCCTCAAGCTAAGCAGCCATCCAACATAAGAAGGACATGGAGCTGTTGCAGTGAGTCCAGAGGAGGCTACTAAGATGATCAGAAGGATGGGGTACCTCTCCTGTGAGGAAGGGCTGAGAGAGTTGGAGTTGTTTAACCTGGAGCAGAGAAGGCACCAAGAAGACCTTATAGCACCTTCCAGTATGTAAAGGGGCTCCAAGAGAGCAGGGGAGGGTTCTTTGGCCTTCATGTAGTGACTGGACAAGGAGAAATATCTTTATGTTGAAAGAGGCTAGATTTAGGTTTGATA
>VZSE01008843.1:488006-569252 GCA_013398275.1 Promerops cafer
CCTCTTTACAGATCAACCCTAGATCACACGATCCCGTGCCATGCCACACATCCCTTCCATGATTTCAGTGTTTAGGAGTGTGCATCACCCCTGCGCCCAGTTACACTTCTATCCTGTGCCAGCAGAGCACATGACAAACATTGTCCAGGTACATGGGAGTGCAAACCCCACCCTGAACTCAAACCTCACCCCAAACTCTCTGATCACCTGTATCCCTGCTAATGTATGCCCTGATTTTAGCTGAGAAATGTCTGATGTATTTTTCTCCTTTTACTTAGGTAGAGATATAGGTTTTTCCCCAACCATTCTAAATCTGAATTTGAAAGAATTTAAAGTCTCTTTCATCCTTAAACTAAAATAGAATATTGTAAGGAAAATGAGTGCTAGCAAAGAGAAGGAAAACCCTGTTAAAAAGCTTTGCAAGTCTTCAATGAAAGAGTTTATTAATGGACTAAAATAAGTGTCAAGGTAAATTTAAAAGTAGGCAAAACTTTCTTCTTGATGTGACAGGCTGGGCAGTGATGGGTGTGTGAATCACTCTGATGGCCAAACTAGAACTGAGATGTTTCTTTAACTTCTGCTCTGCTTTGGTTACCACCTGGAACTCAGGTGTGCCAGGTTGGGTTGGGATGAGCCATGCCCAGCCCCTCACCCTAAGCAGCCATCCAACATAAGAAGGACATGGAGCTGTTGCAGTGAGTCCAGAGGAGGCTACTAAGATGATCAGAAGGATGGGGTACCTCTCCTGTGAGGAAGGGCTGAGAGAGTTGGAGTTGTTTAACCTGGAGCAGAGAAGGCACCAAGAAGACCTTATAGCACCTTCCAGTATGTAAAGGGGCTCCAAGAGAGCAGGGGAGGGTTCTTTGGCCTTCATGTAGTGACTGGACAAGGAGAAATATCTTNGTACCTCTCCTGTGAGGAAGGGCTGAGAGAGTTGGAGTTGTTTAACCTGGAGCAGAGAAGGCACCAAGAAGACCTTTTAGCACCTTCCAGTATGTAAAGGGGCTCCAAGAGAGCAGGGGAGGGTTCTTTGGCCTTCATGTAGTGACTGGACAAGGAGAAATATCTTTATGTTGAAAGAGGCTAGATTTAGGTTTGATACTAGGAAGAAATCCTTCCCTCTGAGAATTGTGAGAGACTGGAACAAATTCTCCTGAGAAACTGTGAATTCCTCATCCCTGGAAGTGTTCAGGACCAGGGCTCTGGTCTTGGATGGGGCTCTGAGCAACCTAGTCTAGTGGAAGATGTCCCTGCTCACAGAAGGGGAGTTGGAACTAGCTGATCTTTAAAGTCCCTTCCTACCCAAACTCTTCTATGATTCTATCCCAGCCCTTCTGGGTATCTGGTGCTGTGTGGGGTTTGCTCTGCAGACTTGGCACAGCTGAATGCTCAAGGCTGGGACTAACAGTGAGTGGGGTGGGGAGGGTGAGAAATCTGCTCTAGTAACTTCTGGTCACACAGCAGCTTCTCTCCCTTCATGCTGTGTGACACGAGATGGGCAGTTTGATGGTTTCACACCAGCTGGACCAGGGAGCTCTGAAAGATCAGTTTGTTTGTGTGACAGTCTGGACAGACATCTGCTCTGGGAGATGATTCAAACAGAATTAAATGCAAACTGAAGGAAGTTCCACGAGCTGTATTCCTCCTCCAGCACCTTCACCCACCTTCACCCGTACCACAGCCCCTTCCCAGGACTCACAACCCTGAAGACCAGGCTCAGGATTGTGTTTTCTGTCAGGTTCCTACAGAACTGTGTCTGTTCTTCCTCCTCTATATCCTCTCTCTTTTTCCTCACTTCCTCCTTTGTTTGTTCATTCCAGCTTTTTCTATTTCAATATTTCTCTCTCACCCTGCTGTCACCAGCACATCCTTCCTTGTACACTCTTGATATTCTCTGGGGAGAATATAGCCCTGCTATCTTGGTGTCACCCAGGTGGTGTTCATCTGCATGTGAATACAGACTTTGGGGTCCAAACCTTTAATACTTTGTGAAGTCAAAGTAGGATTTTGAGAGTTCAGTTCCCCTGATCTAGGTGAAATGACCTTTTTTCAAAAAAAGTGAAACTATTTGGGTTAGCATAGGGTAAAAGGCTCAGCTGTAAATCTGATAGCTAATATTTCATAAAAACTGTGATTCCTGGCTTGGAGATGAAGGAACCATGATAACAGGTCTAGCAAAAATGACTTTCCAAATGAAGGAGGAAAAAAGTTCAAAGCTCCAATGATATCAAATCACAATATTAAGGAAAAGAGCAATTTAGAAATGACATAAAAATGTCATTGCGTTGGTTTGGGTTTTTTCCCAAAAAACACTTGGTTATCTCCCTCTCTGACTATATCCTCAGCATATTTCATTGCCTCAGTGAATTCCTTAGCAAATGCTGTGGTCAAGTGTGTCAGTGAGGATGAAGTCATTGAGATGTGGACATCTGGCTGTTTGAAGCTCCACAGCCTACCTCAGCTGGCTTGTGAGGATTTGTCATGTGGTCATAAACCAGACACTGTCTTAGCTTGGACCAGACAGGGCTCAAGGACTGGACCTGCAGCCCAGGGCAGGGGTGCTGAGACATCCAGGTGCCTGAGCAGCCTTCTGATAGTGATTCCTGTGTGGATATGGCACACTGGGGCACTTACAGGTGTGTCTGGGTGTAATGTTATTTCATTAAATCCCAAATGACAGGGACATTTCAGCTCTTGTTGAACTCTTTGATAGCAGCAGCCCAGACATGGGCTTCTATGAGCTCTTAGGTCTCTCAAAGGATGACACAATGCTAAAAGAGGTCACTGCAATCCTGTATCACCCTGGCTTGATCCAGGAGAGTCTTGTACTGACCCCAGTAAATGAAGGCTCTAAAGACACTTCTCTGTCTAATTCAAAGACTTCAATTTAAGATCTTCAAATGATGGAAAAATACACTTCATGTTTTGATGAGTTCAGTTACATTCACTATTAAACATTTGTGCCATATTTCAGTCTGAGTTTGCTGCTTTCATCTTTCTGCCAATGTCTGCTTGGCTGATGAGAATTCAGTACCTTCTTCCAACATATAAATATGCAAAGGTTCCATAAATCACTGCTGACTCTTCTCTTTAATAAAACAAGGAAGCCACATTTCTTTTAATTCCCTGTGTCAAATAGTTTTTTGGGAACTTGAATGTAATAGTTTTATGACTTTTATCCCTTTCCATGGACATTGTATCTGTGAATGCCAGTATCCATCACTCTACAGTCATCCACAGTGAACAGGAAACAGGCAGAATGTCCCAGTTCAAGCTAGCTCTGATTCTGTCAGGCTAATGCTTTAATATCACTTCTTCCTCAATACAACCCTTATGCGTCTTGGCCACATAAACAAGTTTCTCAATTTGACTTCATTTTACAGTCTTCTTAGAACAAATAAACTGGGAAATTGATTGATTTATTTTATGCTGTTTGATTTGTCTGACACTTTTACTGAAGGCTGTAGCCAGCCAAAGAATACAGGGACTACTAAGAGCAGAAAGAGAGCTCAGAGAGGATGGGTGCTATTTTCTCTTGCAAATGCACAGCAGGAATAGCTCCTTGTCTGTAGCTGATTTCCTTTGCAAATAAGTGCGATCAGAGTCTACCTACAAGTCCAAGGAAAAAAAAAAAAAGAACATCTTCAACTTTCCTGACTCTTAAAAGGTAAAGGCTGAGTCATGAATCTGACTTTTAAATGAGCCAAACTGCTAGCTGTGTTAGTTTCCTATGAGGGTGCTTTTTCTTCTGCTTTTCTCCGTGATGAAGGTGACATCCCCTTTGATCCCAGAAAGGCTGGGATCCAGGAAGCACATACTGGAATGGAAAGGGTGGTGGAGAAGTCAAACTGCACCATCAGTTATTGTTGTTGTTATTGACGCTACTTAGGTGATAGAGAGTTACATCAGCCTGGGCCTTTGAAATATCAAAGAAGCTTTACAAACAAGAGTATGCAAACATCTGTTTTAGCTGACTTTCGATAACATCAAGCATCTGAACACTCAGCCAGCCCCACTTAAGCACAGGTGAATATCTCATTTTCAGAGTTGCTGGCCTTTGCAGATGAGACTTGACACCTGAGTGAAAGAAGCTGCAATACCACAGGAAGACTCACTCTCTTGCTGTCTAAAGAGTCTTTCTGAAGAAGAAGATGGACAGGAATCACACTGTGGAGAGAGAGCCAAGAGCTCCTTTCCTCCTGTTCAGCCTCATGTCCCCCTGACACAGTGATGCTGTAGGTACCAAGAACTAAGGTGGTAAATCCAGCACTGAATTCCCTCAGTCCTTTAGAAAATGCCAGATGAAGGGATTTACCTTGGAATGTTACTCAGCTCAGGTTTCTATTACTGAGGATGTATGCACCATGCTGTGTGGATTGAACTCCTTATGCCAGATATTTAGGGCTGACCATACACCCAGCTGCTCAACAGAAAATCAGCAGGTCCAGGTAAACCAGCCTGACTGTCAGCACTCCAGGACCAACTGGTCATTTCTCCAAAGAGCTGGTGTAAATCAGCTCCACTGATTTAGGTAAGGCAGCAGCCAAGTCTGAAAAAATGGAACATTTAATATTTAATTCATTCATGCAGCCAAAACAATTTATTCCCACCATTTGAGCAGGACTATTGCCTTTGAGGAGACATGACTGTGATCATTCCCCATAAATTAAATTAGATTTATTAGGACAGGCAGCTGGTGTCAATCTGTGTGACTCCTTTGATTTCAGCAGTACTAATCTGGCTGACAGCATCTGAGCTGTCCCACTGCGAGCAAAAATGTACAGGCACCAATGATAGTGGCTAAGAAACAAGTCATTAAAGTACTGTTTTCTGTAGTTTCCCATTTAAAAGATTATAGAACTTTATATCCATTTTCAAATCTGTGTTACATTAGATTTTCAGTTTCTGATGACAGCAACATTGTATTTTCTTCATTACCCTCAATAGCAATGGCCTCACTACTGTGTTCATCCATTCTTAAATTATCATAATTTCCTGATGGACATTTATGTGGGCAAAACACATACTCTGATGGTTTTGAACCACTACCAGGCATTTGTAACAACAACAGCAAGAGTACCCTAGGGTATCCAGTGTTTTTCCTGAGTAATTGTCTGTCTTAATATCTGCACTCAAACTCCCACCAATTGCTTAATTAAAGCTTTCAAATGGAACTTTGAATAAAAATTTAAAATAATTTTAAAAAAATCTAACACAAAACCATCACACAAGTAAGATACCAAGCTCTAAATATAATTAAGGACCAAAATGAACAGGCCACAAAGAATGAGGAAACTGCCAGAAACACCAAAAAACTTCAAACAATTCCTTGCTGTAGAAAAGTAGTCTTCTGGAAATAAATATTTACATAATGTTTATTAATCATTAAAAGAAGCTGGCTTAATGATCCATATTAAGTCTGAGCCTCAGCTGGTTTAAGTATGAAGTACTTGGAGTTGCATTGATTTGTGGCATTCATGGGTGCAATGCATTATTCATAAATATTAGTTCAACTATTTGAACAAATGTGGGAAGTGCAGGCGAGGAATTATTCTTTGGGCTTGACTCCTGCAGATGTGTTTCTTGATGCCCATTAAAAGAGAGGAAAATATATAGGCTAACAAACTATGAAAGGATGAAGAATCCTAACAAATATTCCACACATTTCAAAAATGGCACAGCTTGCTCCCTTTGTACATTTGTCAGCTTCATATCATGGTCTCCTGGACAAGCAATTTTATGACATGCTCCAAAAAATGATGTAGATGATGTCCACATGTCCAATTCTATTGTCTAGATCAGTGACCACAGAACTGCAAAATTATATGTTAATCTGGCCCTTTTTTATTTCTACTAGTGCTGCAGTGTTCTGCAGTCTCTGGGATGGAGTTGGCTACATGAGGAGGGAAATCTCCTCTGTTCTCCCAGAAATTCTATTCTAGGGATGACTAGACTCAGGTTTGAACTTTTCAGTCACACACTGAGGCTTCCCAGCACTGTAGATGTGTCTGTGAATTTCTAAGATTCAGTTAGACTACACATATATTTGATTGGGAAAAAACCCAACCAAACAAGCCCATGAAATTGCCTTAAATGTACAAGAAGTAAATGAAGTCTATAAAACAGAACCATCTCCTGTCTGAGATGGTCTTGTTTTTTGTTGGAAAGTAGGTCTGCTCCGCAAGCCCAAGTGTTGTTTTTAAAATATTTCTTTTAATAAATGCAGAAAAATAATACTGTTTTCTTCTTAAAGAAAATAATAATGAAACCTTGTGAGATGTTTATAAAAGTTATGAATAAATCCCCAAGAGACCAAACCTGTTTGAAACATGAAATATTTGAGGACGAAATATTTTCCCTCCATGGCCCAAGTATCCAAATTCTGCATTCTAACCCTGGTAACATTTTATTCAAAGTTTCCTGTGGTATTTGGTTAGTAAACATTTTCCTTTCAACAGAGCTGCTTTCAGTCTGTGTTTCCTGGGGAAATGGAGCTTATGCAATCACTTTGTATGTGTTCATGTCTGTCTGTGAGCCTTCGCAGTAATTTTTGAGCCTTTTGGGCAAAACCAAGCCAAATTTTGTCAGTAAGATGGGTATCTCACTGATGATGGCATTCCTGCACTTTGTGAAAGGAGGAACCAAGGAAGATAAGAGAGGCCACTGGAGTATCACACTTTTGGGAAAAGTGAGGTGTTTATTCACACACTATTAGAGCCAGAGAAGCCACACGGCTGAGACCTGTCAGACTGCAGGAAAACAGCTTCAGCTGGAGTTTGCAGTCAGCCACCAGACACAAATCTGCAGGGAAAGTGGCTTTAATTGATGTAATGCTCACAAAAATGCTGCTACTTTAGACACACATGGTCCACATGCTCTTAAGTTCTCATATTTTTATTTTTTATTTCTTACAATAAGAACTTTACACTTCCTCTTCTCCCACCCCATGCCAATATTTGTTCTTAATTTAATCTTGGCTATAAAAGCAAAAGAGTTGAAAACAAAGGTATCCATTTTCACACTACCACATTAGGAAGTAAAATATTAAGTCTGTTCCAAATTCCTGCCTGGATGCTTTCAAAGTGCAAAGATAGTGTCACTTTTCAGAAGATATAGAGTGCTTCTGTCTCAAGAAGATTAATAAATTGAGGGTCTGATGATAATTGTATTAGAAGCATTTAAAAAATATCACAATGAAGATAATAAACTACTTTTCCATGCCCTGGAAGGTATTCACCACAATGTCTGCTAGCACTTAATGTCAGTTTTACAAAATTGGAAGCATTATGACTTTGTTTCCTAATTTCATTTGGACACTGTTGCCAACACAACAAACCTAATGCAAAGAAAGGAACCAGGGCACAGGAGGTGATGTATCACACCTGGAGTGCCAGAGCAGAATTAGCTCACTGCCCTGAGCTCTGATCTTTGTGATCAGTTCTACATTTTTCCATCCCTGCCTAGTGTGATAAAGCTTTCCACCTTCTCCAGGTTGGAGGGCACCACACTCAGTGATCACTATTTCCCTTTGGACTTATTTTTCCTTCCTCTTCTCCCGTCACCCTTTTGGAGCAGAAGACTTTGTATATATATAGACTTGTATTCAGCCTGAGGGAAAAGGAGAAGATCAGGCTTCATCAAAGCACCAACCCCACGTGCTCAGGGAAAAGGTTGGTGCAGTTGATGTCTACCTTGATCCAGCAAACGTTTTTCTTCTTCATCAAGTGAAAAAAGGATTTCCTGGGTTCTGGCAGTACTTCTTTCCCTTTAATATGGCTTTGGTCCATCTCCCTTTAATCTCACCTGAAGTTGTTGAATCCCTGAGGAATGGCTGGGCTGGACATGTACAGCCAGGACAGGCTTCCAAAAAGAAATTTGGACAAGGAAGATGTATTTTGGGACAGTATGTGAGACCTCATAGGGGATCCACAACACTGTGCTTCTTAGGCTGCATTAGTTATACCTGAGTTTAAGCACCAGAGAAACATACAGAGGGAAAAGCCTGTAGTTCTCATATTGAGCAAAAATTGTGGCCAGCATGGTGTCTGGTGTGTGTTTGTTTGTTTGTTTGTTTGTTTTTGCCCAGGAAAACCACCCTTTTCTTTGCAGTGGGGACTGTTGTCTTCATCTTCTGTCACCTCCCAAATGCAACTCAGAAAGAAAAATACCTGACCAATTTGAGGCTTAAAGCAATTGCTGAGATTACAAGTAAGGTAACCAAGTTAGGAGAGCTTTAATGTTTTAAAAAGCACTTGGCATTATTTATTCACCATGTGCTGGGTCAGGGTTCTTGAAATGTGCCCAGGGAAAGTGTTCACATAGGTGATGGACAGGCCTGGCTTCCATCAGGGTACCAGTGATGGAGCACAGCTCCTGGCAGGAGACGTCCTCAGGTGGGAGCCATCACAACCTCTCTCGTGCCTCAGGACTCCAGATTTTTTGGAGCAGGGAAGGATATGGGCTGAGAGCAGGGCCAATGTCCTGAGCCTCTAGTGAGCTGACTCCAGAGATGAAGAGGAAAAATGGGAGGGAGAGTGAGTCAAGGGAACACATCTGATTACACAGTCAGAGGGCTGGAAGAGACTAAAGGGTTCCTCTCATGTCTCCCCTGTCCCAAGGCACAGCCTGCATTAACTAAACTCTTCCTGACAGATGCTTGTCTAACCTTGTCTGTGGGGAGCACAGCTCCTTCCTTCTACTTTCTCTGCAGTGACGTGTTCCATGCCTCTCCTCTCCTCAGAGAGTTAAGCCCAATTTCTACCTGAAATCTCTCTTGCTGCAGTGTAGTTCCACTGCTTCTTGGGCACACTGGAAAAAAAAATCTTTTCTTTGATCTTCATTGCCGAATTTAATGAGTTTAAAGACAACATGAATTATCCATGCAGCCTTCTGTCTTTTCCTTTGAGGTGCCCCAAACAGAGACTAGACAGAGAACAGCTCTTTATTTTTCCTGGAGTTCACTTCCCCCTTCCTTCTTCATGACCTAGACTATTTCTGCAGGAAGGCACCTATTCCCACTGTAGTGGTTGCTCCCTCTGAGATCAATGACTACCAAGCCAAAACAGGCCTCACCTGTACAGCCACGACCCTGTTGTTCCCATCTGGGAGAGCCAGTCGGGTCACCACTGCAGCAGAAGACAGAGGATGTCTGCAACACACTTAAATCTGCTGGGGTAAAATGGCTGACAAAAGCCACAAAATCTCAGCATCAGCAGCCATCCTCAGATATGCCCTAGCAGGTGGTTTTCCTGCAGGGCTTTACTTGTCCCCATCTCTGTACTTCCCCTGTGCTAGATTTCATATGACAAATATGAATCCTGTTAATGCATCCTTGGAGAAAATAACTGTGAGTGTGGTTGATATAGCTGAGGAGTCTGAGGAAACTCCACGCCTGCTGTTGTCCTGAATGCCTTTACGAAATAATTGTTTCATAGGATCTCCATGGGATCTTTTATTTTCAAACCTAGACTTGCATCATCAGCAGATGTAACCCCTATGTGCTGCTGTTCAAGAGAGGAAGGTTTTGAAAGACCCCAGCCTATATTACAAAGCCTCACTTCAGCTTTTCCTTCAGGACAAGAGGGCAGCACAGATAACCCCTGCTGAGGATAACTCTCCTACCAGATAGCCATCCACACTACAGGATGGAATCTGGGCTAGATTCCCAGTTCACTTGAGAAAATTTCATGTGAAATAGTGGCAAAAGCCTTCCTGCAGTCAAGGTGAAATCACACCACAGCAACTTCATCCTCTTCTACAGTACATACACTGTCTCTGATACCTTTAAGATCTGTCAAGTCTGCTGTTCTTTTAATCATGATTTGATTTTCAGAGTGCTCCAAAATGGTCTGTTCCACTTGTTTCAATGTTTTTTCTAGGTGTTGACAGTATGCAGATTGGTTGATAATTCACTAGCTCTTCCCTTTCCCTCAGAACATCAGACCCATATCTGCCTTTTCTCTCCCTCCTAAGTCTCATATATCCTTCAAGAGAGTGGCTAGACAGTTTTGCAATTTGAACCACAACAAAAAAAAAAAGTCCCTTAGCCTGCCTTTTGCCTGCTGACTGCTGAATTGCTCCTCCCCCCTCACTGGTATAACCATGTTAGTTATTGCAGTTTTAGTGAAGGCTGAAAGGTGAAAGGCATTAACCACCTCAGACCTCCAGGCATTATCAGCTTTTCTTCCTCACTAAGTGAAGGCCAGCTTCTTCCTTCATCTTCCTCCTTCTGCTGAAATATTAATAAGAAGCTCTTTGCTACCTTTCACATCCCTTGCTAGTTGTGTTTTGTTTTGTGCTTTGGCCTTTATGATTTTCTTCCTATATGCTCCAGCAATTATTTTATAGGCATCTTTAGTAAACTGACCTAGCTGCTACTTCTTGCATGTCCTTAAAGAGCATTTGTCTGATGCCTGGAATTGCCAGTCCATACCACTGTATGATTCACCTCCAAGCTGGAGACTGGGGAAAACCAGGATCCTCTACCAAATCATTTCCACCAGGATGAAGTTGCTAAGAAGAAATATTCTAGGATCATCTCTTCTGTGAGCAAAGAGAAACTTCAATATTGCACTGGATTGAGAAGCAGGTGCCTGACAAAGAGTTGTGCCATCAAATGGCAGAAGGTGTCAATCCTCTGTATTCAATTATAGATGTCTCTTTTTTACACTCTCTTTGGAAATTGAGACATGGGAATTTTGAAGAGGAATAGGATATTGAATGATCTCAAACTCACATCCCTGTGCATGAATCCTCTCCCACGTTTTCTTAAAATTTTGCTCTTTTGCTCTAGAAAAAGTCAGAATGGCAACACATCCTCACCAACAAGCCTAAATCTGGCATTTCTTGTGTCATCTCCCCTGGCAGCTGCAAGTACTTGCTGAGGGATAGATGTTTCCACTGTGTGTTCCTGTGGAGGAGTGTGGTCTGTCTTGTGCTGGAGTAAATTATCTGCTGTTTGAATTATTGTCATGAATGATAAAACAGATGTTTCTTATGCATGAACTTTTCATGATCTTGGGCTGCAGGCTGGCGGGAATATCAAATATTATTACAGCATGGAACAAGGAGTTGTAATGGGCATATAAATTCCAAATCTAGCTCCCGATGATATAGTTTTTTCCACAGCTTATCCCCTAAACCACACACGTGCTAGTTCTTGCACATCCAGCAGCATTTTCTCTACCAATTCTTAGCTGGAACTGAGACTTCTGGCAAATTATTTGGAAATCTCCATAAAATGTATACTCCTGCTTCCTCAGCTAATGCTAAGCTCAGTGCCCTTCAGTGTGCTCAAGGTTCTTGGGCATGATTGTTTCTGTTGCCTTGTCCCAGGTGAGAATGTCTATTCTTACACCTACCATTAGCATGCCCTGGGCTTTGCAGGAGAAAATGCATCAAAGCCCTTTGCAGTGCTCCAGGGACACAAAGCAGCTATAAAGCAAGCTAAAGCAGTTAATTGCTCTGCTTCCCCAAAGCAACATAAAGGAGTTGGAGCTCCCTGGAGAATCCAGCATTTAGAGAGTAGTTTCTGTTGTATGAAAGGCACAGCTCTTAAAGTCATAGACATAATGCTCAAAGGGATTTTAGATGACACAATCCAACTTTTCCCACTGAGGTGGGCTGAAGGTTAGAGGCAGGTTACAGCTGATGATGTTTGCTCACGCCTTTTTATGAACTGAAGGTGTTTATACAATACGTGTCTGGAGACAGCTTCGTGCCTGCCCGTGCAGAATGGCTGAGCTCTCAGAGGAGATTTGCACACCAAATCCTCAGCCTACTCTTTCTGTTTGCTGTGCAATTTTCATACCCACTGTTGAGCAGCTGACAGGAACCAGCACTGGACACAGCAGCAGACCTCTCTTCTTCCAGTAGCCCCTGGCACTTGAAAGTGGATTCAAACTTGTCACCATATGGAACTTTGTGACCCTGCATTTGGGATCCAGGCCAAGCCTTCCTCCAGCTGCACTGCTGGCAGACAGCAGTGCCCCGTTGAGAGCTGCCTTTCCAGTGAGCTTGAGTACATGTAGCAGAGCTGAATATCCCTGACATTCTGCACATGTTGATCTGAGGTCAGCTCTAGATTATGTGACTTCCACATTCTCTTGTTGTAAACAGAAAAAAAAAAAGGACTTTTTGTATAAGTTACTCTCATATTTAGCAATTCCTTGCAGCACTTCCTTGCACTCAGCCTACTAATCATGAGGTTAAGGAAATACTGCTTGAAAGACGTGGTAATAACTTGGAACCCAGCACAAGCAGTAAAAAAACTGCACTGCTTCAGGAAATATTGACATTATCTTATAAATACAGCATATCTGCATAGTCTCTGTCTTAGCACATATGGACGTGTTAGAGGAAATTATATTACATCATCACATTATCATGTGCAGTTGGCCAGAATTTGGGGAGCTGTTCCTTAACTCCAAGATCAGATGAGACCAAAAACAGGAAAGAAACAAGTGACAGATAGAGCTGCATCAAGACAGAATGTTCAATTTTTTAGAATAATTTTTCATCTGAGACAGTTTTACAGTGGTAGAGATATAAACCCATCTTCTCCCAGTTTGGTCAATTTCTGTGTAATGAAGTTCTTTGTATTCAGTCTATTCATGTGTTGAAGTCATTTGCTTGGCTGTATCCTAAAATAGCAGGCACATCTATTTTCCTTTACCATATGGAATATGAGTAATTGTAACACAGGCCAGAGCAATGCATTCAGTTTGGCCCTGTATGGTACTCACATCAAACCCTCAGCAACAGGGAAGATCTGTACGACCAACAAAAGTGTATTCATAGTATCTGCCATGGTAGGAGGCACACCTGAGCTGTCTGGTCTGCAGTCACAGCCAGCTGAGCCAGTGGAGTTCATGGGTTAGTTTATCCACCCACACACAGGTGTGTACTTCTGAAGGTGAACCATCCCCTCAACCCTACATTCCTGCTTGGTTGTCCCATGGAATCACAGTTGTAGAATCACAGAATGGTTTGTGTTGGAAGGCACCTCAAAGATCATCAAGTTCCAACACCTCTACTGTGGGCAGGGACATCTTCCACCAGCCCAGGTGGCTCAAAGTTTGACCACACAGGGAACCTGCGTTGGTTTGGTCACATACAGAGATCTGTACTGTTTGGTCTCAGAACTACTCACTGACTTCTGTAAGAATCTGCAGATGTCACCCTTCCATGGAACTGAATGGTTTGGGGATTTGCATTTGTTTGGTTTTTTTCCACGAGGAAATTTGCTACGTGGTGGAAATGACTCATTGTTGGAAATGCAATGCCAGATATGTATGTGGGAGTCTGAGCTAGCAGCCAGGCTTGACGCGCTTGATTTCTACCAATAAATGAAGAAACATAAGTCAAAAAGAATAGAGAAAATTTGAGGAACTCATATATCCTGCTTTATAATCCTCTGTTAAAAACCAAAATATGCCTACACATGTGAATGAAATGGGCTCTGAAATCTCTGTACAGTAATATATAGATACACCTACATCTTTACAGGTTTTAAGACCATCTTTCTGTGAATTGTAAGCCACAGAATATCACCCAGTTGCCTCCAATCAGATCATGCTAAAAGATTACCTTGAAAAGCCCCCAGCCATGGCTGGAAACAGCAGGAGCCTGAGCAGCCACCACTCCTCTTGCTGACTTGTTTCAGCAATCTAGTCATTCTGCCTTTGAAGAGACTGGTAGGTCTTGCCTCCAGCTCAGCTTGTCTCATGTTAACTAATAGTTTTTGTATTCTGCACAACTTCTCTTGCTATTTTCTCCATGACTCCAAGAAGCATCTCATTCTTCTTACCTAGTAACTCACAGAAGCCAAATTTTCTAATAACTTGCTTATTTTATTGTGAGATATTTTCTTGCTGCCCTATTGTTTTTGGGCTTTTTCTATGGCTTTTCTCTGATTCCTCTGCAGTTTTTCAGCATCCCTTTAAAAACAGAATTATCAGGCCAAGGTGTAATACTCAGGTACACACTGCTGCTACAAAACCAGGTAGAGATCACACCCCTTCTCTTACTCACTTTCCTCTCCTGTATAAGTCTGATGATCACATCAATGATGTCGTTTCCCCCAGCATCATTCTTAACGTTCAAATTCATCTGTGCATCCAGTATCATCTTTAAGTCTGCTTTGGTCTGCACTTCTAGGACTCAGCTGCCATCTTTATTCACTCACAGTTACTTTGAATGGCCCTAATTTACAAAATGTTTCATCATCTCATTATTATTGCCTAAGTGTGGGAAAAAATTAGGAGTCTGACAAGATTTATGCCATTGGGAAGATCTAGTTTCAACCCCAAAGCTGCTGATAAAAACTTGGGTTTGGACCAATCTCTCTGAAATCCACTAAGAGATCCATTGCTTGATAAAACCTACTCACTAAAAAAAGTAAATAAATCGATAACTGCCAGTTAATTGTTTTTTTAATCCATTAATATTTGTGCTTCCATGTTGTACGGGGCATATTTTATCATAGGTTATTTATAAAATTATGTGGTACTAAAATTCTAAAATATCTAGAGCATGTTCAAGCTATTCAGTCTCCTTATTCAGTTTACTGCCATATACAAAGTATCAGTTTTGAAAAATAAGAGCCATTTTCATATTAACATGTCATTAACAGTCATTAATTACAGCCCTAGCCTTAAGCCTTATTGTTGATTTATGAATGTCTCTTTTTAATACAAACAGCTCGTTGGCTTCAAGCCTATCTTTGCATTGTCTTGTCCAACAAACATTGGCAGAGAATTAACATTTTTCCAGTCATTTGTAGTTTCCCCAGTACTGTGAGATTAAAAGGAGCCATTAGGGAACCAGACACGACATCAGCTTCACTTTAAGATGCCTGAGTCAAAGTTATCCAAACCTGATGTTGTTTCTTGCTCTCGGAAGCACTACAGGCTCAGAAAGGAGTTTGTCATTCTCATGTGATCTCAGTGTATCACCCTTCTTGCTCCCAAATGCAGACTGGAAGCATGCTACCTTCACTGTTACTGGCATTTGAGTTTCTCCTGACATACTTAAAAATCCCCTCCTTCTTCTTGCCTTTGGCCCTTTTAACTCTGGATAGTGTCCAGCTTCTCTTATCAACCACGTAATTAGAAATAAATCCCAAAACATATTCCCAACCTTTTCATTTGTAATATTGTTTGATTTTTTAATTGTTTGCACTTATTGCTTTTACTTGACAATTGTACTTCTAAATAAAACTACTGTGGGTTTTTTTTTCTTTTCTGATGTTTTGACACCATTTTTATCAATAAAGTCCAGCTGCTATCCCTGATGACTCTTGCTTTCCTTTCTTTAGTGCATTTTTGGTTACAATACTTGAGTGTATGGGCAAACGTCACTGTTTCCATTTCTATTATGAGAAATGCTGAACAAGTGATAAAAAGAGTTTGAAACTTCAGGAGGAGACTCCCAGCATACAGACACATGGAGCATCCAACAATAATAGCTAAAAATATAAATCAGTACAAGCAATCTATGGGTGATTTTGTTAAAGCATCTACCAGAAGGCATCAGAGCAGTGCACAGGGTATTGGTTTGATTATTGGGATAATTAGGCCACTGGCTGACCTCTGACACCACCTGGTTGTGTGACCACTTTCAACTCTTTCTCTGCATTTGTTGAACAGACAACATTAAATAAATAACATTAAATAAATTGCATAATAAATATCTATGTTTAAGAAGAGTTCAGTGAAGACTACAGATGCAATCATAAATCTGATGTTCTTAACTGTTGAAGACTTAGCTAGCAATGAAAAATTTTTCCACTGCATATTTCCCCTTGTTTGTTTGCTTTTTTTATATGCAGTTTCCCAGGAATTTGGGGTTTTTTACTGAAGGAAGAAAGCAGCTTTCTTTTCATACATTGCTGTTTGTTTGCTTGGTTTTCTAATATGCTGCTCCCATGGATTTCTCCTTTTTTTGTGGTAAGGGAAGAATCCCACAATGTTTTTTCATCATTTTCCACACTCAGCAGCAGCAGCACAGCTCGAGCCGTGTCTCGGGCTCCAGAGCAGAGATAGAGCTGGTCTGAAGCCCTTGCAGGAAACCTCTGAGCCACAGCCTGCAGGTGTTGAGCAGTGCTGTGCTGCTGAGCCTGATGTGGTGGGCACAGGTGAGTTTACACAGAGATCTTGTCTTTTTTTGCCTCCTGCTTTTATGTCTCTGTACTCCTGTCAGTGGTGTTTTACTGACATAGATCGTGCTGTATAAAACATGAATATATGTGGCCACACATTCATGTTCCAGCATTGTTAACAGGCTCACAGAATTTTCTTGAGAATCACCTGTGACAGAAAAATGCTGGTTTTAATTCTAAAGTTCAGCTCAGGTGAATACATCTGGAATTCCACAAAATAAAAGGAAAAGGCAAATCTCTTAACCCTAGCCTTCCTTGCAGTGAAACTTTTAGTGCCATCACACAGAAAGGCTCTTCTTGCATTTCTCAGAAAGATTAGAATAGTGCAGGAAGTCTGACAAATGTCTCTATAACTCTTCCTGTGCTATGACAAGGTTAGGTTAAATATTTGTGTTGCACAAATCTTATGCTGCATTACCGCTGAGGCTGTTGCTGAGCACGATGTGAGCTACCAGCTGTGAAGGCAGTGCAGGAGACACAGGGAGCAGAGGAGGCTACTGAAATCTGTGGAGGATTTCTTTGCAGATGATGGGACTACTCCTGGCAGGGCATGTTCCTCTCCATAAAGCTATCACTGGCTGATCTTTCAAGGGCTGACTGCCACCAGCTGCAATCTACTCTGGAACACTTTTTAGGAAACTACTAGAAAATGTGATTTCTTTAGTCATTCAAATTAATTACAGATTGAACATTTGCATAGGAAGCTTAAACTCATGTCTGTATTTCCTTACTGCCCTCAGAATTTTTTTATAGTGGGTCTTGTTCTGAAGGTGCTGGAAAATATGGTTTTATTGGAAATTCTCTTGAAGAGTTGCAAACGACATGTTATAAACTCAAAGTTCTGTGTTTGTCTCTTTGTTTTTTTTTGCTGAGGCTACTTACTAGTCCCACACAGAAGTTCTTGTTTTGATGATTTCAGCTTGCATGATGCAAAACATGAACGACACCAGCAAGAGCCACATGACCTATTGGTTGACCCCAATCTCTGAGCGAGTTACCTGTTGTTCCCACTCTTCCTTAGTGAATATTGGGGGATACATTCCCTCTGTCAGATAACACCACCCAAAATATACCTTCAAGTCCAGTCCCTTGATCATTCACTTTGACTTAATACTGATTGTAACTTGTACTTTCTTTTGGACTGAACTGTCTCTTCCTGAAAAACAAAACCTGTCATGGGGCACAATTCAGCTTAAAAGTCCTTTCCACTAGACAGGAAAAGTCTGCAATATACATAGCTCCAGCCCTCACATCAACCCTCCAGCCCTGCATTCTCCAGCACAAGCATTAGTCCAAGGCAGGTCATGCAGTCTGATGGCTCATTCCATGAAAACACCCCTGGTCCACACAGTGGTCCACAAACTGCTTCAAACAGCTGAAGCAGAACTAAAGCACATAAATTGGTAATGATATCTCAGAGGCACAGAGCACCTGATGCCAGGAAAACACCAGTGCCAACTGCTGCACACTGTGGCAACCAGAGAGTGTCAGCCATGAATGATGTGGGCACAAGGTTTCTGCACCACTTGGCACTGGGCCCATATTCACCCTTGAATGGCTATAATAAATACATTTAATATACATGCAGCCCGAAATGTCCTTGCCCATACAATTTACAAAGTCTGCCCATTTGAGTTGTCTGTGTCTACTTCTCTAGCCTTGAGAGAGGTTTAATCTTTTCATTCTTCATAAATTATTCATATTAAACATTTTAAAAGTTGAAATAACCAAACAACATATTTTGATCCATGTCTAACACACATGAATAACACACTTGATCTTTCACTAAGCAGCCACCTCCAGTAGTGTAGAACATACCAGTATCCATAAATGGTGAAAGAACATTGGAACATTGGAATCCTCAACAGCCATCCAAACAATAAAAAAAAGTCTGTTATTTTCACAATGTGTAATGGGAATGCTATTTGTGATGCATCATACTCTTTACACACTGCAAGAAGTATCCTCTGTTACTTGAATCCCATCATTTCCCTTGGAAAAGGGTCATGGAAAAGAAACCCACAAATCTGATGTTTAAATAACATTGTAGGCCTGACTGCAACCCATGACCATAATGAAAATGCCTAATTAAGGTTTCCAATTTACCCCTAACTCACTCCACATTGCTCAAGCATTACAGCATATGTCTCACGTTGTGCTTGCAGTGAGATCCCTCAGGGACTGAAGAGTCCCTCCACACCCAGGCAGTTTGGGTCAATCAGAAAGTATTTTATTAGCTCTGAGTGATCTTTAATGTTATTTGAATACTGCAGTCTGAGTAGTAGACTCCAGCTTTTACAATAACATTCAAATAATTCAAGGGTAGCCTAAATATGGCAATTTTATTAGCAAAGCTGCTAAAGGTTACTGCTTGATTTTTTCCTTCTACCTCTACAACATACAAAGAGAAAGAACTAAACAAAGGTCTTAGGAGACAGGACTTTCTTACAAGGTTTCTAGGTGACTTTGAACTATCACTTAGGTCCACATTTAGCCTGTCTAACTTTGATTTGAGGCTAACTACAATGTCAAAGGATGAGAAAGACAGAGAAGGTAAAAAAGGAGTAGAAGCTTTCAGAGAGAAGTTCATTATGCATTAATGAGGATTGTCCAGTTGACCAACCTTCTTTGAAAGTTTCAGGAACCTTGCCCAGCTATTTTCCTGCTGGAGGGTGTTCAGTCCAGGAAGTAAACTAAATAAAAGATATTTGGGCATATGTCTCCAGGCAGCAGATCTGTAACTGGTAAACATTTGCCTTTGTGTAATGGGGAGCACTGCAAAAATATTCCCTAGAGATCAAGAGATGTTGCATCCACAGTAGCTCAGCTGCTCCAGCGCAGTCCTGTAAGTAGGATATGATGTGCATTGATCCCGAAACTCACTCAGAGGGTACACTTCTCCCTGGCCTGTGTGAATTACTTTCATAGGGTGTTAGCTCAGACCAGTTTAAATTCAAAGAGGGTAAATTTAGATCAGATTTTAGGAAGAAACTCTTTATTGTGAGAGTGGTGAGGCACTGGCACAGGTTGTCCAGAGAAGCTGTGGATGCCCCAGCCCTGGAGGTGTTCAACACCAGATTGGACAGGGCCTTAAGCAGCCTGGTCTAGTGGGAGGTGTCCCTGCCCAAGGTGGACAGTTGGAACAAAGAGATCCTTATGTTCCCTTCCACCTCAAATTGCTCTATGATTCCATGATGACCAGCCTGACTCTGGTATTGCTCTGGTGAACAGCACATCCAAAGAAGCACAGCAGAACAGTTGAAGAAGAGCTGAAGCTTTGCTCTTGCTGTTCTTGTTAGTGCCTGGTTCATCTGGCCTTGTCCAAGACAGTAGTTTATCCACTGACATCCTGCTGCTCATTGTAAATTGGTATTTACCACACACACACTTCTTTAGGAGAAACCCAAGTTTATAGCAAATTGAATACCATCTCAATGTGAAATGTTTGCATTTGTAAATTTGCTTTGCTGCTATTTTAGCTTTTATTAACAATTGTATTTATTTTTACAGAGGCAGTGTTTTTCTTTTCCCATGTCTTACAACATGACTAAGAGAGACACAGAGAATTAACCCTTCTACAACCAGACCACTGAATCCCAAAGCACACCCAGCCAAGCTGCAGAGCTACGGACACACTGCTCATGGGAAAACCACTATACCTGTGAGGGTTCCCAAAACCCTCATTGTTTTACTCTCTTTGTACAGAGAGTACACATTTTTCTAGAAGTTTGTGCCCTTAGTGAGCCCAGTGTAATAAACTATTATTATAACCGAGTTATGACATCTTGGTTCTGCCAACTTCCTCAGTGAGTGAGGAAGACCTGCCACAGACCTACTGAGTCTAGAAACTAATTTCAATTTTGAAGATAATTTTCATTGTGAAGGGGTCTGTAAGCTATGTCTACATCAAGTGACAACCACATAGCCTGTAGTTACTCAGATATACTTTAAACTGACTAGGGCAAGGAGCAACAACTCAGAGCTTTAATGTGGATTTGTTTTCCGGGGCAGATAAACCAGCCTACCCCTAGGCTGCTAATAACACCTGAAGGAGAGTGTTGGCATGGGACAAAACTGGAATGGCTTTGGTGCTGGCGTTTAAACTTTCCGTATGACCATGGCACAGGCAGGTCTATTCCCCGATTTTAGCGCTACAGCTGTAGCCACACAAACAAGTCTGAATCCAGCTTGATGTTCCTAATCCTGATGAATGCCTGCAAGTTAGCATAGGCACTAAAAGTTCCAGAGGGTCGTACTTTATTAAGACCTCCTGTTATTTCAGAGGCAGTGTTGTTTCATGGCAGTCGAGGCTCACATTTTTACAGGACATAAGACAAAGAGGGGTCAGTTTGCCAGGAATGGATGTGCTCATTCCCCCTCCATATATGTATCACAGATGTCTCACAAGACAAAAAGCTAAAACTGTTCTGCAGTAGCACAGATAATTTATGTTCCCCTTCCACAGCTAACTGTCCTTCCATGATTACAAAATATTTCCTTCTCTTTCTTCCTTAAAAAAAAATAAAAGAAGCACTGGTTGGGATGCTTGGTGGGATGACGGAATATCTGTTTCACTGAAATAGGGGACTGTGCTGGCTAAATATTGATGTGTGGAGCGTAACTTTTATGTAAGTTGTCATCTTTAAATGCTCAGCATCTGTTCTTCACAGAAGATGCCCTCTGTCTCTGCAGAGTGAACACACAACAAAGACTGTGATGCTGAAATATTTTGTGTTCTGGGATTTAGAATGTCTCTTTTCTTAGGGCAGGATGTAATAAAAAATTAACCTATGGATGATTAGGAAGTGTTTAACAAGGGTAGGAAGGCAGGCAATGTTTTTTTACTCAACCCATGATGAAGCCCCATGATGGCTAAAATAAGCTTTTGTCCTGAAATGAAATACAGACTTGAAGTTCAAAAGTAGAACCTGTGTTGCCAACTTGCAATTCTGAGACAAAACTGTGGGGGTTTACTGGAACTAAAGCAGCTCATGTCTTCCAAAATAAAACACAAGCCCAGTCATGGGATGAGAAGTCCATCAGAGACTGAAACCATGAAAGATCTAATCATCAGATGTGATGACAAGGGGAAACACCCAAGGGTCGATCTCTTTTTTAGTAAAAGTTGCTCTTTTTTTCTCATTATAAGACTAGCTAAGGGCAAACCTTTTTTGTACTCTTTTAATTTTTGTTTCTGGATCATTGTTTATAGGAAATAGGATGGAAAGGTTTCATATATAATTCTATGATTTATTGTTCTTGGGTTTGAATTTATTTGGGCACATTATTCTTCTGTGACTAATTATATTTGCTTTAATGTCATAAACATGTTCTAGAAGAGGTTTTCTGTATTTCTTTTGTCTTCTTCACTGTGTAGCAAATACAAATTTTTCCTAAAGAAAACCTCTCCAGAATCTCACAGTTCTTGTTAGTGAATATTTATTACTCACAAAAATTTGCTCAAGAACTAGGATTAAAATCACCCTTAGCTTATTATCACATATAGCCATAAAATAAAAGAAGATATGACTGCAATCTATGTTGTTGTCCATGCTCCAAGTGCTGTTCTTTAATTACACAGTGTCTTTAATAACACAGCGTCTCAGCCGTGGCATGGAGGATGAGCATGTTACTGTAAACAGATTCTTTTCCTGCTAGTTCTTCCCCAGGAATTCCAGTTCCATCACCGATTCAAAAACTACAGGACAAGGTTAGCATTAATATTGCTCCACACTCAGAATTTGGAACTGTTTTCATTTGCCTGCCACATTTTTACACAAATAAATTTGCCTTTTCAACCGAACCATGAGGGTTAGAAATGTACTTTTATTTAAAAGAACAAGCAAAGCCTTCCAAAATCACACGACTTCAAAGCTGTCTTTTGAATGAAAACAAAAAATTATGGGTCTTTTAATGATATCATTGTTCTTCCAGGTTTATTCTTAGCAGTTTGAAAGTCTGATCCTGCCACTCTTGCTAAATACGATATAGGATGGAGTTCAAGGCAGAGTTCATCAATCTGGCTATGTAAAAGTTAAGATGTCTGAGCTAAGATAATCATCCTGTGTTGACATTCCAGAGTCACCAGAAGAAGACAGGGATTGGGGAGTCAATTTATTTTAAACACCTATTTTAGTATGAGAACAATTTACCCCTGGGATTGACTAAAGAGGGCATGTAGCTCACCATTTGGAATAAAGGCATAACAGATGCATAATCTAATTATTGTAGGTGACCTTAAATATATTCTATATGCCCTCAACAGAGCCCCCACAAGTTGTGGAGTGCCTTTCAGCATAAAAATGTTCTGAGAAAATACCAACCCTTGCTAAAGGCCAGAGCAGACACCATACATGAAAGAGTGCTCCAAAATAACATTGAAGTGGACATAAACAATGTGTGTCCTCTGTGCAAGGACAAATTCCACTATCTCATTCCTGTCCTGTTCCTGAACTTTGGATGTTAAGGCCCTCTGGGATCTGATAATGAGATTAAAATATTTCACTTATGAAATTAGCTCTTATAACACACATGGTCATCTTAGAAGAGTCCAGTGCTGGAGCAGTACTGGAAGGGCAGTATATCCACGATGGAAACACCTCCCAAAACTGAGGACTGATTCTTTGCCCCATGCAAGTGATTGCTACTTGCAGTACATATACATGGCAATATTTTTGGAAAACAGAAACCCACAGAAAATCTTCAACCACAATATCTCCTGGTCTGATGCTGAGGTATAAATAGAACCTATAGAATAGAATATAATAGTGTGCTTTCTTTCCTCATGCCAAGCCACAACAATACACAGTAATGGGTGCTTCCCATGTTATTCTTGCTGTGGGACAGACAGAGTCTAGCTCAGAAGCACCATGGTGAAAAAGCACAACCCTAATTGCCTTGAAATTGGGTCTAGAGGGAGCAGTTTCCTGTCTAAACCTGCTGTGCTAATTATAGTCCTGCAAAATGAACATGAACTCTGACCCATGTTTGCAGACATAGCTCAAAGACAGCCCTTGGCCAGGAGCCCGTGGCAATCTCCAGTGGGTCCCAGAGCTCATGAATCTCCAGGAAAGCAGATCCTCCATGTGTACATTGACAGAGGAGAAAAAAATATCAGCTGGACAAAGAAATTATAAACAAAATCTGTAACACAAACATGGTGGGTGGAAATTCAAGAAGAGTAAAGATGGCAAATGAACCTTGTGAAAGTGTATTTGTCTATGCACAGCCTGGAAAGTAAAGATTGTTTTATTATTGAGATATGAAATTGAAGGGAGTCCAAGTTCAGACTCTGGTTCTTGTAGACACTTGTTTCATATTTTTCATCATGTCAATGATTCTATGCTTCAGAGCTTAGAAAAGGCTTTGAAGAGCAGTGTGCCAGGTGCCCTTCTCTCTGCAAATGGGGAACTTGTAATTCCTCTCTACATGTCTCATTTTTTTGCAGGAGCCCTTCCCCCTCCCCTGCAAGGAGGATAGTTTAAAGATGCAGACATAGCTACAGACTTCATAACTTGTAAATTGAGATTGCCATAAAACTCTAGGTTCTGAAGGAAAGAAAATGCATGAAAAATAATTTTTAAAAGTCATTTAAATGTGTCCAAAGTTTAATTTCCTGGGGGTTTTTCAGCAATGGCAAAGTGAGCTGAGCCTTCTTGGATCCTTGGTAATTATCAGGCATCCTGAAACCATAGTTTGCTTGAGGATTTAGATCCTATAACTGAGATTCTGTATTTGACATATAAATGGAAATCATGTTGTTTAAAAAATTTGAATTAAAAAAATAATATCTTAGAGGGCATAAATGAATGAAGAGAGTGTCTCTCAATCCATAAGAAATGTGTCTTTCCACATGGGTCAGCAGTGGCATGTAAACTATCATCAGCAAGTTTTCCTGGAAAGGTGTAGCAGAGAAATAAATCATTGGACCTGTTCACTGGGACCTTGGAGAGGGGAAGCACTTCACACAGAACCACAGATTCATGTCTTGAGTTGGAAGGGACCCAGAAGGGCCAATAAAGTCCTGGCCCTGCACAGAACATCCTGACAAGCCCATCATGCGCCTGAAAACATAATCCAAATATTTCTTGAACTCTGTCAGGTGTTGGGCTGGGACCACTTCCCTGGGGAGACTATTCCAGTGTCCAACCACCCTCTGGGTGAAAAAGACTGTTCCTGATATCCAACCTAAACTTCCCCTGACTTTTCTTCAGGCCATTCCCTCGAATTGTGTCACTGGTCACCAGAGAGGAGATCAGTGTCTGCCTCTCTGCTTCCCCTGCTGAGGAAGTTGCAGACTGCAATGAGGTCTCCCCTCAACCTCATTCAGGCTGAACAAACCAAGACCTCAGCTGCTCCTCCCATGGCTTCCCTCCAGACCCTTCACCATCCTCACAGCCCTTTGAATACTCTCTAATAGCCCTATATCCTTCCTACATGCAGCGCCCAGAACTGTACATTTTTTAAAGGAGTATTTTTAAACAGGTCAATTAATCCATTGCAGTCAGTCACAAATCCCATTTAATTTTCTTTCTAAGCCTGGAAGAAGGCATTATAGCCAAGGTTGCATGATTAGATATTAAGTGTTTAAGGACAGTAGGCTTTTCATTAGGAGGGTTTTGAAAAGCATCCAATTTCAAAAGTGTTGTTGAGCCTCCTAGCCAAATCTAAAATGCCTAAAATGTGTGTAGGATCACGCTTTATTGATTAATTGATTTCAGACAGCAGTAATGAATGGAACATGTTACATCCAAATGAGAGCCTGGCCTAAAATTCTTCAGTCTTTAGTAAGGAGGGCTGATGATTTTGTCTTCAGCCTCAAAAGGGTAATTGTTATTCAGTTCAAAAACTCTTTGCCCTGACAAATCTGAGCACTGTTTATCAATTCACTCAACTAAATACATCTGGCAGCGGCACGAGGTTCTGAAAGGTTTTGCAGCCAGGATGGGATTACTGGTGTCGCGCCTGTTACCAGAGGTAACTGGGTACAGCCATCAACACTGGTGACGTGATGACAAGGGGAAACATCCCAGAGTCGACTGCTTTTTTGCTAAAAGTTTCTCTGAACTTGGCTGTGTGAAAAATTGGAGTAAAGGGAATGTTCAGCTTCCAGGTTTCCAGGTGATGTTAGTCACACTGGAATTAATAACACTTAGAAACAAAATGCCTTCTTGCAAAAATACAAAGTTAACTCTGGTAGAAATTAATATCTTTTCATTAATTCAGGCACTGAACATAATTGAGAATGCATCTGTTTTTATCACATGAGAAGCCCACAAAGCATCCAGCATTTTGGGGATTAGGGAACAAAAGGAATATACAGCCATTGGCCCGATGGAATTTCCATCCCAACAGAAAAGAAACCCATGTTTTCACATCTCAACACGAAAGAAAAAATGAACGCATGCCTTGGAATTATGAAACTGTGGTTGAATTTCCAAGAAATCTTAGCAGCTGTGATTGAGCCAAATGCCTCAAGCCAGGAATCCTGATGAGAGCACATTAGATGAGGAGAGAGTGTTTGGGATGCTTGTGGCAAGGAACGTCTTCAGGCTGAGAGAGGTCAGAGGAGCTGCTCAGAGAGCAGGTCAGGCTGCTGTGATGGTGACAACAATGTGGAACCAGGGCTTCTCTCAAAGGGACTACAGGAGAAAACAGCCAGAGATTAACTAAAGAAAACAAGAACTTGGTATCATGCATTCATAACTGGCTGATGTTTCCGAGCTCTAGAGTAGTGAGGTAATAGAGAGTCTTCATTCTGAAGAAGAGACTCCAAAACTCATCTTCAAGAGAAAGCCTGAGTAGGAAATTTATTTCAGCTGTATTTTCTGCAATTCCTTGCTCCTTTCTGAGCTCCTTGTCTGTCTCAGACACTCAGATACAGCTCAAGGAAAAATAACTTTTCATATTAAAAAAAAGACTAAGATTAAAAAATCAAATCCTGATGATCCTGTCACTTCAAACTTTTATTTAATATGTATTCAAATCTCTATCTTCAGGAGAGCGAAGGAAGGGGCAACTGGAGATAGGTAACATTTGACTGTCATGTGCACAGGCCATACAGCAGATAAGACTGTTAGGATTTCATTTTGATAATTCATCCCAAAAGAGAGACAAACTGAACTGCGAAGTCACTGCTCACAGGAACATTTTAAGATCATGTGAGACCCGTCAAGCCAGATTGGAGTGTCTCATAAGAATCCCTTAGTAGCTGCTAATCAGTCGTTAGGTTTTTAGTCCATGAAACTCCTGATCCAAGAGGTGCATCAGCCCTGGAAGAAGTCCTCAGACTATGCTCTAGGCTGCCCTGTCTCTCCTGCAGGGGACCTGCTGAGCTGGAGGCACATCCTCTGCCAAAACCTGTGGGTGGTCATCCCCTCCAAAATTCTCCAGAAGAACTTACTCCTGACATTTTGTAAGTTATAGGGGAAAAAACCGAGGTGTTATTTGCAAATATTAGAAAATGTAGTTTTCTGTAGTTACTTCTTTCCATTATCTACAGTGGCTACAGCTGTATTAGTGAATTAAATAAAGCTGCAACTTATCTCTGACCTCCTACCCTGATGAATCCTCCGTGCAAGGCAGGCAATTTCTCCCATGTTTCCTGGCCCTGGATTGTCACCATCACTTCACATCATCCTCCCTTTCAGAATGATTAGTTCTGAGGGACAATAAATAGTATCAGGGAACACAGGAAGAGAAAACATAAATTTTTTTGTCAGGATAAAGCATTTCAAATTACTCTGTCAATGAAGATCAGAAAGGATTGAAGTCATCCAGAGATTTGGAGTAGTAGTGAAACCCCCTGGCCCCAGATTGATGATAATTTCTTGAGGGATGATGAAATGAGGGCCTTTGAGTAGCTTGCAAAAGCAAATTATACAGGGACTCCTGTTTGCTGGACAGACACTTCCCCCCAATCGATTAAAGAGAAAAAAAAGACACATTTTCTATTGTGCTTTTTCCTCTTTGGAACTGAATACAGAAAATATTCTACTATTTCAAATTAACAGTCTGAAGGTTGAAAATTTCTGCCTTGGTCTTTGTGGTGGAAGAGTGACTGCATCCTGCACAACAAAATCTCCCCGAACAGCCAAGGCCTTATGCAACAAGGAGTACATTGCCATATCCTTCCTCTTTTTTCTCTTTTCTGCATTTTGTGCAGCAGTTGGTTCTATCAACACTTCATTTTTCTTCAGTGAGAATCAACCTTTTATCCCAAAGGAACCCTGAATAGTAGCCTGAGCTTTTTCAGAGTTTTGAATGTTTGGATTCCTTCAGCAGAGGAGAAAAATGAAAGAAAACTTCATCTCTTCATCTGAAGGCTGTGTCTGACTCACCAGCTACTGGATGACAATTTGGAAAGTTTTAAACTCTCCTGACAGTTTTGGCCATTAATAACTGAGATGACACATGCTTTTTTGAGACTGCCAACAACCTCATCTGTTCAGGCTTTAGTCACGACTGTTGATTATTTTTATATCACTTAACACATTCATTTAATAAAATTGTTCACAAGAAGACTCTGGAAGGTAATAAGAAAACTCAGCAGGTGTCTATGGAAGGGTGTCTGGCTCCACAGCCCTTATCAGCTCACCACAGTACTGGTGCAGAGCCTCCCAGTTCCTTCACTGGGATTTTGCTGGGATCCACGAGTCTCTGTGGCATCTGCAATTTCCCCAGGCATAAGCAAGTAGAGTAGTGCTCTAGAGAAACATGACACTGCTAAATGCCTTTAAAGTTTCCCTTCAGCTACAAATGATACTCTGTATTTTGGGAATTTAAGATAAGAGGTCTTGATGCAACTCTCAGCATCTGCAACTTATTTCTGTATTATTCATATTTGCTTCCTGACTGCAGGGGTTGACCCAGAGCTGTGATAAAAATTAATGTCCCTCACATGCCACCGATTCTACAGGTTCAGACCACAGCCAGAAAGAGCAGCACCCAGTGGAGGCTGCAGCCACTGGGGCAATACAAATACATGAGAGGAAATTTGATGGTCTGGCATTGTGAAAGTTGAGGAGGTGATGATGCACAAGAGAAAGCTTTCAGAAAGTCCTGTTTCTCGGCTGTTAGCTGGGCATTTAAAAATGATGTAAAGACTTCACAGTCATGGGGACCAATTAACAGTGTATCTTAGTAGGGTGACAAAATATTGTGGGTATGTGTGTATATATAAAATATACTCTTTCCTAACAGAGACTAGCACACCGTTCCTGCCCAAGAATCGCTGAAAATGGTCTGCCTTGGGCTTTTGTTTAAAAGTTACTAACAAGTAGCATGGAACATGCCTGTTGCACATTGCATTTGGAGGAAAACTTGGCAAATAGCTAATTATTCACATCTCCCTGTGCAATCACAGCAATATTTCAGTTGCATTGAGTCTCTGGTTTGTCTCATGATGCACACCTCTGGAAGGAGACTTGCACTGACAGAGGGAACATTTTGTGTTCAACTGTTCACCCTGCTTAACCCTGGCCCTCCTTCTCCTCCTTCTCCCCAGCTCCACCAGCTGATGCTCTGACACGGGCTCTACTCATTCCCTGAGTGTGGACATCTGTCCCCCTCTCATTGTTCTGCAGGTCTCTGGTGCTTCTTGCAAAAAGCCAACACCTAAGTCAGTAATCAAATATCATGATCTGATATTTGATGCTTTTACCTCTTGGTTCTGTCTGCACTGCTGCCTGTGGGTGTTGGGAGGGGTTGGAATTTTGCCCCAGCTGTTTCTGAATTAGCCATGGACCGGGCTGAGCCCTGCAGCACTCCCCCAAGACTGGGGCTTGGTGGTCTTGCAGTGTCAGAAAGTTTGTTTTGCTCTTCCCTGTCCATTGCCCTCATCAGGGAATTGCAGGAAGCATTCCTGATCTGGCTGCAGTACAAGCAGCCAGAATTTCACTTGGATGAATTGTTCTTGTTGGAAACAACGTGTCCAATGTATTAGGCAAAAAAAAAAGGCTTTTCTTTTGATGTCAGCTGTTATGCAGGTTCTTTTATCTCAGCAGACTTTCATTCACAGATCTGTTTACTGTGGTGGTTGAGTGAAAATCCTGAGTGGGAATTAAAGACGTTGGGTCTCTGGCAGCACTGCAGTGCAGTTTGAATTTAATTTTTTTTCCCTTTATGCTATTACCATTAGATTTCATCTACTACCCCTAAATGTTGTTCTTAGGGGCTGTGAATCACCTGCTTTCTGCAGAGATCCATTCCTTTAACCAGCACTAAACTAAGTCCCCAAGCACCTTCTAACATTAAAAACGCTACATTAATTTAAATGTTCTTCCTCCCTCTATTTTTTTTTTTCACAATCATCATGAAATGTGAAGTAAACCTCAGGAAAAGAGGAAGTAGAATAGGTCCAAGTTCCCCACAGCAGAAGCACAACAAGCTACTACTCACAGCAGATAAAACAATTCTGTTAGGGTTTGCTGCAGTTAAGGACAGAATCACAGCACAGGAACCAGAACGGGCAGGGACTGGAGTCCTTGCTAAGTGAGGACTCTCACCTGGAGAGCAGAGGGATCCCTTGCTGGAACTCTGCAGTGCACCCCAGCTGTTGGCTTTGCATCAGAGGCTCAGCTTGAAGGTGAGGGAGAAGAGTTGTCTGAAATCAATATAGACAGTGAGAAGAAATGGAATAGAGTGGAAATAAATAATTAGGGGTTAAAGAGAAGAGCAAAAACAGCTGCAGAGGGCAGAAGGAAGAGTAGGCAGGAAAGAGGCTGAGTGCTGGCAAGCTCAGGCTCAGCAGCCCAGGGAGGGCTCTGGATATGGAGCAGGATTCTTCCAGGACAGCATTTCCTGTTGGCTTAGGGGCTGTGATGAAACCAAAATCAGTTGGGGAATGTGGATTTCTTCATGCACTTCTGTGGTGGCAAAAGCATCACCATTGCAGATGAAAAGTGCCCCTTTTTTGGAGTTTCATGAGAAATAGGACTGCTCCTCCACCAGTGTAAACTGATTTGTCCAGAAGGACCTGTCTGGAATAACTACCCCACTTCCAGTGTCCTCACAAACAAGACATTTTTCCCACACAAACCTGACCTATGGCAGTATCATGAGCAGGGTAGGAAAGTGATCTCCTCTAATTTAGCTTTTCCTGAGGGTAATTTCTTACATTGCTATACCCTAAAATCTACCTACCCTTCCACTCCATCCCCGTCCTGCAGCCTTCACAAGGTGGCAGAAAAAGAGGATTCAAGCAAATTGTAAAAGAAATCCATGTACATGTGTTTGTGGGCTTACATTGGAACAGCCAGCCTTTCACTGGTGCTGAAAGGAAGCTTAACCACTGTCACCAGCTTTGGGTCACTGACAGGTACACACAAAGGGGAGCATGAGGTCCTCTACCAGAACCTGCCTGGTCAGCTGTGGAGAACTGCATGCAATGGAAAGGAATGAGAATAATACCAGGAAAGGCAATTTTTCACCCAAAATGAAAGGTGGTGGATTAAAGGAGTATGTTAGATTTGTCTGGGCAGATCCCAAGCACCTGATCTCTGGGAATCATATTCAAAATTTAGCTTTCTAATCTCCTACCAAGCTTTATTGAGCTCCTGTCTGTGGGACAATGGCCTTACTGAGATCTAAGCATAGCCCAAGGGATCTATTTTTAGCATGCTAAAACATTCCAGAAAAGGTGATAAAAAGGGTGTAAATCTGCAGTTGGACCCCAGGGTAGAAGGTTGTGGGGAGGCAGTTGATGAAAAATGGCTTCTCAGGGAGAGTGCTCCTTTTGGAGCACTTGTGGCATCTTGGCAAAGGAATAATCTATTCCCTCATAAACACAGTCACCACTCTGAGTGCCACTGCTCTGAATCAGTGCAGCTTGCAGCCTCTGGCTCTGATGACATTTTTGACTTCAATTGAAAGGCAGGCCCATGGCTTTTGAGAGAATGATCACTGCCAAATTCAAGAGCCTCAGCCCTTGTTCAGGCGTTTATTGCCAGGCATGAAAGGAGAAAACTGCCATGTAAGTGATCTGAAGCAAACACGTCTGTCAGAGTTTGCCTTCTCTCCTGCCAGCTAACTGCTGACTTTGAAAGCAGTCAGGCTTGTGACAGGGTTTTTGACTCTTGGCTGGGCCAGAAACAGTTTTTCAGGATGATGTTTCAACAGACATGGGAACCTGTCTCCTGAGAGTGCTTGTCCTTGAGGATTCCCTTGGGTGGGCATGCAGCCCTTGCATCATCATTTGCAAGTGATTCAAACTTCATCTCGCAGCCACAAGTTCTGACAGCTGGGGAGGCTGCAACAAACTGAGAAAAAACAGAGCTTTGGAGTCCCAGAAGCCAGGCTGTCAGGCACAGCTCTGGCTGTTCTTGAAAGTCTTATTCCAAACCCACATCTTGTAGGAGTTACGGACAATAATGAAGGATAGGACTGCAGGTGTTAGCACCCTGAGAGCTAGCTAAGCCTAAGTCAGGTGCCTAAATAGCCTTGTGAATTCGGATAAAATGGGGAGATGACATAGGGTGGGATCACAGCAGATGGTGGGAAGTGACTGCTTCCTTTTGGGATGAAAGGAAGAGTGTAGAGGAATACACCTCTACTACTTCTGAACAAAGTGCTGTTGGTCACCACCCCAGGCTGATCTACACCCTGTGAAACAGGATCTGACTTGTGTAACTGCCTTACACCTCACTCTTATACAAGGTAGCATTTTGAATGAACATCCATCATTAATTTCTTGCACTTTAGGCTGATCTACAATGCTGAATTTAAATTATGCTGCTTTGGCCTCCTGCTACCATAAACCAAGCAGTTGGTTGTTAGTTATTTGAGTGATCTTTCACCTTAACACGGGCTTTGCTTCAGAGTTGAATCTCCCAGGTAGCCACCATCCAGCCATTAACTTTTGAATTGCCACTCCAAAGAGCAGCTATCAATTCACACTTGTATTCCCTGTGTTTTAGGATACAAGTACTGACTAAACTTCTCATAGCCAAAATAAATCCTTGCCTTACCTAGGTATCCTGTTTTTGAGGTATCCAGCCAAAATCTTTTAAACAAAAGAGTTTTCACTGAAAAATTATCCTTCTGTTATTTAAAATTGACATATCTGAGCAATTGTGATTGCATAATGTAGAAGAACATCAAGTGTCTCTGCTCTTGAACTTGGGCTCTCATTTCACTTAAGCTAACACATGCAGAGCAGATCACTGCTTTCAGTGATATGCATAAAATGCTGCAGTAAACTGATTGGGACTCCTCTGAATTCCTTCCTGAATTTAAAACAGGGATATGTGAGTCCCTTTGGAGGTGTGCATTACTTCTCTGTGTGAGACAGTACCTATATGCTAATAATGGTCATGAAAAGTGCTGGCTGCCCCTGAAAACTGGCCACTGTCTTATTTGCATGAAACAAAAATTAGCAAGCTTTTTTGGTCTGTCTTGCTAAAGATCTCAGTCTGAACCAGAGAAACTAAACAACAAGCTAAATTCTCCCCTTGTGAGTCAATGAACTGCTGCCAATTTCAGTGGTGCTTTTGTCTGTGGCCATCCGCTCAACATGAAAGGGAAAGGCTCCTAAAGGAGCACTGACCATTGCACAGATGTTGGGTGGGGTTTTCAAAGCCATAATGGGAACTGGGCATCCAAATTCCCTACAGGTTAGCGGGATCTGACTTATGGATTTCCTTAGTCAGCTATGAAAAACAGCTGTAATGTTTAAAAATATCCAGTCCCTTCTGACTTCGATCAGAGGCCTAGAAGATACTATCAGTTAGATTGACTTGTGCTCACCAGACTGTCTGCAGAGTGATTGTGTAAGAAGCAGGAAAGATAAACTCCTGTGGCATTGCCTCTCATGCCATGATAGCAGAATATATGAGGAATAACAACAGGAAGCAAAAGGAGGTCTCTTGAAACAAGAAAATAATAGCTTTTGTAATGATCCAAAATCTGTGCTGTGGAACACAGCATTCTCCATACCCAGTCATACACTAGCCTCTCAAAGAGTGAGTAGATTTGTCAGGATCCTGATGCAAAACTGTCTTAATTGTCTTTGAGGACACATGAGCTCTCAGCTGAAGTTCACTGAGTTTTAGCCAGTGCTGGAATCAAAGGGTCTTCCCTGGGCAGCTGGAAAACTAGGAGAAGGAGCAAACATCATCATGACCAAAGGCCATGCTAGAGGATTCACATCTGCAGGGGCAGGAAGTAGCAACCCCTCAACTTTGGGCCAGATCAGCCTCGTATAAAAACAGAAAAAAATAGAAAATGTTGAAAGCCCTGGCTATCACACTTCTGATTAATCAAATTTTCTCATACCTAAAACTTACATAAAATCCCAGCCAGGCCAGGGTCTGTGTTTCAAAGACCAAATGAGAACCATGTGGAGGATCTTTGGCTTTGTTTATTATTTTTAGCCTCACATAGGGAGGAGTAATGGTCCAAAAATATCTAATTGCTGCTATATAAGGCACTGCTATAGACTGTAGCTGGAGCAAGTTAGTGAGAATGTGAGTCTTCATGTAATACATAACACTGAGTATGATGCTGCTATGGTGAAAGACTGAGTCCTTAATTTTAGCCAAGGGAATTGTATGATATGGGTAATAGCAGGATGGCAAGTGTGATGTTCCAGCTCTTTGTGTCAAGTACTTATGAAAACAATCAACGTTCCAGCATTGCCATTAAGTCAGTTGATTTATTTCCAACTCTGCATGGTAAAATATTTCTAATACTCCACATTTTTTCTCTGTTGCCTAATATCTCCTTTGTGAAAGAATCACACAAAATGCTGTAGGTTAGATATTCGAGTATTAAAAGCAACACATACAGAAAGGTTCTGACAGCTTGTCTTTCAAAAAGTTCAGATTAAATAACTTAAATGGCATTAACTTGAGTTGTCTGTGTGTGTGCGCTCATAGGAAGTTTTAAAGAATGCTTCACTTTTAAAAAATTACAGCCATTTTCAGTTGGAAGGAGGAAAGCATGGCTCTACTCATTGTGCTTCTGTGCATTGCTTCAGTACCAGATCACTGCAGTCTTTGGTATTTCAGTTTAGAGTGCAGTGACCTAAATAGTCTGGGAATGTATTTTTCTTACTAGGAATTATATGTGGGAGCAGACTTGGCCTCTCAGTATCACTAAGGCTAAAGTTTCCTGACCCCTGTCAGTCAGTCCACATGTGTGCTTTTCTAATTAAATCTCCTGCCTGATTTGACCAGGATATTTCTAACAGCATGGCTCCCCATAAGAAAGAGGAGTAAAGTCAGGAAGGTGATGAGACTCACAGCCAAAAAGACTGAATCACTTGTGCTGATGTAAAAGTTGTCTCAGAATTCAAAGATGTTTGAGCTTAAGGATACGCGATGGAAGATGTGGGAAGATGAGGAAATGTGGAATTGCAGGAACACAAGGGATCATGAAACTGCATTTGTCTGCATCAAAATGTGCCTTGACAGAAGCGAGTTTAAAGAAGCATGGAGAGTGAGCATGGTTAGCATAAGAGAAGAAGAGGGTGCAGAGAACTGGAGAAGAATATATTCATGCTCTTTTAAAGGAGGAAACCAACTCTAGGCTGTAGGAAAGAGGCTTCTAGGAAACCTGGAGAGAGACAGAACAGTCTAAAGAGCTGCATTCACTATAACAGGCTGTGAGTGGGGCAGTCAGTCATGGAATAAAGATATTTTACAAAAAATCCATACTTAAAGAGTCTCTTTTACCAAACTGACAGTTGAGCTGGATATCTCAGGAGGGGTGACTGAAAAGCCCAGTCAGACCTGCCTATCTATCAGTCCTACCACATGGGCAAGACTGTAATTAGGAGCCTACAAGGCTAAGCTGCTGCATTCCTAGCTCAAAATGAAAACCTTTTCTCAAATTCCTGAGACATCTCTGGACTCAAGGTGGAGCTGAATAGTGAGTGGGAAAAGATTATATATTTGGCTTTCATTAACATAATTCAATGCTAAATTCTTTTAAATCTGTCCTCTGTTTACCAGTTCCATGGGCAGCAGAATAATACTGGAGTTGCTGTGACCAACAATTAGTTCTCAAATAGGGCAAAAATAAGCCCAGTCTTGCCCAAGGAATCAGAGTTGCTGTATCCATAGTTACTGCAAAGAAAGCATCCTCTGTTGAGATACATGTTTAAGATCCAGGCTTTTAAAAAAGCTCTTAAATAGTTTTTGCTATTTCTTTTTCCCTTTACCTATTAGTTTAGGTATAGCTAATTATGGAAAACAGAGTTTGAGTTCTCCATATTTACTCTTTTATATTTAGCCAGTTAACAAGCTTCTTGATTCTTCCAATCTTTTTACTGTTTATTGAACAGGATGTAAGTATAAGAACTAGGAATGTTACACAGTTTTTCTTCTATCTTGGTAAAACCTTTGGAAACCTGGATACATGGCAGACAGCAGTAACAGCTCACATGCTGTCAAAGGGCTCGAGCAGCAAACAGAACTTTATGAGTTGTTTTACTAAATCATTTCAGCACTGCACAAGAAATTTGTGTCCTACTGGGCAAACTTGATTTTACTTTTTGTGAAGTCTCATGGACATGTGTGTGATATACTGTCAACTGAAGGTTATCTGTTGACAAATGATGCCAGCAACAAATTAACAACCTAATCCAAAATACCTTCAGAGACATTAGAGGTATCCTATGATTTTCCTTATGCTTCCAAAACTATTGTGTGTCTCACCTTCTTCTTTAAAAAGACAGATGTTCCAAGGATGGCATGATCTAAGCTTTAATTAACATATTCTTTGCGTTATCTCTTCTGTGTACTCTGCCTTATCCAAATAGTCTTAAAATAATTTCACAGGGGATCATGAATATAGCATATGAATGACTTCCTGTGAACACACTCAATGCATATTCTTGATTCCCTTCTTAAATTGTTCTTCCTTCCCATTTTAGAGTTATTTTGTTTTCTCCAGAATGCCAAACCATGCCCTCTCTCCTATCAGCTGCTTGTGATAGGATGAATAATAAAAAAGGATAAGACAGGTATGACATTTAACAAATCTGAGCCTCATCAAAGAAGGGCTTCTGGGTGTTTTAATGTATGTTCTTTTCTGGCTGGTGGTACTAGAATATGTTGGCATTTGTGTAGTTGAAAGAAATAAAGACCAAGTGTATTTGTTTTGGTTTTGCAGTTTTTATTGATACTTTATTTTTTTCAAATTAGTCTCTTTTGACTTAAAACACTAGCTGTAGTGCTTATTTTGTGCCATATTAATAAATTTTCTTGGAAACTACATTATTGAAAGGTCTACTTGACTTGTTGAGAAAGTTAACTAAAGGAAGTGTTGTTCATCTGGTGTGAGATGTTTGTGTGGATGTACAATTGTGTGACAAAGCCACCCCACAGCCCTGTGATTCCCTATCTGCTGTAGGACACCTCATCCCCCAGGGGCTGGCTCTCCAGGGAGGAAACTTCACTTGGAGTTTCACCAGAGCTGTTTTCTGCAGATGGCTCTCCACCACTAGCACTTCCTGAAAAGACAATACAATTAAGATTAAAATAGATATCATATTGTTGGGGCAACAAGCTACAAGGTACACATTTTGTCAATCACACACACAAAAACCTTTTATGCAGCTATAAATGTTCAGGAAATTGTTTTTCTCAGTTGGCAACCCATTTGCAAAATGCTTTAGAGTAATGGCAGATCACCTCATGGTAATTAAGTATTGTCCTTTAAATTACTGCCATTGCAATACATAATAGGTTTTTCTCCACTCATGCAAGACTTTATTTTTCTATTATCTCCTGAAAATTCCCTGCCAGGTAGGAAGTGTGGGCAGCATTAATTTTTTGTTTGTCTGTAATACAAAAAGCCCCAAGCACCCACCTCCAACAAATCTTTCCTCTGTTATCATTTACCTTCTATGATTTTAGTCTTCAACCCTATTTCAGTGATGCAGTTGCCTCAACACCACCAAGCTATGTCAAGAAAGTGTTCTGAGGGTGTTTATTTAATGCCTCATAGACAGAGTGCTCTCATTGCTGAACAGATGTCCCTCATACCAAAGGAATGTTTTCTCTTTGAGATTTCCAAAAAGAAAGTGTGTCTAGAAAGGATAAAAGATCAGTGCTAATCACTACATTCCTGATTCAGTTTTGATTCAAGTCTGAACTCTGAACACTCTTACTTTTGACTCTTGTTTGGCTACACATGGCATCCCAAAGCTCATGGAGAAGGCTCCAGCTTTGCTACCTGTTGAATTTTCTACAGATAAAGTCCAATCTGGCTAACTTGGGCATAGAAAATATGCCTAAAAGTTGAAATTTAGGCATATTTAGCACATGAGTTGGGCAGACAAGATTTCACAGTGAGACACTAAAGGTATCTCTTTCTCCCCAGCTGCAAGACTGCTTACAGAGGCACTTCGGGAGGATTGGTTCTGTTTAGATACCCACTAGAGGAGTAAGAGATCTCGACTGGATCCAATTCCACCTGTTATGCATAGAAAAAGAGGCCCCTTACAAAGGGACTCACTGTCAGGCACACACAGTCCACCACACAACGTAAGGGGAATGTTAGCATTCAGACATCTGTCTGAATATATATAAACATTCTGGAGCGCTTGTTTTTAACTGAATTTCTAACTGAATTTCAAGTTATTAACACATTCCCTGGAAAAAGCCATCCACAGCTCCTTTTTTCCACAATTGCCACTCTTCTTGTTTCTCATTTTGATGTTTCCCATGGAAACCGTCATAATTCAAAATATAGACCATGTCTTTGAAGTGCAACCATGGGAACTCCAAACCTCTTCAAGCACCATCACTTTCATAATTCCCCAAGCAAACTGCTCCCCAAAATGTCAACTTTACAAACTGGTCTCAAACAAAACTTCAAGAGATTATTAGTTCATCAGCAATGAAACAGATTCCAAGTTCCCTCCATAGTTTGTAACGGCACCGCCAGCAAGCTTTATGATGAATCATTGCATTTATTACATTAATTTTTAAAAATTATCTTCAAATACAACAACATACATTCCAACTATGTGTCAGTGACAAATGACACATTCTTTCATTAAATATTTTGGTCTGATCACAAAATGAAACAGCAACTTGGACATATTCTTTTACTAAATGGAAATAAAATTACAGGTAACAGTTAAGATAAACAACAGCTTCTAGATCCAGCAGTGAATAACCTAAAAGACATCTCAGATTCTTAATAGGAGAGGTTTTATTCCAGAAGCTGAAATTTATGAGTTTAGCTTAAACCACAGCAAGGAATACCTCGGTTTTCTGTTGGACGGAGATATTGAGCTTTGAGCCTTTAGTCATCCCTAATTTGACATTTCCAAGTCAAGACATTTCCCATGGCAGTATACAAAGGATAGAGAAAATTTTTTAAAATGCCAGTTCCAGTTATGTTTTATGATCACTGGTTTGTCCAATTCTTCTCCATTTTATTGAAATATATTGGGGATTTTTTTGCTTATAGATTCCAGATGGTATATGAAGCTGGAAAAATATTAATTTCAAGGAAAAGATGAGATGTACAAAACAGGATTCATCACAGCTGGTTGAGATTGCATCATACTAGATAGATCCTGTACACCTTTGTACTTAGATGTGAAGACTGGAATGTTTTGTTATCTGTGCTTCTCGCTGGCACGCTTGTATCAACTTGGCATGAAGCCACAAATTGCAAACCACAACAACAATCCAAGAACAAATCATGAACATTTATAATTTTTGAAAGGCAGAAAAGTGTTAGATTGGATCTCAGGGTAGCTGACAGAAAAATACACCCCCCTCAGGAAGGAGTACAAGGTACAACATCCAAAAATGGTTTGCAGCATTGTTCTCTCAAATCTGGGGTTCAGCATATGCCAAGGTCCCACAGGACAGCCTGACAGCACTCCAGGAACAGAGGCTGGAGCAGTCAGGGAACAACAGAGGTGCAGGGCTCCAGTTCTGAAGGGAGGTACAGCAAACTACCTCAGGGGCAAGGACACACATCAACGAGGTAACAACATGATGTATAGGGATTCAATTCCTGCAGAAATTAATTTTTAGGAGCAATGCAAGTGATGAACTTGTACTGGTGGACTGACACTGCTTTGGCATGAATTTCAGCACAACATCCTCTCAAAAATAAATTAAGGGTGTTCAGCCATCACCGTCTGAGTTTTATGCAGTCTTTCCAACTGAACTGATGAACATTATGAATCTTTTTTCATAAGGACCTGGGCTCAGGTTGTTATCAAGAGACTCACAGGATATATCTCTATAAGTTCACATCCCAGGCTAAGGAGTCTGTAGCAGAAAAGGGTTTGATGTGATATCTATTTAAATTGTATGAGAAAGTTTAGTATTCAAGAGAGAGAACAGATTAAAAGTGATTATCAAAGCAAAGCAACATTTCTGTGAGATGGAATTTAGCAGAAATCAGCTGTGTAACTGCATTACCATGGTGCTGAGGCCAAGCAAACACTGGCTTAAAGATCCAGCTGGGTGTACTCAGTTCTGCTTGAACATTAACATGTACTTTTGACATGTACTTTTAAAACATTTTCTTGACAATCCATACTCCATAAATTTCACACTTCATGGCTTATTTTCAAAAATTTTACTCAACTTTGTGAGCTCTTCAAGTGTGTTTTTCTCTCCCTCCCTGTATTTTTTATGTTTAACATTAAAGTATTTGGCTTTGGCCATGGACAAGAGCAGGATATGAAGCTAGGCAGATCATTGGACTAACCCACTTATGACTTTTGTGTTCCTATGCCAGTTTGGATAGTTTAAAATCTTGTCTATGTCAAAAACACTGTCCTGATGGATATTTTCCCACTTTTGGGAGGAATTTCCATAGGTGCTAGGAACAGTCTCTGTCCGTGGTGCTTGGTCAGCAGTCATTCTACCAGAGCTGTGACTTCAGCCCAGTCTGGCATTACATAGCCACAGTGCTGTGAGATGAGGTCCAAAAAGATCTAGAAGTTATTGCCAGGACTGTTTAAACATCAGAATAAAGCTGTGAAAATTAGCAATATCTCAATCAGCACAAAGCTATTGGAGAGATCAAAGCATCCCCTCTGAACCTGAAAGACATTGAGGGATACCAGGAAACTGATGAAAAGGCTGACAACAAAATCTTGACTCCACTTTGGAAGAACGACCATGAGTAAAGATTGAGGTTGTCTATCGAATGAGAGAAGTGATGCTCTGTGTTTGCATCAGCACCACCAGCTTGATGGTTCTGAGACATTTTAGTTTTGTGTCACTCAAACATCAGCCTCAGCCCATTTGAGGTGTCGTGTCAGGCATAGATAGCCTGGGTAGATTGGTGTCTGAGAAAGTATATTTTGTTCTCAGAAATTCAACAGCCACCAAAGCAGAGTGAGCCTGAACTGTGTTTACTGTGAAGATGAATCCTTAGGACATAAAAAACACATGCAAACTTGCAGGCCTCCAAGAACAATTCAAAACATCTCTGCCTGCCAAAAAGGGATGGTTTTGTTTGCTTTGCTTGAGGCTATCCACATTTATTCACAAGATACACAGATATGAAGGGGAGTTCATTTACTAGAATAAATTCAGGGCAGGCAGCAGATTGAAATCTAAGCAGAGTTGGTTTTACTGTCCTAAGTGGGAAGAAAACATTGAAGGGCTCTCATACCTGCATTAAAATTTATGGCAAATATAAAAGGAGACATGCAAGGGGCATAATCACCTCAGCTACAAAAAAAAGTTGAAGAAACTAATCTAATGAGAAGTCAAAGCATGCAGGAACCATAATAAGATATAAAGCCTCAGCTGCAACTTTACAGTGGATGGAAATGATTTGTGCTCCTCCTACTCAATAGGAGTCTCAACATTCTCGTGTAAGGTGCTTCCAGGAGACAAAAGAGGCCTGTATACACAGCCTTCCAGTTTACCCAGAGTCTATAACATAACTGTAATAGGGAGCAAGCTCTCTATATGGCTTCATCATATCTTCTGCCATCATAACAAGAAGATTTCTCTAGCTGGTTAAATTCCAGGACAATTAAACTTTGTTACACATTATCTGCTATAAAGTAGATTTGTTTAGTGTTACATTCTTAACTATATACCCTGGACATTGCAAGACGTTTAATTTGCAAAAAGTGTTTTCCACAGAGACGTAACAGCACTACAGTCAGATGAAAACATGTAGCAGAGAATTTAGGGTTTATTTAATGTCAGAAAACACTCTTCTCACCTGTGGATGCTTTCAGCCTTCTGATATAATCAGACCAAAAGGAACAGTCTGCTTTTTTCAGTCCTTTGAGAGTCGGCAAAGAAGCAGTGAATTCCTTGTAGTTATCGCCATCATCGCTTGACAGATACATAGGCCAGGCAGGCATCACCCCCAGCATTCTTCTCGAGAAACTGTGGAAGTAGTTTGGATTTCTAAGGGAGTGGGAGACATTATCATTAGAAAAGAATGACATGAACAGTAAAATGATAAGAAGATTGGCTAGGTCAGGGAAATGTGTATCCAGTCCCTCTGACCAGCAGGGTTCAAATTCAGTCCAGGCTGGTGAATCATTCATGGTGCCTCCTCTGACAGTACCTTTTTAGTCTGGTTCACTTCCTAAGGAACAGGCACACAGAACCTGTACAGACCCAGGCTAATGAAGACCCCTCAATCCCAGCCCAACCCAAGATACTGTAAAAAGCACGTTAAGTCACTGTTCCCACCATTCCCACACTAGGCTTCCAGAGGTACTCCTCATTCCCAAGCATGGCCACAGCACAGTAGCACAGAACGGTGTTCAGAGTAGTTGGTAAAGGGTGCACTGTGTCTTGTGCTTTCCCTTTTCTTATGGGAAAAAGAGAACTCTTAGCCAAGAAGTTTAAGAATTGGGGTCCTAGAACTAAGCTCTGGAGACAACACCAAGGCCTTTGAAGCCTGCATGTACTTCAGTAGAATTTGCAGCTGGTCAATGGAGATAAAATGTCTATTCCTCCTAGCAAAGTCTCATACTATAAACCTTTGGTGTCTACTCTGTTTGGCAACTTGGCCATGACTTTGCAACAGTGTGGACCAAATCCCACTGTAGGCTTTCAAACTGGAGAGAAAATGGAGAATGATTATGTGAGGGCAGGGTCTGGACTGACTACACTGCCTCTACTTCTCACCATCTCCCCAGTCACAGCAATTCTTAAATATCCCACACTTACCCAGAGTTTATGAAATTGGAGATATACTGCATAATTTGCAAGGAAAGGCCCTTTTCTTCCTCAGTAAATTGTACTTCATACTTCGGGTAAAAGGGTAGACCAAATGCATACTGGACATCAAGCAGGAACTCCTGACCTGAGCTAAACCAAATAGTTATAGAAAGATAATTAAAACCATCATTTATTTATTTGGAAAAGAAAGGGAAATAAATTACTTCAGAGAATAAAGCAAAGTTGTAAATAATTAATGACCATTAATTAGGGCGTGGTGAGCTGTGGGACTTCTTCAATACAAAATATGAAAGAAGAGCAAGCAACAACATGGAGAATTTTCCATTATGTTAGTGCAGGGTCTTTAACATTTGTTACAAAAGGAAACTGTGAAGGCGTTAGGGCACATTTTCTAAATTAACTGGGTGTATAAGAGAGAGTGATAGAGGGAGAAAGTCACTTGGCTATTCCTTAAATGCCTCTTAAGTTTTGGACAGATTTTCACTAAAATTAAACTCAGAAAGTGGAAGCAAGTGGTGACATGGATTCTGGCAGCCACAACGGAAGGTTAATTATGGCTTATTTCACAGACTTGGAATAAAATTCTGGCCTTTCTTAGCAGCAACTGGAGTTTTTCCATTTACTTCATTGTGGCCAGGATTCTGGATAAGAAAAGATGTAACAGGAGATGTTTATGAAGATTTCTTTTAGACATAGTTTTAATCTAATTTCTCTGCTGGCTGGGTGGTTTTGGTTCATACACTCTGTTCTCCCCAAGTTTTATATGGCAGACAAGCCAAAACAGCTTGAAATAATCACATAGATAAGATTTAAGAAAGAACAACTGCTGTGTAGTTCCACATAATGCTTATAACTTACTGTAAAGAATATTTCAGCAATTCAGAGACAAGACTGGCCAGGTAAGACTTGCAGGACCTAATTGCAAAGGTTACACACCTCAACATCATCAAGTCCTGCAGAAAAACAGTGGCCAACTTCTACTAATAAAATTATAACTAAACTATGTTCTACACATAGATTTGCACCACAGCTCAGGAGGAGATATTTCTGGCCTGATCCAATTGCATTTTCCATATCCTCACATTTGGACAAAGGTCTTATTGACTTGGTTTAATGCTGCATGAAGGCAGACAGCATCAGGGGACCTGGGACAAGGAACAGATGTCTGTGAGGCAAGAATAAACAAATCTCAGATCCACTCAACAAGATTTCATCTGCAGTGGCGTTTGTCAAAAGGTAGCACAACTGAAACTATTTTATCTTTGTACATGAAATGCAGCAGCACTGGTATGACCCTGATACTGCCTCCAATGGAACAAGGAGTGTTCCACCACCATTATGGGCAGGTGGTCTAAAAGCAAGACGACTGCTTTACGTTTTACAAGTGGTGGCACCAAAGCCTCTATTTTGAAAAGCACACAGCCCTCTAAATTAAATACATCTTGGGTCGTGTTTTCCTTAGTCTTATCATAATACCTCAGTAATACTTTGCATCTGGAAAGTGAATTATTCACAGATTATGCACCAAAAAAATGTAGAACTGAAACAACATTAAAGCATACTTTTCTTCCACAAATATTTATAGAAGGATTAAGCAAGATCATAGTTTAATAATTTTGCCTTAAAAATAATTTGCTTAGCCCAGTACATAACAGCAATTTCTAGTGTCAGTATTGCAGCAAAGGTACGATATACTTAAAGAGGCAATTTTCTTGTCAAAGAAGAGTCACTTTTGATTAGATTAGAGGACATGAAATTAGTTGAGGTGCAATGAAGAGACAGGTGTACTCATTTAGGGACTGCATAGGAGAGGTGAACTTAGCTGTGAAGCTAAAACAAGTAAGCTGGGACTGAGGGTTTCCCCCCAAATGAGATTTTGTTCTTAGCCCTCATGTTTCTAGAGGTGAAAACTGTTAAGGTCACAGCCCAGACTAAAAATTCAGCAATCTCATAAATAGAGACTTTATTTGATTTGAAATTATTTGTATGACTGCACTTGGTTTGATACAGAGACATAAAGTGGTACAAAACCCTACAATTTCACAGTCTGCTTTCAATATTTCTGGTTGATGAGAAAGAAAACATGAGGATGAGAAAAAACCTGCTAAGCTTAAGAGGGAAAAGAGGCACATACATAAATGCATAGAAAAGCAGGAAAGACAACTGGGAAACGTCTAGATGGCAGCTGGATGGAAAATATCAGGAGAATATTTCTGTCTCCTTCCTCAAACTCTGATCATAGAATCTCTCTATTCTATCATAGACTCTCTATTCTGATCACAGAATTATAGAACCATGATCATAGAATCACAGAATCATAGAATAACAGAACCATAGAATGGTTTTGGTCAGAAGGGGCCAGAGGGAAGTGCAAAATGCCCAGAAATACCCAAACAAGGATTTTGGAGTCTTGTAGGAGCTCTAAGCATACTTAAGGTAACACCAAGTAGTAACACTGCTTTCACTGCAAGAAAAGTGGAGTTAGAGAAAGAAAGGAAGACAAGTAAGTATTTATAGCTTTGCTGCTGTACACTGCCAGCTCTGAAGGGAGGTTTTTATTTCCTGAGCTGTTTCAAACTGCACTCCCAGGATACCAAGCATGTGCTCAACAGCAGCAGCTCTAAATGGGGATATGAAGGCCCCAAAACTGTTGGGACTTCAGAGAACAATTTGACAAAAGGGAGCACTGCAGAGACAAGGGCCAAAGGGGTTTTTAAGGAAACCAAATAGCAACTAACTTCCTCTACAGAAGTCCCTTTTCAAAGAACAGATCTTTTATTTTAAAGGCAGCAGTGAATGCAATTATGTGTAAGGATGAAATCTTGGCTTTGGTGACTTTGTGCAAAGGTGGCTCTTCAGATGTTCTCTGTATAGCTTTGCTTTTTAAGATGTCAATATTTTTAAAAACAGATTCACAGCTCTTTTTATTTGGCAGACCAGTAAATTAAACCATGGGGAAGACAGAAGTCAGATCCTAAAACTTTGTTCACACTAAAATGAGCTCTCCATGGGGAATTCTTACTTCAACTCAGAAGGAGGTGCTACTGGAGTCCAGTTTACAGAAAAATAGATGGTAAAATCAGAAACTTTGTGACATTCATAACCAACAATTTAACAGCAGACCCTGAAATATCATTTGCTGGGAATTTTTATTATCCAGTGCCAAGCCATTTAATTGAGAAGGTATACGTTCTGAGAAAATTTTCCTAAAACCTAAGATGGATTTTCCATTTAAATTTCCAGGTAGGAAAGACAGAAAGACATTACTCAGCCATCAGATACTCCACTTCTCTCTCTACAGAGCTGTGGCTACTTTCACACACAAAGGACAGCTTCGACAGGGAAGAGTAAAAGATGAGTAGATCAGAATTTAGAACAAAACCACCCCAGTTATGGTTGATTTGGTTTAAATTCTGGTTCCAAATCAAATAGAGTATAGATATAAGCCCCCATGTCCAAGAGGTGAAGTTAACACTTTAATCACAAGCTTTTGGAACAGAAAGAACAAACAAACAAACAAAAAAAACCCAAGTCAAATCAACAACTAACAAATAAAACCAGACCAAAAAACCCCAAACCAAACTGCCTCACCACCACCACCCCAATTCAGAAATCCTCAAAAATTTTGTTTGCAAAATGGAATTGTCATTACTGGCAGTCCATAATCAGGGCAGTCAGAACAGAAGAGTATGATCTGGCAGACTACCATGCTATGTTAGGACTGAATGCACAACTCAGAGCTGGGGCTGCAGGGACCTCACAGTGTGACTCATAGCAAATTAGGACATAGATCTCATTTTGAACCTTGTCCTTGTTCTAGGTCTGGCTAATTATTTCATACTGGAAACTCATTTTGATGATTAATGACCTACTCTAGCCTAATATTTCTCCTTTTTCCTTCATTTAAAAGTAGTCTTTACTCTCTGTTCCAACTAATATCAATTAATCTCAAAGCATTTTGAGTCACAGCTTCTATTCTTAGTTGCCTTAAGGTAGTTTTTGGTTCTTTTTTAAACCTCCACACACAGAGAGAAGCCAACATAAATTAGCTCAAAATTCTAATGATATCCTATATGATACCAAAACATCAAATTTCCCATTGCTATTCAATAATTTAAATTTTAAAATAACAGGATAGATACAACTAGCTAGAGTTCAGCCAGAATTACCAGTGATCATCTGAGAAATGCAGAAGAAATATTGTACTCAAACTCATGTCAGTCACCAAATAAAGCAGATGTTGGCAATCTGTGACAGATTGGTGAGATAAGAAAACCATTTGTCCTTTAGTGTAAATGTTTGTGAGAATAACTGCTCATTCTAACACATCTGTGAAAGATTTTGTGTTAGAGAAGAGATCACGGCTTTGAGTTCCCAGCCTCACAATCAAGGCCCTGTTCAGTATCCCATTGGCAAGGACAAGCCAATCACTGGAAAGTAAAAATCCCCACCTCTTCAGTGTCACTTGGCTTTGCTGAGAACAGGTTATTTACAGGCTGAGAGAGTTGCACAGCGCTGGTGAAACCCAGACTCAGAGGTTGCTCATAAATCTCCTGCTGATTTGAGTTGAAATAGGATTTCATAACAACTCTGTCCCAGGAGAAGAGGATATAATTTACATAAAATGTTCCACTGCCTGTGTGCTCTTCTGCCCCCATTCTGTGTTTATTTTCAGTAAATGGATTTAAAATTATTTTTTGTAAGAATTATTGGAAATATTAAATGTGTTTATTTGCACCTATCTGCATTATCTTCACATTAATACCAGTAGATTTCTCCAGAGTACATTGCATATCCACTATCCTGAACAGCCATTGTCTCATCCATGTCATGGGAGAGGAGCAACCTACCAACCCTGCACTTTTCCTGACCTGAAATGTTCATTTGTATGCCAAGCAAAATTAATTTAAAAAATTATACACAGCCACACATTTTATGAAAGGAAATGGCATGTGATTGCAGGGAGAAAAAAATAATCAAAGGATAGCTGGATATTTATAGAAATTCAGTGAGCCAATGTGAGGCCTGGTGTGACCTCTGCAGTTCTAGGGATGCATTTGGCTCATTGTGTCTCCTTTCATCATGAACTCCTGCCAAGCAAATGGGGGAAAGGATGTGAAAAACAGATGAACATTTCGCTTTCTTCTTTTCAGGAAAATCAGGACATATGGAAAAAGCTTAACTCCTAACAGGATTAAACTGCCAAGTTTATCCACCTTTGTACCAAAAAAGCCTTATATGTGACTTGCAAAAGTATTCTAGAGTTTGCTGTGTCTTTCCCACTTGAATTACTCCCAACACACACAATGTTCCACTTTGCATTATAGCTGTGCCAATTAAAGAAAATAAAACTGAAATAGCAGATAGTAAATTCAAGAGCCTGAAAGCTCACACTAATTGAGAAAAGAAATCATAGCTCTTAAGGCAGGAAGAAAGAAAGCACTTTTATCAACTTGTCAGAACTCCTAAAGAACATAGATTACACAAATCTGTCAGGGAATTACTGTATTTAAGATCTAGTAATAGGCATGCTGATACTTGATTGGACTTTTGGGAGACAGAAATTCATGTGTTTGTTCAGTATGCCTACTTTTAAGCTGAATGAATGGATGAATTTCCAGAAAAAGGTGATGTGTACATCTAAAGACCCCAGAGCACCAAGGAAAACACAGTGCTCAATATGCATCGACTTTGTGCTTACCTTGTAGATTACATTTGATGGGAACTGCCAGTAAAGCACATGCAGCTCCAAAATTGATTTGTCCTTTCCTGAGTCTTTCAGCTGAATTTTTTTTTCATTTAAAGGTCTTTTCTGCTTTTTCTGAGCTGGCTACTTTCTCTTTTCATATTTATTGCTAATATACAAGATCTGGAAAATCTACTGAATTACAAAGGCCTCTAACTACTTCATGAGAAGAAAAACAAGTTGTCCAGACCCCCAGCCTTTAGAAGCAGAGAAATTTTGCAAAGAGTTGAGAATGTGATGCATGATGTGGCTGTATCAATGGGACAGTGTTTTCATAGCTGCAGCTGGCACAAAGCAATGGATAAGGCCAGAGGAATGAGAGGCACTTCCAAAACAACTTTTAGGAGATGACTGGGAGTAGAGACTGAGATATGGAGCACAATGACAAGCTGTTGTTGCAGCAAGTGGACATAGGCACCTAAGGCAATTGTGGTGCTTGCCCAGCTGTGGAGCAATACACATCTTGTCACCACCCCACTGGTAATTTACTTGCCTCCTGTTTTTAGATCATTTATTTGAAGCCCAGAGGCAACCTCCTGTCTGCCTGCACAGCACCCAGTTTAGACTGTGTCCCCAACCTGTGGGGTGTTTGCACTCATGAAGTGACAGCTACAGCCAGGAGGAGAGCATCAAGTGGACAGCAAGTGTGGATGGATTCAAGGACAGGGATATGATATAATTGTTGTGAAATGAAAAGAGTAGAAAAATCACCTTTAATTAAAGAGATATCAAGTATAACCAGAATTCCTGCAGCATCCATAATAAACAGAAACCAAGAATACTTCACATAGTTGAATGGGCTTATACACAAACATTTTTTTGTTTTATCAGTCAGGAGTTCTCACCTTCAGTTACAGGAGTCTTAAGAAGTGTCACCAAAACCCAGCCAGCTACGTGAGCCTTGGCACACAGCAGCCTTTTAACAACTCACACCAACGTACACCAGAGTGCATAATCAGGAGGTAAAGACAGCCCCAACCAAAATGACTCAAAAAAACAGCAGCTCATTAACCTTGGGTGAATCTGTCCCATGCAAAATTAAGAAAAGTTTTTATGATGATTATTATGGTCATGTTAATGACTAGAAGATAAAGCCTCTTTGAGTCTCAGTTTGATGCTTTTCCATCCTGCTGATGATGATGATCAGGCCCCCTCAGTGGGCAGAGCACTGAATTTTAACCACCATCTTTAAGACAGAACATTTGGCACAACAAAGTGACTTGGAAACTGTGCTGGCATGGCAAGCAGTGCTTCTTCAATATAATATGCAAAAATCACCCAGAAACCTCTAGAAGGGTTAACAAGGCAAATCTTTGTACAGTTAATCATATTATCCTTGTCAAAACATACTTCTCCTATCACACATTTCTTTACCATACCTAACGCTATCCTCCAGTCCTCCCCACTAATCCTAGGCAGTGCTGAGCAGTCGCATTCCTCCTGCATTGTTTAGAATAAATGTTTACTCCAGGGCCTAAGTGTTCTCAAAGAGAGAGCAAGAAAATGGCAGCTGGGTCATGTATTTATTTTTACCACAGATTATTAATGTGGGAGTTGGCTCCTCATTCAAATGGGAACTGAAGAGTAAAGCAGACATGGTGTCATGCCAAGCTCAGGAGAATGCTACCACGTGGAAGGAGATATTATTTTGCTCTCTGCAAGATCCATTCATCTATACAAAAACTGTCAGTTCATGGTTTTATGAGATTTTCCACATATGTCATAGACATCAACTTAGAGCAGGCTTTTTAACCCTACCCTTGTATCTACACGTGCTTGAATGTGTGTGTGTATGTGTATACATTTTGGAAACATACAGCTGATAGACAATCTTTGGCTAATTTACTTTTACTGACAAAAAATCCTCCCTGTTTAATAATTTTTTGTCTACTTTGCATCATTGTGGTTGAGTCTGTCTTTCCTAGCTGACTTCTCCCTCCCTCTTGTTTATCTTGCTGTTAGTTATTAAGTGAAACAAGAGGAAATACCAGTACTTTTTTCATCCTTGCATTTTTAACTCTCTTTTCTGTTACACATTCTGGGAGACACATAAAGTAGAAGAGAGGTGACAAAGTAGAAATTGGAGAATGTGTTGCTATACAGTGCCTTATCTAATTAGTGAAAGGCTATTTTCCCAGACAGAATATTTTGTCCAAGAGTAAATATTCTTCCTCTGTTGTACTTATCTAGACATTATTTTAATGTACTCTTTCCAATACTCCTGTGAGGTAGCCATTAGTAATTATTATAGATTATATATATTATCATCATCTTTATGATACAGATTGCAAACACAAAGAGAGAAGGTCTATCTCCTGTGTAAACTGACTTCTTAGGAACAATTTAGACACCAAAGTAAAAAACCCTCATTATTTTATCTTTTATGTTACCCTATGGACATAACACTATAAAAATTCCTGGTTTTAGAAGTGAAGGTTTATATCTCAACAAACTGGTTTAGAAATCATTATTCTAGCAAAAGCCTGTGAGTGATCAGGAATGTCTAATGAGGTTTTTCTCCAACTACAAAACATGAGGGGGATCTGATTTAGTGTGTGCACTCACAGAATACCCTGTACATGACTACCATGTGCAAATCGTACTTTGGCTATTGCATTCATTAACACAAAGAAATGGCTGTAACAAGGTTCTTCTATTCAGGCTTTTAATAGAATGCTTGCAGAGTTCAATTTTACTTTTGCTGAGCAAGTTCACACCCACAAGTCCTACCTTCCAGCCTAAGCTGTAGGTTATTTGGGAGAGTACATGCCTCTGCTCCCCACCCTAGGAGTCACAGCTTTCAAAGAAGAACCTGGGAACTGTCAGGACTCTGTTCCAGTGGTTACTGAAGTCTCTTAGAAGCTAGGGACATGGTTACCAGGTCTAACCCCAAGATTAGTTTATATATTCTACTTGAAGGCTGTTTAATGGATATTATTGGTTTTAGTCTGGCAAGACAAATTGCCAATAATATTCCCAAGAACTATTTTGTTGGTTCCAGATTCTTGATGGTTTCCTATTTTTAGGAGTCAAAGCCACTCTCCCATTTGAAGCTCCTTCCCTCAACAGCATCACAGAACTGACATGAGTGGGGCTGCAATGCACCCACACTGCATGGAGAGGGGAGTGCTCTAGAGAGGGTGACATGGCAAAAATGGGATGAAGGATAAAGGAAGACTCATTTAGGAATGAATGAATGAATGAATGAATGAATGAATGAATGAATGAATGAATGAATGAATGAATGAATGAATGACAATATTCAAACAAAATACTTGCAGTGTATTCAGCAGAGGACCTAGTGTGGGGTCTCATGGGAAAACGAGGATATCACTTCATAGATAGACATGTTGTAGTGACAAATGAGATCCTCTCATACACAGACAAGCTGAATTCTGCAACTTCTGCTAAAGTGCTTGCTTTTCAACCTAAACAGCACTTAAGGATAAATACAGACAAAAGGAGTAAGAATGTCATGCAGCATACCAATTTGGGCCATTTCTCCTTGCAAGTGGCTTAACTTAAGGCAATTGAGCCTCTGCCTCACGTTCCTGCAAGTTTCAGACAGCATTCTGGCTTTGTTTGTTCTTTTAAAGAGGGTTATGAAAAAGCAAACCAATAACTTTTGCACTAATGTAATTACCCTAGAACACCAGTGTCAACATAAATATGATTAAAATGTGTAGCTACATGCTATGTAAACTATTGCTGGAAGAGTGTGAGGAGAGCTAAATAACATCAGCACAAGAGAAATCTTAAATAGGGCTTGATAGGAGAGAAAATTGTTATTAATTCAAAATCACTGCCTCAAAGCCAGTGAGTCTAAGCTGTATAAGTACTATTTAATCTACTTACAAATAAGATCTGATCGTAGATGGCTGGGTCACTATCATTCTCCAAAGCAAGAGAAAACTTGCTAGCTCATTTGAGAACACATCTTTTCTTTTTGTGCAGCTGGATTTTTGGCATACCATTGCTCAGCCCTGTTTGGAGCCTTGTAAAAATCACTTATCTGGGCCTATCAGTAGCCAAATGGAACACTGCGAACATTCCCGCTGGAGCTGCCAGAGAAATAAGGGCTCCCTGAGGATTAACTTCTCAGTTAAAAAGAAAGCAAGCCTGTGTTACCACAGCATAATGGCCTTCATCTGTAACCTAGATCTGGGCTGGCTTCTTTCAAATGTTTTTTCACTATGCTATCAGGAAGGGAAAAACCCGTGCAGTTTGAAGGGAGCTTCACAGGATCAAATGGTGCCAGTAGGAACCCATCATCCCTCCCCTGAGCCCTTTTGGAGGAAGCCTGAGAACAAGGAAAAGGCCTCAAAAAGCCTCCCTGGAGAGAGGTGAGGGGCAGTCCGGGGGGCAGGGAACCAGCACAGCTTCCTCATAAGGAAGCAGTGTGAGGATAAGCATCCCTTTGTGCTTTCCTGCTCTGGTGTGTGGATTTAGGGAACAGAAGGGGTGACTGTCACTGCAGCTTCTGTTCACTAAGCCTGGGAGAGCAGGAGCCACTCTGGTGAGTCACAGGGCAGCCCAAAGTGCTGACCACTGCCTGCAAACATCAGCTCCTCTTCCTGACTTCTCTGAAGGGCTGGGTCTAAAATAAAGCCAGGGAAGGTCACCTTAAAGGCCTCTGCCTACCAGATTGTTCTGTGCCCAACAAGACATTGCATCTCTGACAGCCACTTAGGCCTTTCTTCCTAAAATATAATACAGCTTGTCCTGCTGACAATCTTTCAAGTAAGCTTCTAAAATGAAAGACGGCACAGAGCCCGAGTCCATCAATGCTTGTGTGCAAAAATATTTTTCTTCCCATGAGACAGTCTGTCGGCAGAACACCAGTCACAGTGCTGGAGCAGGAAGGAATAAATCCCTGAGCTCATCCACACTGAAGGCCAGTCAGTACACTAGGGCACAACTGCACTGACCTCAAAAAAGAGCAGTGTTGAATGAATGTTGAGTAATTAGAAAATGATACCCCATTTATCTTGAGAGCCGTGGACTCCTGATGACTTGGACCAAATTCTGATTCTTTGTGGGAGGTTTATCAGATTCAGAGTAGGAATCTGAAAGGCTAACTTTGGAACTGGTAGGTAGGTAAGTTGGAAAGGAGAAACTCAATTTAGACATCCAATGAAGTGCCTCAGTTAAAAAAAAGCATTCCTGTATAGTTAAAGAATTTATTAGAGACCAATCCCTCCTTTGCTCATCTGAACTGTTTATTTGACATACCTACATCTATTCATTTATTCCACAGCATGCCCAAGCAGTCAGCCCTGGTTTTACAAACTCTAAATCCAAGAAACAATAAAATCCATCTCCTTACCTGCTCTGTGAGGCACTCTCAGGTACGTGGTACATGAAGACATTTCCTCGAGAGGCAGCAGCCCAGTGACTCGCCATGTTTATGATGGGACATGTGATAAACTGGTCACTGATAAAAAAGGAGGGGCAGAGAACAGACAGTTGCATAAAGGAAAAAAGAGAACCCCCACAAGCAACAAACCTCTCTCTATCTCGATAGTTTTCTTTAATTTTCCAAACCAGCTCATATCTCTGTCTTCAAATAGACTGAAGGAAACCACATTCACCCTCTACAAGACTACTACTACTTAGAATTCACTAGAAGTGCTGTTTTATGGAGTGTTGAACAATGATAGTAAACCAACCAGATCTGACACATAAGAAATAGCCTGGCAAAAAAACCTCAAAACCAATCCTCCTTTAGTCTAGTTTATAAGGGCTCATGCTTATAGTAGTTTAAAGTTCTTTCTGGCACCACTAGCTTGTGATGACATCAAATAAGAGGCATTATATATTTCCTGGGTTAAGGATCAATAATATAATTTCTGAATTTATATCTCTATGACTTTTTGGGTAAAGTTTCCAGAATTGGAAGAGGTAAGAGACCACTTCTGAAGATAACCTGCAGGGTTCATCAAAATGTCTGGGAGAGAAAGATTAACCAACAAGAGTGCAATGAAGAAGTCAAATGGTCAATTTAACACCAGGTCTAAAAGGTACAAGCGAAGCAAATGTATCCAAACCTTCCTACCTTCCTTTGCCCCAAGAAGGGGGGCTGGAAGGTGGGGTGAGCAGTAGCTGGGAGAAACATGAGTGGTTCAAGAGGGGCAGGTAGAAGAGAGGAGACCTTACTGCAATATATCTCACTATGATTCCTCAAGGCAATATTATATACACATGAAACCCCACTCCCCATTCTTCCTGTGCCTGAGGACTCAGCACATGCTTTGGGTGTTTATATACCTTTACCTAGGTGAGTGCACACAAACATATCTGCTGAGGAAGTGGGAGGTTTCAATTCTCAGTTTAGTGAACCTGAAACAGCAGCTTCTCCTTCAGACTTGGTAGGTTAAAAAAAAATGAGACTGGTGCAAGAACGAACAGCATCAGAGAAGCATAAAAACATGGTGCTATTTTTAACTGGTATGGTTATGAAAGGCACTGTTTGGGTAGCTATCTTGGTTCAGCAGAGTTTATTTTAATCTCATCTGTGAGACCACAAGCTTTGGGCTGACTGACCAAGGGCTCTTTGACAGTTATGGTTGACAACACCCAAATGAAACAAAAATTGCTGCTCTTCACATGCCGACCAGCATGGGGCTTTAGAGGAGCAGATGGTCTTTGAAAACCAGGGAGTCTGGGGAGAGCAATGAATGCTCTCAAGAAATGCTTTGAGATACATTTCACCATTTAAAACGGATTCTCAGTGCTATGGTGGGGGGAAAGTCAGCTATTCTGAGGAAGTAGAAAAACACCTAAATACAGAGTAATGGCAAAAATTAAACAGCCACCTCTTACAGGCATGGAATACCAGAGTTTTAAAGAGAAAAAAAAGGAAAGAAAAAGAAAATTAAACTAATTTTACACTTGGGAAAAAATACCAGAAAATTGCAGCTAAAACAAATTTAAAAGGAGAATTATTTTAAAACCACAAAATATGCACAATGTATGTAGTTTATAACAACCACTTATGTTGCTTTATCACACTTTGTAATCCTGTTAAAACTTTAGCAGTTAATTTCTGACATAAAACTTTTCTTGGCTTACACATCTATGCTGGTAGTAGGGTTTTTTTTGTTAAAAAGAAACAAAACTAAGGAGAAAAAAAACAAAATCAAACCAACTAACCAGACATCAAAAAACCCAGAACCAATCCCCTGTTTTTTCCACCATGTATGTGATGCTGATATAGGTGACTCTCATTCTGTACCTACTGTTTCACCTCACTATCGGCTGCAGCTGGAGTAATTTCCAAAGTCCTTGAAGCAAAGTATTATCAGATGCCCTGGTCTCACTACTCATCCTTTTGCTTGGCCAGGAATAAGCCATTCATTTCTTTCCTTAGCCAAGGTATTTGCCTCATATGGTAAAGGAGCAGGTAATCCCTACAGCCAGGAGGCTGCTGAGCCTGAGGAGCTGTTGGTGTATCCCCTTCCTGCTGGAAATGAGTGGTGTGCCAGCCCTTGCAGCTTTTCAAAACTCAATGTTTGCACCACACTGAGCCCTGGGCTGAATGCCAATGATCAAATGTGACAGCCCTGTGTTATAACAGCTCCTCATAGAGGCTTCTCTGGATGGGCAGAATGGTTAAAATGTAAGTCCTACAGTGGTTTCTTATGGCTTAAAACCTCATTGATCTGAAGAATTACCCCCCAGGGGGTGATGGAAGGAGACTGAAGACAAGTTCTGGCTTTGATGCCCATGAACCACAGTGCTTCTACATGTACTGCAGGCAATGGCCCCAGTGTCACGGTGATGGGAGGCCCATCCCTGGGACAGGCTGCAAAGGAGAACAAATGTGGCAAGATGTGTGAGTTGATAAATGGCACAAAGCTCAGCCCACAACCCTCTGGCTTGTTTCCTCCATGACCTCAGTGCACCGGCACACCTGGACCACCCAGAAACTACTGTCTACTTTTTGAATCAGATGTTTCCAAGAGAATCTTGGCTCCTGTTCCTCTCCTGCTCCCTAAGGCTCTCCCAGAGCAATGTTCTGCAGCTCTGATGGAGAAATAAAAGGAAAATGCTGTCTGAGGTGTTGTGGAGAGGCTCACAGAAAACACTGAGAGTGCAGATACCAGGAGTCTGTAGCTAAGATGTCTCAGTTCAGAATACAGGTGGAACATCTTATAAGCTACATCACATTGGAAAAGTAAAGAGTTTTCACAATGAATCTTCTCATAAAGCAGAGAGAGGAATAGGGAAATAGTTTTTGATTCATTTCTGGAAAGTCCGTTCCACTTAAACATTCAGTCCCTGAATTTGCTCAGAGGAAGAAAACAGGAAGTTTTCAACTTCCACCTCCCAAAGGTCCATGCAAAGTTTCAATGCAAAGGATGGGAGTGCATTTACTGGAGGCTGACATGCATGAGGTGCTGGAGCCCATCCAGAGCAGGGCAATGGAGTGGGGAAGGGTCTGGAGCACAAGTCTGATGAGGAGCAGCTGAAGGAGCTGGGGGTGTTTAGCCTGGAGAAAAAAAGGCTCAGGGGGAACCTTTTTACTCTTTACAACTGCCTGAAAGGAGGTTGTAGTGAGCTGAGGATTAGTTTCTTCTCTGAAGTAACGAGCAAGAGGAAATGGCTTCAAGTCATGCCTGACATTGTGAATTTTTCAGGTTTCATAATGAAAAAAAATTAATGTAATTTCTGAAACAAAAGTTTTCAAATTTGACCACCAAGAAAAAGTATCTGACTGTATAATTAGGGGACTGGGAATAAAAGGCAGACTAGTAATTCTACTGTCACAGGGATGTGACAACTCAAGAAACTGTTGATGCACAGTGTGCAAGCAACCCAAACATCTATGACATGAAAATGCAAAAAGAAGCATTAGTAGTCTGAACTCAATATCCAGTTCTAGAACAACATGTCAAACTTTTCACAAGGCATAAAAATCAATTAATTTCTGTTTACCAATGACATTGGAAACCTCACATAAAATGAAATTATATTCCCCACTTTCTGTTCATTTGCATAAGAATTTCTTAAGTTTTTCAGAATACAAGTGCATACTTTAGATAATCAAAACAAACCTTGCTCAATTCCAATCACACAGTTGTACTAGGATGACTTTCTTACCGGGTGGCATTTTCCAGTGCCCTGGAAAAGGATGAATAATCATCAGTTGAGTGCTCCAGGGAGTAATACCACGTAGCTGCATCTTCAATGAACGAGTTGGACTCTTCTCCTCCTAGAGAATTTTGCAGAGCCTGATAAAAGGCTGTTTTGCTGTTGGCTCTTCCTTGACTTTCTTCAAATTTCTGAGGAAAAAAGTGCATACATGGAATTCAGAAACAAAGCCAAAAGATAAATTTTTTAGGGGAACAACGTAGGCTCAGATCTCCCTCTGCTGGAACAAGTCCTCTCTGCTGTGATCTCTGATTCCTGGGGGATTGAGTAGGGGACAGTCCTACTTTTGCTTTCCCAAAACTGTCACGAGTGAGAAATATTGCCTTCCTCTGGACACACTATAGTACAGAAACCCCGATCTAGTAGGTCCAAATCATAGGTACCAAGCTGTGCCAATGGATCTCTAGTAGTACAGAAATCCTGCTGGCTCTCACAGAAGGGGTTCCCAGGGACAGTCCTCCACTGCATTTGTGTCCAGTGCTGCCTTTCTGATGATCTCCATGAAGGAAAACTAGAGGGGAGAGAGGGAGTTACTGTTCTTTTCCTTTGAAAATTCCAGAAAGCTAACATGTTGTACAGGCCATTTCATGGCTATGCCACTCTGCCTCTTCTAGGAGCACCTACAAAGGAACATGGCTGCTCCAAGTTCTGTGTTTAGGTCCCTTCTGGAATAATATCTGCCTTATACCTGGAAGAGAAATTCCATTCCTTCAAGTCCCAGTGCAGGGAACAGCCATGATCTTCAAACTTCATAACTCTTAGGGTCTTTCAGAGAAACCAACAGGGAAACGCCCTTTTTCAGGTCTGTGATCTGAAACCTTTCCTAACATAAAGGCATGTTCTCCAGAGCAAAATGCCCATGTCACAGGGACCACCTTCTATGCCAAACTGTGTATCCAAACATATTTTTACCAAAGCTGAAGACTGCTGGAATTTTTCAACATATCTTTCTTTGAGGAAGTTTTTTATGTTATCAATCAAAAATTTTCACTTTAAAAAAAAATTATTTCAATTTCAGAAACAAAACAACTTCATTAAAAAAAAAAAAAACCTACCCTGAACTTTTCTGTGCATCAAGTCCTTTCTAAAGAGGGCACTATACAGGTCCATATTGGTTGAAACTTGGATAAGAACTCCAGAGAAAAAGATCTAACAAACCACCTCTATTATATTGGGCAGTCAGTCTGATGCAAACTACACCAGTGTCTGCCCAGTTTAGTTACTGTAGATGCTTTACTTAATATGTTATTTTGATGGCCCACAGCTGTTTTTCATCATGCTGCTAGAAGGTCTTTCCACAACCCTATACAGAAAGTATAGATGGAATAATAACTTTTCAGTAGATTCACAGAAAAGAAAGATGGAAAATAAGTTCCCATGTGCTGAGGTTGAGGTTTGTCCTTAGTATTCTAACTCTCTGTGCATTTTGAATAAGTGACTTAAAGGGATTTGAAAACTCTACCAAGTATCCCAAGGTCCAAGAAGATCTTGGCAATTTGCCTTGTATTTTTAATAGATTCTTCTTTTGCTGGATTTTGGCCTATGCAATGTGAAAGAGTCGTGTGGTGCCAGCTTTAGTAACACAGCTGTACTTCGAAAAAGATGGGGAGCTCACTCCTGACACGTCACTTCGTGTGCACAAATGCCACATATGAAACTGCACAGCACTGTTGCCTGCAAAATCATTCAGCTTAAAACCAGCAAGGACGTGCATATTCTTCTGCAGGAAATAGAAATGATCACTGAAGACCTGACTGCAAGTTCACTGAATTCAAAAGCAATTTTTCCATCACAGCTTTGGTACACATCAGTCTGTGTTCCTACTAACCAGCAGAAGCATTGCTTTGTTTAGTAAAGAATCTCTCATTTGAAGACTGGGGTTAGCAGGTGTGGGTAAGAAAAGACACTTTTTTGTGGCAGAGCAAAGCCTAATCTCTTGTGTATAAATCAACCCATACACACAACTTTCATGCAGTGCTTTCATTTTGTTGGCTTTTTAAAAGGGATCTGTTAACTTGTTCTACTCTTGTCATGGATACTTAAACCAGAGAGAAACAAAGTGAAAAAACTTTAGGGTATTGATTATGTAACCTAGGAACTGATCTATCGTTGTTTCATCAATGGTCAAGTATCAAATAGAGGTTATGGTTGAAAACCACAGAGAAGGAGATGGATCATCATACACCAACATATGGTTAAGGTGACAAACTCCCTGCCAAGTGTTTTTCTAAATACCAAAAATTGGTGAAAATGAAGTTTCATTATGAGCTTTTGAATTAAAAAAAAAAAAAAAAATTAAAACAAAATCATTTGGCAGTTATTAAATACAGAAAGATCAGTCCAGGATAGGAAGTCCCTGAGCTGTAAAGCACTAGAGGTTTGGGGAGCTTTTACCAGAAGTATCAGATTTGCTTACCCCAATCTTACAAGCAGCCTCTTTTAACCCCTGCTGAAAACAGCATTTTGTACTGAACAGCCCTTTGATCTGACTCAGAGTGGTTGGCCTTGGATATTTAATGTCAGAAGTCAAGGAGAAGAGGCAGAAGGCTGGCTTGGCTGGACAGGGATCTTCTCTTAGAAATAAGGCAAAAAAGGAAGGTGTATGCCCAGCTGAAGCAAGGTCAGGTGACATGGGAAGAATACCAAAATGCTGCTTACCACTGTAGGGAGAGAATTCATTTGGCCAAAGCTCAAATGGAGGTGAAGCTGCCAGAAATGTGAGGGACAATAAAAAGTTTTTTCAAATATATTAATGAAAAAAGGCAGTGTAGACATAACATTGACCCTTTCCTGAATAAAGATGGTCACTTCCCCCACAGGGACATGGACAAGGCAGAGGGGTTCAATACATTCTTTGCCCTCTGGACCATGAGGGCCTCAGTGCCCTAAGCTGGAAGACCACGACTGTGAGAATGATCAACTCCCAGTTGACTGAAATCGTGTGGGATGTGCTGGTCCAGCTGGATCCCTACAACTCTACAGGGCCTGATGGGATTCAGCTGAGAATCCTCAATGAGCTGGCTCATGTCATTCCAAAGCCTCTCTCAATGATTTTGAGCAGTCTAGGGAATTGGGAGAGGGTCCAGCTAAGCTGGAAGTTGGTGAACATTGTCCCAGTTTTCAAGATGGACAAGGATGACCCAGGAAACTACAGGCCTGTCAATCTCACTTCAGTGCCTGGTAAAGTTATGGAGAAGATTATTCTGGGAGGTATTGAAAAACTCCTGAAAGACAGCACAGTCATTGGTCTCAGTCAGCACAGCTTCATGAGGGGACAGTCCTGCATATCAAACCTGATTTCCTTCTATGACAAGGTAACCCACCTAGCTGATCTGGGAAAGCCAGTAGATGTAATCTTTTTGGATTTCAGCAAAGCTTTTGATACTATCTCTCACACAATCCTGGACAAAATGTCCAGCTTTCACCTGAATAACTGTGATCCATGATTGGTGAGCAACTGGCTTATGGGTCAGGCACCAAGGGGTGTATGGAATGGGGTGACATCAGGCTGGTGACTGGTCCCTAGTGGGGTTCTGCAGGGCTCCATCCTCGGCCCAGCTCTTTTCAGCATCTTCATTTATGACCTGGGCACAGAACTCGAAGGAAGTCATTTGCCAATGACACTAAATTGCCAGGGCAAGGGAGGGGATTGTCCTGCTCTGCTCTGCGGTCTGGGGCGGCCTCACCTCAAGGACTTTGTGCAGTTTTGGGCACCACAATATAAAAAAGACATTAAGATTCTAGAGAGCATTCAAAGAAGGGCTACAAGGATGGTGAAGCATCTGTAGGGGGAGGCATATGAGGATCAGCTGAGGTCACTTGGTCTCTTCAGCCTGGAGAAGAAGAGACTGAGGGGAGACCTCATTGCAGTTACAATTTCCTTGTGAGGGGGACTGGACAGGCAGGCACTGAACTTTTCACTCTTGTGAACAGTGACAGGACCCAAGGGAATGACCTGAAGTTGTGTCAGGGGAGGTTTAGCTTAAATGTCAGGAAAAGGTTCTTCACACAGAGGGTGGTTGGGCACTGGAACAGGCTCCCCAGGGAAGTGGTCGCAGCACCAAGCCTGTCTGATTTCAAGAAGTGTTTGCACAATGCTCTCAGGCACAGGGTGGGATTCTTGGGCTGTCCTGTGCAGGGACACAAGTTGGATTCAATGAACTTGAAGGGTCTCTTCCAACTCAGTGTATTCTATGATTCTATTCCATGATTCTACGATTCACTGTGCCTATGTACAGGTTCCCGTGGTCTTCAAAATGCCACCAAAACTCTGCAATTTTCTGAGTTTTCTCAGCAATAATTTATAATATTGTGGGGCCCTCAAGACGTGTTGATTCAGATGAAAGATGGCTCAACAGGCTGAGATGGATGATAAACAGAACTAGCATTTGTAAGATGGTAAGAATTCTCATCCCTCAAACAGCACTAAAATAGCACAACCTGAAACAATTTCTCAAGCGTTGCTTTGGCTACAGTATAATTTAAACATCTGACTTAAACATGATAGCCAAAACCAAAGCAATATGTTCAAAATAAAATTCATTAAACATGAAAAAGACAAAATATTTTAACTTCTCAGAAACTGATTCAATTCAACCAATTTTCCATGTCCAACATATGTTCCCATTAGAAAATATATGACCAAAGAACAATTTTCAAATCACAGTAGATACAACAGCTGCTACCAGATTAATAGAAACAGCTGTACATCATGTAAAAGAATTTACATTTTTCTAACCTTTAAAGAGGCATTAGGAATTGGCCTCAAAGTTATAGTGGGAATTTCTAAGAAAGTATTTAAGAAAATAATTAAAGGAAGCAGGTGCACTCCTTTCTACTCTGATGATTCAAAAACATCATACACATTGCCTAAATAATGAGTTAAATACTTCTTATTGTTCTTGTTGCTGCAGAATAGCTTATGGAGCATATGGCCCAGTGTTTTACTTAAAAAGAAATTGTAGCAGTAGGTAGACCAAATGTTTACATCTTCCCAGATGCAAAATGTACTTTTTCGACAAACTGAAACACTGATAATGCTAACAGTGTATGTACAGATCTTAGGCCTTAAATGGCTTTTGACAAACACTGTCACAAAAGATGGTGAAAGACCTGCCACCATTCAGCAGAGTCTTCCAAGAATTCTAACTAGCTTCAATATGAAGTAAAGAATTCAGCCCATTCTCCTCACTGATAGCATTTATGGAGACATTTCTCCCCTGGTCATTACAATAAATATACACATATCTACCACCTGTTGTACATTGCTGAATACCTTTTTCCATAAAGAAATTAACTGACTGTAATATAGTGCAGGATGGTAGTTCTGTTCTGCACAGATCTGTTTGCTTACATGAGGTAAATAACTAGATTTCTATCTACCCACTCCCCTATGTCCTGGATTTGGGTTCTGCATCCAACTAGATTGTACTAAGGAGGGAAAGAAAACACATGAAATACAACCTCAGTCTTTCAACTAAATCCTTGCAGTGTGTAGATTACATAGTAGGCACTTAACTTACATAGAGGATACAGACTGAGCTATACTGACCTCCATGCATATACAGATAAACACAGACCGAGAGCAGCATGAGTGAATCCATAAATTTAATGCCATTAGGTACTCCCACCTGAGCATCACATATAGGACAGGGATAAAATTTTGTCCAGCTGGGAATTGAAATCAGCATTTTTAGAGGTTTCTGCTCAGCTGCCCTAATCTATGACTGCTCAAAGCTAATACTCACTGAAGGTCTGCCATGGGAATTGCAGTGAATGGGCCCAGGCTTAAGCACTCCATATGTCACATAATAGTGCATTATGGTACCACTTGCCAGTCCCTTAACAAACTCTGCTTTGTTTCTCACTTAGTTTCAACCTTGTGATGGCTGCACTGGGGATGAGTAGGAAGTGCTCCAGGAAGTGATAAAGCTGTCTCAGTTCACATGAATAAGCATTTCAGAGAATGCCATGAAATGGACATTTCATGGGCATACTCTCTGCTGCAAACATCACTGAGAGACCTCAGCCTTTAATTGTAAGCAAATTGAACATAAATGTTTTGCTAGCACATAAGTGGTGCCTTCTGTCTTTCTGTTTCATTTTTAATAGCAAAGACCTCAATAGACACAAGTGCAGTGTTGCAGTGGGAGTAGAGAGACATCCAGCACAACCCAAGGACAGTAAGATCACACAGAACACAGTGCCAACTGGATTTTCCACCTTCTGGTCTGCTTGCAGTCTAGAGGTTTCACTCTCACTTCTATGTGAAGAATGAAAAGAGTTTATAACACTCGCATGCAACTTCAGTCTAGGGTGATAAGATTTGCATCATGTCTCAAGCTTGCTTACATCCAAATGGCTCAAAGTGTCTCCTTACCATTTACAGGATCAGTACTAAGAGAAATCAGGATTAATGCCACAATTCCTTGACTGAATTGCCCAGCACAGATATTCCTGTGGAGCAAGTCAGTGGGGGTTAAATGTTTTTACCCCTCACTCTTCACACTGTCCACACTGAAATCAGCCATCCTAAACGATGGAAATTAGGACTTTTCCAGTTCCATACACTTGACAGAGCACCTTCAGCTGTGTTTGTCTACTGAAATACATGCATGGATCTTCTCTCTGCAGAGCAGAACACAGCCATAGGTGGATTTTCACCCCAGGGTGGTTTGGTTCCCTCTTTTTAGAACAGATGAAATACTTTGGATGTAGTGAAAGGCAAACTAGTAATTATGTCTTGGTTTCCCAAGTTCAGTTCAGTGCTCTGTCCACCAGCTAAGCCTTCCCACACTCCTTAGTGCACCAGTAAAATTGGCTTTGGATATTCCTAGATAGGTGCAAGTGAGATTCACCTCAAAGGAACCCTTAAAATTAATAATGTTGATGATTGAGATACGGCGTGGATTGTCTCAAATCCTTCTTTGAGGTCTGTTGTGGGAGAACATTCAGCGTAGGTTAAAGATCTCTTATGACATTTATGACAGAGGAAATGGGGCACAGACTTCCAAGTAATAACCACCATCTGCACTAGTTTTTGTCACTGTAGCTAAATATGTCTGTGGCTTATTCAGGACTTCATCATCAGACTGACTGCAACCATACATGGTCATGGCTAGCACATAGAAATGCTGCTGAGGACCTAGAGAATGCATGTTCTTAAGTAGCTCAGTGATGGAAGGAGCGTTGCAGTTTCCCAGCAATTAATACCCTAACTGTGTCAACAAGGGAGAAATCAGGAAACTTCAACCCTGCAGCAGGTCTTTAAGAAAACAACCCAGACAGGAATACAGACTGGTCAAAGCATTCATACTCCCTCAAGTCCTAAAAACCTGAAGCCACAGGAAAACAGAAATATAGGGAAATGTGCATTTAAAAAATCATCAGTAGATATGATCCTTTCTTACGGTTGAGATGCACCAACTTACTGAGTTCCCATCCAATCATATTTTCTGCAAGCCTTTAAATAAAAAAGATATTTCCGGTTTTATTTTTGGACAGGCAACATTTTTCTACTCAGCTCTCAGTTGCAAGTGTTTTTTCTTTTCATTTCAATCTGACAGTGCTGGGATTTAGCACTTGTGCCTTTCATCAACACCAAGATTTGTTGGAAAATTTTTAATACGACATGGAACTTCATGTCAATTTTGCAGACAACTGTCATACACAAAAACAGTGGCAAAGGAAAGAGTTTCACTTCCTAGTCTCCATCACAGGACTTGTAATGAGGTCACTGAGGTTTATTCCCCTCTCAGAGGGTCTGGATCATTATTTGCAGGCCTCCAGCATCACACTCTATCTTCTGTGCCTTTCTCCTATGACTTTCTCTTGAAATTTATTCCAAAAGAGACAAAGACATGAGAAAAGAGCAGGAAAGTTCTGATAGAGAGTAAACAAGTAATATGAACTTAATTCAGGTGGGCCATTAATTCTGAATTAAATTGGTCTATGTGCTATTGGCTACCAGCAAAGAGAAGCTGGGATTGACATTTCACTGCCTTCAAAGAGGTGAAATCCACAGAGTTATTGCAAGATAGCAATAGACAGTACAGCATGGGTGCAATTCTTTTTGTTTTCACCAGTTTTTGTTTGGAAACCTTAAACCACATATCAGGCCAGTACTGCTTTTTATAACAGCTAGTCCATACTCAGAATCATCTTTACAAGAAAATGTACTTCTAGGAGACAACAGAGGAAAAGGTTGCTAAAAAAAAAACTCAAAATGCTGACTTAATCCTGCTGCACAGTGAAGAAATTTATAGTTCAGTTGCTTTCTTCTTTGTGAGATACTACTGAGATTGAAATATAAATAGGATTTTAAAGACAGTAGAACATAAATGCTAAATCACTTTTGGTCTCTTACCTTTCTGTATCTCCCACAGAAATATTAATCAACACATATTATTATGCCATTAGTCATCCTGACCAAGACTGGCTGGAGAAGCACAATGCATTTGCATATTTCTGTGGAGCATAATTCACAACTTGTAGAAATCAAAAAGCATCTCTCCAGGCTGCACATGGTTACTGTCATCACTGTAATCACAGTGATACCATGAGTTCATTAACAGTGAGTGTCTTCCTACCTTAATTGCCTTGGCTCTGCTGATGAGACCATCCTGTTGAGCACTTCCAATAAGCAGATCTACGTTCCGACGCCGAGGGCGCTGCAGGGCTTTAGCCAAAGGTTCCCGGAGGTAAATTCCATCCATCACTGGACCCCAGTACTGGAATGGGCCACTTATAGCTAGCAGCTATGTTGGCAAAAAAAAAGAGCAAGAACTGTGCAGTTAATTCAGCTTACCCTTTAAATTCTATTTTATTTATGCTTAATTCAACTGGTCTGATTCCTTTCAAGTGAAGAAGTGACCAGGTAATATAAGTGCAAACTCATCACTAGCAGGAAACAATGATTTGCTGACAGTTTCAGTAGGTGGAACAAACTGGAGAGGCCAAGAGAAATGATAGTCTTATAGTCATAAAAATGTTGTTTTAAACTAGGTATTGACTCCATGCTGGTCTTCATTGGAAAATTTATTGCCAATGGGTGTTTTAATTTGTTGTGGGTAAAGGATCCATCTCTAGAATTATTTATACTGCAGCTTTCACAAGCCTCCCACTTCAAATACAGAACACTGACATCCCATCCTGCTTCATTTTCTGCATAAGTTCTGTTATTAAAGCTACAGACATTTGACTGTCCTCTAGAGTAACACCCAGGGGCAGGCAAGAGGGAACTGAAAGAAGGCAAAAAACAATATTTAGATTTATTTTAGAAGACATGATTAAAGCAGTGTAAAAGGAATTTAGTCTAAAGGAGAATCAAATTGTGAGTATTCATAGCTCAGAGCTGGATGTCATGGACAACAACTTCCTTCCACCAAAAATAGTCCAGTTCCTCTTTCACAAGGATTCAGACTAAATTATTTTTTAAGCTTTCTCACAGCTTTGGGTGAATGGAAACTTTTTGATTTCTTGCCAGTGGCATATGTTTTGCTGTGTTGTACCTTAGTTTGAGCATCATTGAGGACACGAGCAGGCAACTGGCGAAGGCAGGCTACAATTTCCTCACTAGTGGATGAAGGGCATCCCACATCTTCAGCCAGGGCTGCTGCTTGGGTCTGTGCTCTCCTTGTGGTAATTATGGATGCTGGAGAAAAAGCTGAGCCTCCCTAGAAAAAAACCCCACAATATCAGTCAACATATGTTGTCAGAACACCTGGTTCCCTAGTGCAGGAAAAAAAGATGAGAAGAAAAATCTTTCTACCTGCAGAACGTAAACCCCTGGCTTTTAAATTAAAATAAGTGAGTTATAAAGATCAAAGCAAAGGGGTGAAGGGTCAGTTAGGCTCTTTCCAGCTCTGCCATGGTTATTTTGGAAAAGGTCTAAGTGTCTATATTATGTCTCTAACCAAATCACAAATCTGTCTGAAAACTTTGGTGGAAGGAGCAACATTGAGACAGAAGCAGATATAAAGAAGGTGCTGTGAGGCACATGAGGGAATGGAGAGCCCATCTCACAAGAGGAGACTAAATGGAGTTTTATCATAGCTCTGATAAACAAGGACTGAGAGCAGGCATGATGTCCATAAAGAAGAGCTATTTCTACCTTGGGACAATGCTGGTACAAGGACAAATGAGCACTAAGTATTCACACTGAGTGTAAATCAGCTTCAGCTGGAAACCAAAGATAACTAGCACAAGTTGCAGTGAGGGTCTGGAAATGCTATGAACTGAGGAAGTAGGAACAAAAGACTAAAGGAAACTGCAGAAGATTAACCAGAGCATGAAGATCAAAACCAGCACACAGGCTAAGTCCAGTCTCTACCCCAGACTCTTCATATTCTTCTTACAGCTGTGCCAAATAGCAAATGTTCTTAACAAGAAAGGATGGCACAACACTTTTGAGTAAACATGAAAACTACTTGTTGAAAATGCAGATAAATTAGTTTAAATCTTGTAAGATTTGACCTGGAACAGAAAGGTTGGAATGGCTCTGACATGGTTCAAATTACTAATCTCCAAACATTTGCATCAGTTTACTGATAATAGCTGCTAAGATTAGCTTCTGTCCTCTAAAAAACCCCACAACCTAGATGCATGATAAGAAAGACACCAATGTATTTAACTGATTAACATACTTCTTACTGAATTTGCTCAAAGCATAACTACAAGTCTTGAAAAGCAAGTTTAAAAGAAACAGAAAACAAACTGAAAATCTTTAAATTGAAATTGCTTCAAACCTCTGAGCCCAAAGAACTCTGTGAAGCCCTGGCCAGCACCCACAACATTTTTTATATTTCAAACAAGCAAAGACATTGATACTAATGGGATACCATTGCTCACAACTGGAGAAATTGGTTTCCAAAAATAGTGAGAAAGAGGTTATTGTTTGGGAGTAGAGACAGTCTTTTTAGTTCACTGTATGCAGAATTTCCAGTGCTACTACCCTCCTGAAAGGTTTCTCTTCTTTTTCAGCAGATCTGGAAAACAAGAACTGTTATTAGCTTAATGATTGAGATAAAGACCGTTGCAGATAACCAAAGGAAAAACCTATTTTTTTAATCTGGGCCACTGTAAGAGCCATCTTGAGTTTTAAGAGGGTGGAAGAACTAAAGAAGAAGAAATAAACACCACTTTGTCTTATTCCTTTCTTCCACACTCAATTTAGATGAGAACTCAAGTGAGCAATGGGCTTTATCCTCTCATAGGATTTGCAGTGGCCTATTTTGTGTTTGTAAGGCACGATATTTGCCAGCTGCTGATTAGGAGCACTGACTCAGCTGGTCATGAGAGAGAAAGAAAAATATCTTTGATGAGATTATCTTGTCTGTAGGCGGGTTCCCAGCACATGGAGTGAGAATCATGTATTTTAACCTGGCCTTTGGAAGAGCATGTTCATCAGAGCTATGATAAGTGAGACTAGAAAAGGGATAACACGCCATGTCAGCTTCCCTCAGAAGAGGAGCTTTCTTGCATTTCATGGGGAGTAAGGAATTATGAGCCTCCTCAATATAGCAGAAAAATTAAATCCAGGACTGCACAATATTTACCCACTAATCTGGCAAACATGTTCTTCCACATCAGATCTGAACATGCTCAGCATGCTTTATCAAGTATCCAGTACCTCCAAATGGCATTCATTTAAAACCAAGCAAAACAAAATAATAAAAAATTAAAGGGCTTCAGTTTCCTGAACTCCAAAAGTTTCACAACTTCAGAAAGTGTGTTTCACTTCAGTTTCACAGAAACCAGTTTCTGTGGAAATTCTGAAGTTGTTCTATTAAAAGGCCAAATTTGGTAGGGAAAGAGTACTGAAATCAGACAATATATGGAATCCAAAAATTCACCAGGACCAAGCAAAACATCCTCACGTGTGCTTGATTTTGAACACATTTCCTCACGGCGATTTTAAAAGCTGTGCAAAGTTTCTCTGTCTCAGATATCTACAACCTAAAAGATTGCCCTGACTTCATGTACTGATTAAAACAAAGACTGCAAAAGGTTCTGAATAGAAGTGTGCCCCAAGTTCTCCACTGCAGGGGCAGAACTAAAAGCTTGGGGAGGCAAATTTTCCTGTCACAGCACAGGATGTGTATGGGCTGGCAGTAGATACAGTCAAAGCTCTATGAGTAAAACAAAACCTTCTTCAAATAAAGTAAAACCAAACTTCTGCAAATACATTTCTGAGGGGAGGAGAGCTTGATGGAGCCTCAGTCTGGCTGTAGATATTTTCTCTTCTTTCTGTGAGTGGTTACAACAGGTTTATTTGCTCTTTTTTCTGTAGTTTTTCTTCCATTTTCCATGTTAATGGCTGCTTCCTCAGTTTGCTTTTTTTTGGGAACACCCATATTCAGCAAGCAAATCTTGCATCTGGGGTTTGAAAGTGACCAAATCTTTGCGGTTTGAAAGAGATGTGGAATCGACTACTTTTAATCATGCTTAATTTTTGCTAGGACTGGAAGAAGGGGATAGAGAAACACAAGGCATCATTCAAAGAGTATTTGGAAACAATATCATTATATTTCCTTCCCAGGTGCATCCAAAATATGTTCCAGGCTCTAGAAACAGGGCACCTCTTAGGGCAGAAGTTATGCAAGCAAAACTGTACCAGTTCTCTGCTTTACAAATTCACATCAAAATTCAGGGTCACTGTTCCTTCATTACTGAAAAAAAACAAAGCCTTCAGGAACAAATAAGTGAGAACAGAAGCTGGCATTGCCTAGAACTAATTTTCTTTCTTTTTTGAGCCTGCAGTTTTCACACTGAAGAGACATCTTCCCTAAACACCGAATCCACATTACAGGTAGGCTCAGGACACAGAGAATAACAGACCTACACTTAGGAGTTCCTTCTTTTCCTACAAAACTACAATTTATTTGTGTGATTAGTCCCAGCAACCAGTAATGGAGGACTTGTATACTTTAAAAAATAGGACTACTTAGGCAGAAGCAAAAATAGTGGGGGGCCTGTTTGTTTCCATTACATGACACCCATATTACCATCAACATGACAGAATCATGAATCAGAAAACCAAAAATCATGAGATCAGCTCAGGAATAACAAACACTATGTTCTTTTTGTTAGTCTCCTGTTTTTTAATTCTTCAGGAGTTCTCCTGTACCTATGAACACAAGAGATAAAAAATTCACTGTTAAAACTAACAAGTGAAATCTTCAGATATTCCAGCAGTTGTTTTTTGAAAGTGAACCTCTAAAAAAATGACATATACAATAAAATTGTAGTCATAGCCACCTTGTCATCACTGGGGGATCATTTAGAAGAGATTTACAGGGAACTGAAGCCACACACACTTCTTGTTTTAGCTGTCCTTACAGATGGACCCACAACAAAGGGGAAGAGGAAGACAGAGGAAGTTCCATTAACATTTTTGACATCAACGCAGTCAAAAGTGTTCAAAAGTGCTAAGAAGAAGCAGCTGCAGCTGTGTTACAAAATCCACAACAGCACTGTTCCACCGCTCTCCAAAATTCATAGGAACAGGAGGAACTTTACAGTGTTGAGCAATAGCACCTACTGCAACAAGTGACGGAATTGAAAATGGGAGGCAAAGCCTTCGGTACTATTGAACTCAAGGACCAGGAGCATTGTCACCATTTCTTAATTTCTCTTTTCAGTACTAGAGGTTCAGATACACTGTAGAAATTCAGATACCAAGAAATGTTGCAGCTCACAATGGTGAGAAGCTGATGCATCAGTATTATGTGAAGGTGAATTCTCACCTTGTTATGAGGCTGTGACCAGCTGAGCTGGGGCTGGTGCCTCTTGCAAACTTAACTTTTGGGACATCATAGCTCAACAGACTTTCACTGATGCTATCCTGGCCATCCCAATTCTTCCTCCACAAGCTCTTGCTGATGTTCTGATGGGATGATAAAAAAGAATATATGGACCTCTGTTTGGTTTGTGTGGCCATGTTTTGGTAGTGAGTGAGTCTAAATGAAATAAATGCAGTGTTGTGAGGAAGAGTGAGAGTGGAAAATCCCAGATGGTCATAATCATGCTTTACTTCTCATCATCCTGCTCTGTTTAATTGGTAATAAATTAAACCAATTAAAATTAATTAGTTTAATTTCCCTGTCTGTGCTGGTAACCAGTGGGTGATCTCTCCCTGTACTTATCTTGACCCATGAGAATTTCATTTTATTTTCTCTCCCCTGCCAGCTGAGGAGGGCAGTGACAGAGCAGGATTAGTGAGCAGCTGGTGTCCAGCAAGAATCAACCCACCACAGTGCAATCACTGTACTCTGTACCTCTGTCTCAAAACATATCTGGAAAAGACAATTGCCATATAAGCTGCAGTGCTGAATGTCTTTTGATTCCTCATTTAGTTTGGAAGCTCACTTCTGCAAAATTTTTCAAAAATTATTCAGAACTCATCTAATGATTAGAAACTTCACTGGAACTAGATTTTATCAGCCACACTCTGCAAACCCAAACGCAGCTTCCTCTCCTCACATCATGACCTCTTGTTTTTTCCCAAACTGACTTGAAAATGAAATTCTTTCTTGAATTGTCTCAACACACACACACTCCCTGCAAGTGAATGCAGTTTCTGTAATGGCTGCAACCAAAGCAGCTTGCTCTGTGCCCTGAGCCATGCTACAGGCACTGCAAACAGCAATTACAGTAACACCACCCAAAAATGAGATCAAAAGACATCTAATGCAAACAGTCAGACCAAGGAAATGTCCTGAGAATTCTAGTTTCCCAAAAGAGCCAGCTGTACAGCAATATTTTATTTGTTAAAAATAGGCACTCTCCAGGCTCAGATGCACATAGTTCCCAGCCAGAAGTATCTGTCAGACCATCTGGTTTGACCTCCAGGATAGCCAGGGCTCTTCCATTTCCTGACTGCTGCGCTCAAGTGCTTCCTATCACTTAAAACATGGCTTGTATTTGATCTTGCATGAAGCATTTAAGCTGGGCTCAGAGACACAGAGAAACGGATACTGCAGCCTTCTCCTTGGCAGTTTGTGCCTAAGGATAATTACTCCATGGACAGGCAACAGCACCTTATTTCTGTTTGAGGGTGTCTTCAGATTCAGTTAATGCCTAATTAAAGATACTGTTTAAATCCTGTTTTTTCTCCCTGCAAAAATAAGCAAGCTGCAGCTAAGTGACCACCATTAAACTCACTTTCCCAGTGAGTTTAGGAGATTATTTTTTAGGAGACTGGATTTAAAATATTTTCAGAAGTTGTTTTCAATTTGGACCCTATTTACTTATTTCTTGAAGGGTTATTTTCCAGTATCCTTCACCGTTTTTCCTTAGATATCCAATTCTGCATAGTGACGAGTGCTTAGAAGACACCAAGATTGCAGGGCTCTATGTGATCACAATAATGTCATTTTTCCAGGCTTTCATGAAGTCTGGCTTCAAGAGCCTGGAGAAGTAGAAAGCTCTGGGAAAAGCTCAGGGAGTCTCTGTCACAGCTAAGAAGACACTTGGCAGACACCTGGCAAACACCAGCACAGGGAACGTAACAGGGAATGGTCAGGTCAGTCCAGCAATGCAAGGGGAGACTGAGAAAGAAACATTTTTCCCTCCATAATTGTCTACTAAATGTAATTTCCATATAAAAATGGGGGGAAGGCAAGGGTTCTCTCTCTTAAAGCAAAAATAACATTTTGAAGAAGGAAGATTTCTTTTTCACAGATCAGCCTTTGCAAACCCCTGTTTGCTGACGACAGAGGCAGCCCTACAAGGACAATGTTCCTCTCACGAGTGACTCACAGGGTGCCTGTGTCAGGTTAGTGACTTGAATAACAGGATATGAATATTTCTAAGATGACATATTAAGCCCCACTTAATTCATACAAGCCCTTTCTTCCATTTAGATGTAAACACTACCTTATCAGTTATCCTATTTGATACAAGGTACTAGCTACACGCACGGAAAGGGTAAATCAGCTCTCATCCTTGCACAGGAGCAGACAGCCACCAGCAAGAGGCAGAAATGACATGGAAGTGGAGAAGTCTATCTATGCCTTCCACTGCAAACTCATCTGCTCCTCTACAAGCACGGGACAAACAGTGTCTGAGATTTACTGTGTTTCCAGCAGATCATGTTCTATCAAGCAAGTCCAGCCTCTCCTTAAGTGTGACCAATCTCTCCTGCTCAGTCTGAGACCTGTCCCATTCCCAAGTGCATCTTAGGATGTAACCTTATTTCTTGTAAAGGCACAAACACCGTCAGAGGCAGCCTAAGGCAGAGGGTGGTGAGAAGGATAGGAGAAAGGCTCTGCCTCTGCCTATTCCCTCCTGCAGACATCCCCTAACCCGTGATATTTTAGTAATTCTTGAGACACTGTTCATCAATTCAGTGAATGCCATTAATGGACATGCATATCTCATCTTTGTAATTTGAAGAAAGCAAGAAGGTCCTAAACAATCAAAATATAACTGGCCAGGATAATCATGGAGCTGTGCTATAGACTGATTAGCTTATCAAACTCCCTAGAGCTTTCCTGTCCCTTCAAACTGAGGACTGCTGGTACAGTCCATCAAAGAGAAAGAATATTCTCCTGAAATTACCAAATTACCAATTTTTGGCACAGCTTTGAGGATTTGGTCAGTGTTTCCTGGTTTCAATAACAGTTACACAACAGGTCCCACATCAGCACCTACTTGGAGCTACTCTGGTGTGAAGTAGGAAATCTGCTTGGGCTTGTTGGATCTGACAAGGGTTTTTTTATATTTTCCTATACTTCAGATCTCATCTTGATTATAAAAGCAAAGGGTAAACCTTAATAAATCCCTTTGATATATTCATATTCACAGTACAATATTCCTCAGTGCCTTTAGTCAGGTTATTTAACAGGCCAGTATCTTCGTTCCTCCATCTCAGACACTGAGATGAGGAAGGTCCTGAGGCTTCTGCACTTTTTACAACTAATGGGAAAGTGGGCTTCACAGACTGGCTTTCAATCCATATTTCTTCATTGCTGATCTTAAGCTTCAATTATTTGCAGACAGAGGAATTTTGGGGTACAGAGTGAAGCATAAAACAAAGGCTGCATTCCTATTCAGGCTTAATAAGAGAGAAAAAAAAGTGTTTTGTGCCTCTTCCTGTCTGTCAGAAAAAAAAATAGCAAAACTGCATAAAAGAAAACAGTTGTGGAATGAGCATTACTGGATAAATAAATTTGGAAGAAGAAAAAAAAATAAACCCTTTTTGTGTAAGTAATGTAAACTGGGTTATTTCACTCATTTTTTAGATCTGCTGAAACCAGCCCTGATGCAATACATTGAAAACCTCCCTGTTTTTCTCAGCCCATAGATAAAATGTGCCTTCAGTAGTGACTTGCAGCGGGAACCTCATCTGTTGCAAACACTTTGAGCCTTCCTTATTTCTCAGAGAGGAAGTATGTGGCCTGTTTGGCAAATGCTGCTCTACATGACAGCGTGAACTTCACAACACACTCATTCGACCGGCTGCTCCTCGACTTGATCAGCTAAACCTTGCTGGCAGCGTGAGAGCAGTGCTATGACTACGGCTTTCTTCAGAAATACTGCAACTTGGAATGCCATGCCTAGCATTTAAAGGTAATCACTGCTGTGATGTATTTTACATTGTCTGCGTACGAGACCAAATGTTTCAATTTTATTTATATACAAGGGTGTTCTCTTTCATTAACAATGACAGTATTCAGACCGTGGATTTCAAGTACCACCAAAGGCAGAAATAGAAGAGCCTGCCTTGATTCTTTTCATAAGGAGTGGTACTAAAGATAGACAGGACAAGGAGTATTTCTACTGAAACCTAAGAGTAATAGAGATGCTTAGGACCTTATGCTAAAGCAAATTGCATTTCACTATAACCAAAATATGAGCCCACCGATTAGTGAGTTTTTTATTCTAAGTGGTAGAAGTGTGGATAGTGTGGTATTTCTGTGTTGTTTCATGTTTGCATGTGTCTATGAATTACTTTGATGAAAGTATTATGTTATTCTTTCTAAGTGCAAAGGTACAACTGCCTCAAAGCTGAAAGGATGTTCATTTTGATTAATGATAAATTAAGGGAAACCCACCAAAAAAATACACAGTTTCTGAAATCGAAATTGTTTTGCTTTTTCTTTCCCCACATGAAAAATAACAGGATGACAGTGCTTTCATTTTCAAGCTAAATGAGATTCGGACATTACCTGTGAACTTTATTGAGAATTAAATTGTAAGGCCTTGGCAATACAGATGTGAATATCAGGAAACAAAAATAAAATATGGTATAGCATCTCAGGAATGATAAATGTTCTAATTTTACTAGTCTATGGTATTCCTTATAGGAAGGCTTTATTAATGTGCTTATCTTGCCTTTTTATTCCTCTTATTACTTTCATTTCTTTATATTAACTAATTCTCAATAATATTAAATATAACTTTGGAAAAGTTCTCACCAAGTAGCAGAATTTCTTATGTTCCATGCTATTTAACTGCTGCAGAAGCATGTTTTCTCAGAGAACAAATTCTGCAAGAGGAAGTTATTGCTGCATGTGCTGCACACAGGAACGGAAGGGGAAAATTGTACCACAGGTTTTGGGGTCACACGATGTAGGTCAGTGGGATTCCAGTCTTGACAGGTGAAGAATTCATATCTGCTGAGAGTTCTGGTAAATAGGACACAAAGCAGGACTGGGACTGTGGATGTTTCCTCACGTTCCTCTTGGCAGCAAAGATCCCTAAGCCCTAATAGCTGTGTGTGCAAACAGCCACCTTTCCTTGGACACTATGAGCACAAGTGGAAAGGGGAGAGGAGGAAGGACCAATGTTTGGAACACTGCAAATGTGATCTTAATAGTTAAAACCAAATTTTCATGCAAGCCTGAGGAGGTGGCTGGTGGGCAGGAGAGCTGCAGGTAGATTTTGGTTCCCAGCAGCCCAGTGGTTCCCCTGAGCTGAACAGCAGCTGCACTCCATGCAGGTCTCGGGGTAGATAAGACACAGGGAGTTTAGAGTCTGTCATTTCTCTTTAGTTCTTCCTACATCACCCTCAGTGAATTATTTTCTTTGGATCTGGCATAATTATCTGCATCTGTGATGGAAGGATGGCGCTTCTACTTGTATCCCAAACTCTGTTATCAAGTTTAGATATAAGGAACAAAGTTTTTACAATGAGGGGGGTGAAACACAGGTTGCCCAGAGAGGTGTTAGATGCCCCATCCTTGTGAACATTCAAAGCCAGGCCGGAGGCAGGGCTCTGAGCAATGTGATCTAATTGCAAATGTCCCTGTCCATGGAGGGAGGGTTGGACTAGAAGGCCTTTAAATATCCCTTCCAACCCAAATTATTCTATGATTCAAAAAGGTCAAGTGAGATGCAATGCCTGTAGCAAATTTGGTATTTCAGAAGATTATAATCTATAAAACTGTTACTGTTCTTCTATTGATTTCAATGACAAGAATTGGTTCATGAAATCTTTAAAGTCCAGTTTTGTAAGTTTCCAGTAAGTCTAGTTTTGCAGTGCCTCAAAATTTCAGGAAGCCACATAAGAATTTATCATGCAGCGATCGAATGGATTTGTATTGTGCTGACAATAACTCAACACAAGCACAAGCTACTTAAGCCATCAAGTTCTATCACTCAAGAGTAAAGCACACCATTGTTTTAGAAATATAACTAATTAGTACATTCTTACTCTAGAAACAGTGATATTAATTTGTACATTCTTACTCTAGAAAGAGTGATACGCCATTGCCAGCAAACAAGTAGAAATTATTTTTGCCAAAACTTCCATGTCCCATTTTCAACATCTGAAGGTTGAGTCATACCTCTGAACATTCACTCCACCACCTTTGACTGGACTATAGGAACCTTTACTCTCCTCATGTCCATAATGACAAGTGGCTTTAGTAGTAAAACCTAGTCTGATGTCTCATTTTCCTTTTAGTCACTTTGGTGAAGTGAATTAACAGCAAGGGTCAGAGCTTTTCATTTTTTTATTTTTACTGAGCACTTCTGCCGTGAATCTGGAGAGCATCTTGAACTCACTGTCCCTTTCACAACTTTATGCTACCAATGGTAGTGACAGAAAAAGAGCACGGAAAATGCAACGAGAAACAGCAAACTGCCACGTTAATGACGGCAAAGCCCAAGACTTCACTGCTCTTCACTGTACTGAAAGCACTTTATAACATTTGCATTTTCCACAAGTTAGATTATTCCACATCTAAGGCAGCAGCACGGAGCTGCACATTATTCACTGATAACTTCAGAGGTCCTTTGAGAACAACAGTGCCTGGTATGGCAGAAGGGAGCCAGGCTGTGCTCTGCAAAAATACCAAGTAGGAACTTGCCTGTTGTCCAGTATTTAATCCATCTGGACTTGACTGTGGTTTAATTGCAAATGACATATAACCAACCCTGCAGAAACACTTCAGGTATTTCTAAACCAGCATTTAGAGTTTAGATCCTTAAACACCATCTAGAAAAATCTAAGTGCCTTGAAGAAATGTGCCGTGCTGTTAGAAAGATTAAAAGCCTGAAGTAAAATTTTCAGAAGTCTTTCCACCACGCACAAATACTACGTAACACTTTCCAAAGAGACTCAGGCACACCTGAAATTAGGAGTAGGAGAAAGGCCATGGGTCACAAGCCTGCCACTTGTAGGATGACTTGCTCTCCTGGCCCTCAAATAACAAAACCCAGTATAAAGTGGTACTTAGAGGTAGGACTCTTTTTTTTTTTTTTCCCCCTAGACTTTTGGGACACAAAATTCAAGCAATTCTCATCTAAATACCAATTGCATGTGTCAAAATTATAGATAGACATAAGATGTTTATGCTGTCATTCTTGCCATCTACCTTGAATTGCACAACATTTTTGGTAAGTGCGGCTTAGATTCTATACACTGAGCAAGATTTGAATTTCCCTTTTAAATTACTGCAAAAAATGCATCTACCAGAGCACAGAGCTCAGCAGAGGTTGTCAGTCCAGGTATTTAACTCACTCTCCTGGCTGATATTTTTTCAGCCCTGTTGAGCTCTCTATTGCTGTGCCCAGGAAATTTTTCTGGCTAATTTGAAGATGAGCCATGAACATCTATAATATCTGTAGCCAAAATACTGGCTGCAGTACTCCCATGGGTTTACCTCTTGTTCTTTATAGGATACAAGTGAGAAAAATGTTCAAAAACTTACAATTGGGTCTTGCAGAAAAATACTCATAATTAGATCAGAAAATTATGATCTTGAAAACGGACAGTGCCTGATAAAGTGAATTCTGGTTTCAGGTTTAGAAATTTAGGTGCATTTACATGGAGAAATATATATTTTTTGTTTTCTGTCAAGAGACCTTTTTTTAAAATGTGAATATCCAAGTAGTTTATTTAAATTTAAGGGTGCTGTTTTATTCAGCTTATAGACTTCTCCTATCAGGCAACACATTTTTATTCTTCTGAAAGTAGGTTTCAGGTGCTTGTCAGAAAGACACTGGCACAGCTGCACCCTCCAGATGTGCCACAAGCCAGTTCTGAGTGCATAAAGCAAAGGGGTAATGTGCGATTTGGCCAGTGAAACAGAGGATTCTAGAGAAGAGCCTTTGGGACAGCACTAAGAAGCTTGGAAAGCAGATGAGGTGGAGTCAAACTGTGCACTACCATCTGTTCTAGCACTGAGCTCCTTGCATTTGATAAGGGACAAATTTTCTTTCCTTTGAATGGCATTTTATTCTGTAGGATGTCTTCCTAAATTGTCTGTAAGACATTAAAAATTTATTAATCAACATACTGAAATTCTGCCAATCTTATTCCAAAAGACAATTAGCAATAAAGTCTTGCTGATGTCAGTGGTTCTACATCTCATGTTGGACATCTCTCCACCTGACTCTCATCAGGCTCTAGCATGTGTAAGTGAAGAGCAGCACTCCAAAGTCAGTAACCATCTTTGAAATATTTAAGCTACAAAAGGCCACAAGATGCAGAATACTCACACAATGCTGCCAGAAGTCCAGTTATCATTTTCACAGGGCAATGGACAGAAATACATTTTTAAAAAATAATTACCCATCAGCTGGTGGTGTTATTTTGCTTTAATGTACGGTTTTTAAATAGATACAGCTTTTTGTCTTCTGCCTCTGAAAATATACCATAGCATGATACAACTTCCACATTCAAAATATTTATCTCTCTGCCCTCTGTCAGAGAGAATTAGGATGGCTGCAGCAAAGCTGTGAGAAGGAACTGCTCCTCTCACAGTATTTAGTTCCACAATTGTCTGATACTGTTTCTTGTACATCCACCAAAACTTTTTAAGACAGGTATCTGAAGAATTCGCACTGCTAGCTTTATGCAGGACTGATTTGCAATCAAACATATTTTTAAGCCAGGTGTTGCTTAAAAAAAATTGTCCATGTTTGCTGAGGGCACAACTGCATCAGAAAAAAGCCCAAATCTACCAAGCTGTGTTCTTAGTGTTCGGTAGTAAACCAACATAATATACACACAGTGCTGAAAAACAGGGACATCAGACTAATTAGATTCTTTGTAGCCTCAGAACCCCAAATGCTGAAAAAACATTTTGTATATGAAATGCTCATATGGGCACAGCTCTGCTGTTACTTCCTATTGTGCTGAGGTACTGGTAATGGAAACTTTTACTACATCATGTTCTTCTGAGCAACTTCCCTAGCTGTGGTTTTCTGCTATTCCCCTGATAAAAGCACAAAAGTGGTGAGAGTTTAGCAAGTATGTAAAACTCTTGCATGAATTTGACACCAGAGTTCTCAAAAGCAAAACCGTAGAAAATTGGAGACGCCCAAACGAGGTCATTTCTCATCTGTTGGCACAGCAGGTGTTATTGTGATGTTAAATTTCAATATCTGCTTTGATTTAGTTCCGAAGACCTTTGACAGAATTAGCGAGCACAATGGGAAATACTGTGAAAACTCCAAGAGCATCTGAGGAGACGAACACGCCGAGCCAAACGGGTAAGCACTCCTTTCATTCCTTTCAAGAGAAAAAGACGCTCGCGATATATGACAGACGCAGCCGCGCGTCTTCACCCGCCTGACAGAGCAGGCAAGTGCCTGGCTGCTGTGGGAGAAGGAGGCCATCCACCAGACAGTGCTTATATTTAGCTACGTTTTAGCTCATTTTCCAAGAAGCACTTTAATTAAAAACCCCAAATGTTAAACGTATTATTTGCTCCTTGAAAGACGTTCCTTCCAAATCAGAAAGCACTGAAACGTTACTTCAGAAACCAGGAATGCTGTGTTTTGGCATAATTGTATGTGATATTTTATACAAATTTATTCTTGAAACTTGGGGTTCCTTCATTTAAGGTTAAAAGTTTTAATGATGTATTGCATTGAACTTTGTGTCCATCCACTGTCAGATAATTGCATTAAAAGTAGCACACAGCCAACCTGTCACCAGATTTATCCATAAGGGCTATAGAGAAACACAAGTTTCACAGGGCAAGGTGCCAAAGAAGAATATAACACATCTGCCCTATGCATCCACACGTGAATAAATCAGGTTGCAAATCCCTGGCTGTCACCTATGTAGGCTGGTAGAGGTCATGCACTGGAGGGGAAAAGGAAGAGGGATTTGGTGATCAGCTACTACAAACTGTGAGTGAGTGGGTGGAGAGCCAGTAGAGCCTCAGCCTTCCTGGTGCACTAATACAGGCAGCTGGCACAAGAGCTGCAAAAAATCACTCCCCAAAGGCGAAGAGGAGAAAGCAGTTTTGTTTTTTTTCTTTGGGTTGGGTTTTTCTAAGTAGGTTTTATTTGTTTGTTTTTTGTTTGTTTTCAGGCTGTTTGGGTTTTTTGGTTGGTTGGTTGGTTTGGTTGGGCGGGGGGGCGTTGGTTTGTTTGTTTTAGTTTTGTTTTGATTTTGGAGCTTTTCCATGAAAGATTTTCCAATTGGGCTGCTCATTATTATAAGGATTGGGAATCAGCCTGGTTTCATTTTTGCTGCAAGGAAACACAGCCCTGCTCTTAGTATGGTTAGGAACTCACTGAGATGGGCAGCCTTGCAGCCCTAGGTCCTAACACAGCAGAGACCAAAAACTACTCAGCATATTGCT
>VZSE01008843.1:569277-585310 GCA_013398275.1 Promerops cafer
TTTTTTTTTTTTTTTTTGTGAAGAAGAGCGCCTTATGCTGATATTCCCAACAACTGCTGATGCAGATACCACATATAAACACCAAAACAGAGACATGCATTCACTCAAAGCAGGACCTTGCTGATGAGCAGGCCGTGGCTGTGACCAAGTTTGTACTGGTCCTGCACATGCTAAAAGTTAGGATTTAGCAGGGCTAAAAACAATTGCGACCCTTTCTCTGACGGAAATATAACACACCCCTAAAAGACAACTCTGCAAACATAGATAGCACAGTGGTTACAAGAGGAAAAGATCTATTTAGGAATTCAGAACACAATCTACTTGAACTTACCTACACTTCTAGCACATCTAGAAAGGGGTGTTGTTAGTCCTACCCGACCTCCAGCTACCACCTGGGGAGAGAACAAATCTCCTTGGCACCTGCCAAGGCTGTAGGGATGTTTCAGACACTCTCACAGCTGAAATTACACCAGATACCTATATTTAATCATCCAAAGGCAGGAGGGTTGTCACAAAAATGGTAAGTGATGGAACACCCATGAGAAAAGGTTGAGAGAGTTGGGGTAATTCAGCCTGAAGAGAAGGCTCCAGGGAGATCTGATTGCAGTTCTCAATACTTAAAGAGGGCTTATAAGAAAGATGGGGATGGACTTTTTTAGTAGGTCTTGTTGTGATACAACAAAGGATAATGGCTTTAAGCTACGATAGCGTAGATTGAGACTAGATATAAGGAATAAATTTTTTATGATGGGGGTGGTGCAACACTAGACCAGGTTGCCCAGTGAGGTTGTAGATGCCCCGTCTCTAGGAACTTTCAAGGTCAGGGTGGTCAGGTTGATCCAGTTGAAGATATCCCCACTCATTTCAGAGGGTTGGACTAGATGACATTTAAAGATCCCTTCCAACTCAAACTGTTCTTTGATTCTAGGATTTATCAGCCTGAGTAGCTCTTTGGATCCATCCATCTCTTAGTCTGGGTCAGACCAGGGTCTTTCATAATGGCTTAGATGTTGCTAATGAAAGTTGGGAATACAAACATCAGTCCTATCATCCAAATCCAATGAAAAAGTACTTCTAAAAATGAACCTGCTACCAAAGTGTGTGTTGGGGTTATCCAGTGAGTTTATATCTGTTTCCCTTCCTGAGCAGATCAAACTCCACATCACAAAACACAGATTTCCACCAGGCCAGGAACATACTTGATTTAACTGAGGTGGAGGATCCAATCCATGGACTTTCAATAGTTGAAATAATTATTAGGAGAAGTAGGTTTGACACTGGCTCATTTCAGGGAATAAAATGAAGGATGAAACAGAAGGGAAGGAATGAAAGAGTTTCCAACAAAAAGGGGGAAGAAAATAACTGCAGTCTGCAGACTTGTTCTGCAATGTTCATCAGACCCCTATGAGCCCCTTGTGCTGCCTGAAATTTGCACTGAAAGCAAAACCTCGTGCTTTCCTCAGCACCAGTGTGCCAGTCTTGGCCCTGAGAAAGGGAACAGTGTATAAGCTGCATTTCCCAAGGAGGCATTTGGACCCCAAAGATAATTGCACCCCATCTGCCTGCACACTGTACAGGCATTCCTGGCACAACCCAGGGACTGATGACAGAGTAAGCAGAGCAGCAAGGGGTCATCAGGGGTTGTGAGCCTCTCTCTGTCCTCCTTCGGGACCCTGAATCAAGGGTTAATCCTTCTGGGCTGCACCTGCACAAATCTCAGTTCCCAAGCTGCCTGGTTTAGATCTACCTTGGGTACTAAAGTGTAGCTCTGCAGCCACACCTTGTGGTGCTGCACAGTTTTCCAGATGCACATGAGAGCCCTCCTTCACCCTCTCTGGTGCACCCCATGCCATAAATCATAATATTTCTGCTGGCCAGTAAAGCTGGAAGATGCATGGAACTCCAAACAGTTCATTCCCACTCCAGACATGGACCATGTCAGTGCACAGCACAGGAGATTTTGGAGGGCAATGAGCTGGATGCTCTGCCTGTGCTCTTCCTACTCTCTAATAATGCTTCACAGTCCTTTCCCAATGAATAATTTGAAGGATATAATAGTCAGTCTCACATTTTGCAAGACCTGTGGGTGTGAAGACATCTAAAATTAGCATGCATTTCACACTCATTTCCTACTCCTAAAAAAACCACCCAGAATTAACACCTGATGCAGTGGAAATGATTGTGCTTCGATCTTTCCACTCTAACTTTTGAGTTGTTCCATTTCAGATGTAACCTACACTTGCACTGTGGAGGAGAGTTTGTGTTAGATAAACTCAGGCAAATCTTTTTTCTTTTACATCTTGAAAGTATGGGGAGCTCATCAGATCAAATCTATTAGATCATTGTGAAATTTAGGTGTGGAGAAAGTGTGTAATTTGTTTCGTTCCTATTTCCAGGCTTTTGTGTTTCTAAGGAGCTGGTATGGGTTCTGTGAAATATTGTACAGTGTGGTGGGGTATTTTGCATGACCAAAAAACCCAGTGAGGTTTGACTTAAATACCAATCAAAACGAAGTGAAGAAGGAGGGGGTTCATTCCTTTCCTTACACTTTAATATAACTGTATGTAGTTTAAGAGGTAACATTTGCATGGATGTGGAAAATAACACTCTGATATATTCCTTCCTTTTCAGAACTACACATTACATGCAAAATTGAAACAAAAAATAATATAAATATGAAAGTGTAAGCAAAGTAACACAGGTCTTGCTAGAGTAGACAAAAAGTCACCGACCCCACAGTGCATAATGAAATGCAAATGACTGTGCACAAGGAAGGAGAGCAGAAAAGCTCTTGTTTTCCACTCTTTCACTATGGAAGCAGAATATTTATAAATAAACAGCATAATTTTTTTTAAAAGGCATTGCTAAAGGCATTAACCTAAAAATAATTATATTCAATGTAGCATTACACAATGTTTTAGAACCTGCAATGAGAAATTAAGTGATGGCACTTTATCCTCATTTTGCTATTTTTAAAATGCACCTTCTGGCCTGTATTTCTTCTAGTAGTCCTGGGTAAAGATTTTGTTTTGCCAAAAAAGACTCAGTGCCAATGCTTAGGTGTTATTAGCCTCAAGTACTAAGTAGCTTCAAAGACAGGAAGGTGCCAGTAGATTTTCTATGCAGAACAAAGAAGCCATCAAAGGCTTACCACAGGATTTCTTCAATAGGGTTGAACTAAATGTATAATAAGTTATATTAGACTAATCACAGTGGTTGGCTGAACTGGACTAGTCCTGTTTAATTTGGTGACACTAATCAACTAAAAAGAATCATGGCAATATCAATATTAGACATACTCTCAAAATAATTATAGAATAGTTTAGGTTGGAAGGGATCTTAAAGATCATCTAATACCATTCTCACTGCCATGGGCAGGGATGCCATCCACTAGATAAAGTTGCTCAGACCCCATCCAACCTGGCCTTGAACACTTCCAGAGATAGGGCATCCAGTACTTCTCTGGGTAACCTGTTGTGTTTCTTTTCTTTCTTGTTTCCTTCAGCCTTTTACCATTATCTCTGAGAGTTGTTTCTAAGGCCCTGAGACACATAGCTAAAACCACAGAGCATTCATTCAGGGTGTTGCACCTAGGTCTCCCTCAAAATCTGTCTTCCTTAAAGAGAAGTTGGCAACAAATCTATATTAAATGAGAAAAAACGAAGATACAGTAGCGTTTCTATCTCTCTATCCAATTTCTTTCTTTCCTACCCTGAATTCACACCCATTTTAGCACATGTTGGGCTGCACAGAGTGGGAAGTGTGGAGATCAAACAACCTCTGCAAATGTAGTGCTAGATGGTGCTTCTAAGCATCAGGGTGCAGATCCTGGTGGAGGCAGAGGGAAGCTCTGTCTCCCTTGAGATCATGGAGAGTACTGAGATGTGCAGAGGGGAGGAACTGCTTCCAGGAGAAACACAGGCAGTGTATGGCACAATCCCTCTTGCCAGGAGTCATGACAAAGAGCTCAAAACACCCAGCATGACCCGTTTCTGAGTCTCCCAGATGTCAACATTTACGGGGCACCACTGATTCCAGCAGGATGAGCAGTATTTCATGTTTGATAGTCCCAGTCTTGTGCAAAGTGCTCCATCCTTCAGAAACCCAGAAGACTCAGCATGTCCTACACAGGGTGCAAGTCCCAGATTCATCCCAGCTGATGTAAAAGGTCTTCTCATCTCTTTGCTGACCTCAGCTCTGCAAATTGCCATTGTTCAATGGTTTCAACTTAAACACCCCTGTGCCCGTTTTCTTTCACTGAAGCTCTAGTACAGTCTCCATGCAATGGTGAGAACAAAGTGCAGTGGCTGATCATCAAGCTCCTTTAAAAAGTGATGGAAAAGGGCAATAATGGCCACACTCCCACTGGCCTTGATCTAAACTAATTTCATACCATTGAAAATTATCAGTGGCGTAAAATTATGAAAATTCAACATGCATCTTCCTTTTCTTAAATATAATGCTACAAAACTGTAGCTGGTGATAATTAGAGACAGTGGCGTTAATTAAACTGGGTTACTTCCTAATACTATAAATAATTACTAATTTTTTTAGTGTCAAACTGAATATGTCCTTTAAATATGGTAATTGCTAGGAAAAGTGGTGTAAATTTAGTTGCTTAAAATTAACCACATGACTTTTTAATTTCTAGTATCTTTACAGTCCTCTTATAAATCTATAGGTTCTTCTTTAGTTCCTTATGCCTATTAAGTGACATTTCAGAGATGTTTTTTTCCCATTTGACCTACTACATAAAATCATCATACTTAAAGAAAAATCCATTTTTGTCGCAGAGCTCTACCTTTGTTTTAAGTGACCTTTTCTTTCTTCTTTCACAGGTCAGGAGAGTGACTTCCTTGCTGTTCTTTATGACTATCCTTCAGCAGACATAAGCCAACCTATATTTCATGTAGGGGAAAAACTACGTGTGCTATCAGAGTAAGTTGATCAATTTATTCTTAAACTAGGTTTTATTACAACTGAAGCAAACCTCTGTTTTATGCATCTGGCCCAAACTGGATGCAGTTCAGCAAAATAAACTGTGTTCAGAATTTTCAAGGAAGGATGCTTAGCCATAGTGTAAATTTCTGTTTAGTTTAAGGATGTTGGGATTACAGTTGTCCTTTGATCCATAGATTTCTCTTAGATTTCTCAAGGTGGATTTAGACTCTATTCTAAAATAAGACTCAGAACAATTCTGCTTTGAAAAATGGTTATGAGAAAGTATTCCCCAAATGAAATGGAAAACAGTGAGAGCCAAAATAGTTTGAATCACATATAAAAGGAAAATCATTCTGAATTTCTTTATGTCAAGTGTGTCTGTCATTTTCTCTCTCACCCTTTTTAATCTAACAACTCCATTATGGTTAAGTCTTAGAATTTCATCCCAATTTAAGGCAAATGTAAAAAAAAAAAAAAAATTAAAAATAAAAAGTGTGTGGGGGGCAGGGTATTTCTTTTTCTATTTTTTAATTGATTCTGCATTTTCTTAGTGAGGAAAAAAAGATATATTTCTCAGCCAGTTCCACTCAAAAAATTTAAGAGCCCCAGAAGTAAGCAGGATTAAGAGCACTAGCTCAGACTGACCTTAACCATAGTGCAATATTGCCAGACACAAGAATGAGCACACATGCAGAAAAATGGAAGCCAGCAGCCCTGATGTTCTTCTAGGCACAGCTTGTATCAGCACACAGTGACCTCCTGGAAGTCACTCAGCCCCACAGCCACTATTTGCACTGCTCAGAATGAAATGAAAGATTTCATTTTTGCAGCTGGTCAAGCAGAGGGATTCAATGGGAGACCAGACACATTAACAGCAGAGGAATCCTTGGAGGACTTCTAAAATAATTTTAAAAAATTCTCAACCAGAGACTTAAATGGCTGGAGAAGCACTCAAGAGAAGCATCACGGATGACTGATGAATTCTCAGACTTCTCCAGGCCACCATGACCTGCAGTGGCCTTTATCAGTCACAAGGCACAGGCCTTAGTGGACCTTTGGTCTGGACCAGAATGGCTGCACTTATGTTCTGCTGACACAGTGCTTTCTCTCCCTCCCTGAACCTAAGGGTCCCAAGACTCAGACAATACCACCAGATAAATTTTTGGCTAATGGAGGGCTCCTCTAAACCAGGGGGATTCTTCTCTGCTAGCTTCTAGCAGTATAAACCTTGCTGCAGTTTGCAGAACATACATGACATGGTGCAACAACTGCTTTAGCTTGGAAATTCCAGCTTAAAGCCTCACTCTCAGATTCCATCAGCTACAGGCCCTCACATCACCACAGGACTGCCTGTGGCCACATCAGTGGGAATGATGTGTGTGGCACATTATGTGTACACATGTGCTGCAAAGTATAATCTACTGCAGGAACAACTCCCAAAGAATAGGCTTTGGCAGCAGAAGTTTTTGACATGCTTGTCTGTAGTGCAGTGATCAAGGGCTTCTCCTGATGGATAAATTAGATCCAAAGCCAGCCTTGATGGGAACTTTCCTCTTCTTATTTTGAATCATGAGCTTACTCACAGAAGACAGGACAGTCCAACGCTCTATGCAAACCACAGTGTCCTGATGAAGGACCTGTTCTCCCCTGCTGGGGTATGTGCTGATGGCAGCAGGAATGGTTTGCCTGCGGCCTCTTCCTGCTCATACGCTGTAATTCTTTTCCCAAAATCGTTCAAAGAAGTAAAATACAGTAAAAAAGCAGAGTAGCACTGCATGACCAGAGCACAAGTGATGAGGAGTCACCACAGAGGAGTCAGCATATGCAGCAGCTTTTCAGCTGCTTTTACAACAGCAGTTTTCAGCCTTGTACCAAAGGAATGACGTGTAGTGGCAATCAGCCCCACCAATCCTGCCAGGAACAGGACATATGGAACCTCCATAGGAAATGCAGTTCCTCACAGGTATTTGTGACTGCTCTGGGTTGGCAGAATTATATAAGCACCCCATGCACAGTTTCTCACTCTTCACACTGGTCAGGCACCTTTCATTACCAGATGAACTGCATTTGGCTGGCAGTAGTCAAACCAAATGTCCTCCAAGATTCGCCCCAATATACGTAATTTCTGTAGCTCCTGCCGCAGGAGAGATGTGCTGCCTTGGGATTTTTAATCATCATAGGGATTTTTCAGGGTTAGTAATACTAAAGTTTGGAGGGAGAGAGATGACGAATCTCTCAGTTTTGTTTTTTTTCTTATTGCAATTCTTGGTTCTGTCTAGGAGAGTTCTGGGGAAAAAAGGACCAAAATAACCTAAAATTCTTATAGATAAATTCACTACATCTGGAAAACCAAACCCAAAGCTTTTGGGGCCCTGAAATTTCCAGCTCTGAGCAGTAGATACTTCCCTTTTTCTCTCAGCACAGACATTCTGGACCATGGTCCCAAAAGCTGTAACTCATGACATTTAACCTAAGTGATTTCAACACAGCTGTTCTGACACACACTGAGACTCTGATCTGCAGTGTAGACATTATTTTGGGAGTATTTGTATGAACATCCACAAAAGCAGCATTCAAACACAAGACACAGTTATTTGGATTCAAACTCTTAAAGTGAAGGTGCAGAGAACCCATCAGTCATCAGCATCCTTGCACTAGGACTAAGGCTCAGCAGCATCCCTATGAAAATTCTTGGTACCCTTTACTTCTGAAGAGATTCAGGAGTCAAAGCCAGAATTCAGTATCACAGCAATAACTTAAGATATACTGGGGAAAATTCAAATGCCTGCAGCTTAAGGCAGGTCTATTTTATTGGGGTCTGGTGTGCAGCTCATGGAAGACAAGGAAAAGAGCAAACCACAAACCAGGTTCTGTTGGACTGACAGCTTGTTCCCAAGCAGACAGGCTCCATTTCCCAGGAACCTCTGCCCTGGTGTTACAGGGCTGTCCAGACACAACACACTCAGCTGTAAACTAAATATGCTGGACACCAGTACAAGTTTAGCTGTGGGAAGGCAGAGCACAGCATGGTTTAACCACTGAGTATTTATCCTTCTTCTTTCAACTACAGAAAAGTATTTTATTACTTACGTAATTTAAATGGAACAAATGTAGCTTATTTCTGTGTTCAAATTTAATTCTCAAGTAGGTTTAGAAATGGAACTACTCTAAATGAAAGCAAATGGGGTTCCTTTCTGAATGCATAGTTTCAGAAGCACACACAGAAGGCTGTATCTTCACTAACTTCCAAATGATGAGAAGCTCTGAAAATACATCTGAAAATATCCCTTCTCTTGCTTTCACACAGTGAAGGAGGCTGGTGGAGAGTCCATTCCCTTACAACAGGTCGAGAAAACTATATTCCAGGAAAATATGTAGCAAAGGTTTATCACGGGTAAGTAAATGCATTTCCATAGCCTTTCAACACCACATTTTTACATATTCTCCTCTGATTACTCTGAGTTGTAGTCCAAATTATGCCAATAGTGACTTGACAGACAAATTTTATTTATTGACAGTCTAAAATACATCTTTTGAAAACTGAGAACCTCAAATCCACATATAAATTTAGACCAAGTGAAAAGGAAAATCCTTCTTTTAAATGCTGGAAAGAGCCAAAACCACCTCAAATCTCATATAAGATATTTAATATACATGTGTTGCACGGACTGATCTCTAAGACATTAATGAACAGAGCCTATTTAGAATGGATTTTTAATATTTCATTAGAGTAAAATTTAGCTAGGTTTGCTCATGGAAAACAGGCCAAAAAGAACAAATAGAAATGCTAATAAGTCATTCAAGAATGTAAACTTTCTCACTGGAAAAACTAAGGAAATTTCAGACATTTCTTGTTGCCATAGACACCACTCAGGAAAAAAAATAAAGCACACACTTTAAAGTTTTCTGGCAAATGTTTTAATACCTGTTTAATTTTAAGGATATGAACTGTGAATGTCACTGTGAACTATGCAAGTTCTTAAATTTTAACATGCTTTTACATCCTCCTGAAACAGCAATGCTTTCCCAAAGGCAGGGCACAGATGTGGGGTAATGGAAGCTACTGTCTGAAACTTCAATGACAGCAGACTGCATCAAACATGAGAACAACTTTAAAATAGAATGCCAGTAACTCTAGGACACCTGAGCAAGCCCAGATGCATGGCAAGACACTGGCTGTGGCAAAGCATGGCAGTGCACCAAGTTATGGTGAAAATTTGTAGGACTAATTACACTTTCCCTTATCCACAAAGCCCGTTAACTTTAATGGTTGGACTGTTCCCTAGAAGAAGCAAAATAACTGTAACTTATTGGGGTTTATTTATGATATAATTTGGGTTTAACAAAAGTGATTTAAATGAAAAAGAGAGATTTAACTAATGCCACAGATGTCATCAATATACCACATGAATCTGTCCCCAGCAACAGAGATCAAAGCAGCTCAAAAAGTTTTGTTTTCCCTAATAAATCCAAACCTTATTACTCTTCTCTTAACCTCACAAAGGTTAATGGAATTCAAAACCAGCAAAATTTTCTCCACAAACTGGGGAAATATGCCTGAGCATAGTTGAGAGAATAACTACAGAAAGCCACAGTGTTATTTTTGCAGTCACTTTTCCTGGCTAATGCAGTACTTTCACAGCCACATGCTGCTCACTGTTTCACTGATGTCCAAATTTCAGAATTTGTTTTTTCCTGCTTCACAGCTGGTTATTTGAAGGGCTGGGAAGAGAAAAAGCAGAGGAACTTCTACAGCTTCCCAATACCAAGGTTGGCTCCTTCATGATCAGAGAGAGTGAAACTAGGAAAGGTGAGACAATACAGATTTTTTCCCTCTTGATTTCAGGCATTAACAGTTTTACAGGTCTTTAATTCACTCCCTGTCCTGCTTCATATGGATCGGTCCAAAACCAGAAAAGTTCTATAATGGGAAGGTGAAGGCACCCAGTGCAGTGTGCCAACCTTTACTAGTCACCTGCTGGAACCAGAGTTATTGGTGGCCATGGAAAGTTCCACAGGCATCAGCACAAACAAGACACAGTTGTTTAAACACTGTTATTTACTTTGGTTGCATGCAAACCCTATGAGGCAGTGAGACTTTCAGTGAAGGAAAAGTCACAGCTTTGCCTTGGTCCACAAAAGATTGATTCAAGAAGTTGTAAAATGCACCAAGTAGTGGGGGTGGAGGATGAGTGTGTTTACTGTATAAACGAGGGAGGTCTTTTATTTATTTTTAAAAATGACTGGCCTTCAATTTTTTTTTATTTTCTTTTGCTATATGGGAATTATACTCTACCAACTTTATTCTTTTATTTTCTTCAATGGGGACATAGAAACAGAATCATAGAATGTCCTGACTTGGAAGGGCCCTACAGGGATCACTGAGTCCAACCCCTGGCCCTGCACAGGACCACTCCAAGAATCCCACCATGGGCCTGAGAGTATTGTCCAAATGATTTTTGAACTCTGTTGGGCTGGTGTTGTGACCACTCCCCTGGGGAGCCTGTTCCAGGGCCCAACAACCCTTTGGGTGACGAAAGTTTTCCTGCTATTCCACATAAACCTCCCCTGACACAACTTCAGGCCATTTCCTCGTGTCCTGCCACTGGTCACCAGAGACAAGAGATCAGTGCCTGCCCCTCTGGTGCCCCTGGTGAGGAAGCTGAACACAGCTATAAGGTCTCCCCTCAAGTGCTCCTCTCCAGGCTGAACAAATCTCCCATGTGCAATGTGCTGCCTTCCGTGTCTGAAGCACCAGAACACATTCTAGTATCATGATACCACAGATAAAAGGGAATAATACATCATCTGTTCTGACCTCTTGCATACCACAGGCCAATTACTTTCTTAATATCTATACTAAATTCAAAGAAATTTATGATTGACATTCAGTCCTTGCCAATAAATGCTGCAGAAGAGTTCTAAACAAAGAAACAGAAAAATCCAAGTGGCCATCTCCTGCCATGTCTGCATTATCAGGTCTCAGCTACTACATTACTCAAAGCTGTATATAGAAGAATACCAGCCTGTGAGTTTGATCCCCCTATTCAGTGGAAGGCAAACAACTCTGTAAGGGCCTATTTCCTTTATGTCATTTTAAAAGATCCCATGCCAGCAATAATAAAGGAAAAGCACACTAGAAATTTAAATTCAACCAAAATCTCAGGTCATGTTGTACCCTTTATTATATTTATTTGAATCCGTAAAGTATAATCAGATATATAAGATGGCCACTCAGGTTTTTTCAGCTATTTCTGAGATGTTTTGAGTAATGGCACCACACCTTACAGATACTCTATTCTGCTACAGACACCCAACCAGCCCTACTTTGGGGTAATTAGCTCTCCTCTCTCTCCAGGGTTATATTCCTTGTCAGTGAGGCACAGGCAAGTGAAACATTACAGGATCTTCCGCCTCCCAAATAACTGGTATTACATCTCTCCACGGCAAACCTTCCAGTGCCTTGAAGACCTTGTCAATCACTACTCAGGTAAAAATAAGTGCAGAAAAAACGTATTCTCCACTGGCAACTGTAAAACTACCTATCAAAGGTTCAGAACAAGAAGTTTTGCCTATGTCCAAGGTTTGCAAATACTGCCACAGAACAAGCAACAGAAAAAGTTTTGGTTTATATAGGTCACTTTATTTTTCATTCTAAATAAAATATGCTGCCTTTAGCAGTATACCTGAAATCAATAAAAGAACTCAGCTAAATAAGGCCAGATAGGCTCTGTCTGTATTGGTGTTTCGTATGATATTGTGTAGGATATAGTACAGCCATGTCAATAACACTGTTTGAGCCAAACACCAGGGTCTAGCAACTCCCTAGAGAACTTCCAAATGCACTTTGGAGGTCAGCACAGGTCAGGGATGCCCAGCCCCTCTCAGAGCACACCTAAAGTCAAAATGTGAGCATACCAAAATGTTCAGCTGTACAGAAGCCATGTACTCATAGTTCTGGGTTCCAGAGACAGATTGCAACTCCTGGCTGACTCTGTTTGCCAACATGAAGATGTCTGCCATTCATTTATTTGCCATTTAGGCAGGCAGATAGCTTCAGGGCATGCAACACCAGGTTCTCTATTCACGTTTCCTTAAAGAACCACGACAGGACGCAACCTTATCTGCAGTAGAACATTTGTAAGCTTCTTCCCTATCACTTTAGAAGAAGCCTATGGCAGGAATTTATCAGCAGAACTTATATCAAAAGGCTCAAGCTGTTAGCTCAATTGCAGTCAGCTGTCACTGTTACTAATATCAGTCCAGTGGATGACACCTTTTTCAATGACAGTTTTCCAGATTTATGGCAATTTAACCTGTGTCAGAGACATAACCTGACAAACAACACAATTTAAGTGGCTGCAGTTACCATGCATCATAATGAGAACATTTTAAAATGAGGAAGGAAATTGCAAAAACTTAATTGCCTGAAAGTTACAAGAGAACACTGGGTTCTGTGCTTTAACAAGCAATGGGTACTCTGTAATTTTAAAAGTGTGAAGTTGCCATACCTAAGTATTTCACAGGTAAAAGAAAAAGTGTGATGGCCAGAGAGTACACTGATAAACTGAGGAGAAAAGTCATTCACATTCAAAACAAGCAAATGAAATTTTCAAGTCCAATGATATAAAGAGAGGAGTAATATTTTGGACAGGAAATATATGTGTATTTACATGTTAGCTAGTTGACACCTTTCACCATTTAGAAAGAAGGAAACAATTGAAGCCTAAAATATGGGCTGAGACAGAACCCAAATTATAACAATTATATATAATTATAATAAATGTTAATTATAACAATTAACATTTCTACTTGAGTTATAGGTGTAAGAGGAGACATAGTTAGATTTAGGTCTCCTCCCTCCCTTACCATGAGAAGATACAGAATCTCACTCTGAAATAAGACTCAGAGTCGTAGAACACCAGCATTTAGCCATGATGTTCTCTACTTGGGCAGAAGAATATCTGTGATATTCCTAGTGGAGCAAGAAGAGAGTAGAGCACAGAAACATTGATGAAGGTAACATGTGAACCTTGATTCATTGCACAGTCATGTTCCATGGAAGAGCAGGTGCACACATAATCCTACCTGACCTTTTTTACACTCTGTTTGCATGGCTGAGACAATAGGAAGCAAAGCAGAACTCACTGAGGGCTCAGAAAAACTGGGTTTAAGTTTCTGCTCTGTCACAAAATTCCTTCTAGTCTTTGAGCAAGTCACTTTCTGTGACTTTCTGTGACTTTCTGTGTCTCAGTTCCTCATTTGTACTGTATGAAATATACCCAATGAAAAATTAAAAGGCAAAGGTATGAGGAAAGGAAAAAATTAAGCCTGTGTTACTGTGTCCTCGCTGAGAACACATAATTTTTGACTGCTACTGCTGAGTCCAAAACTGTTTATTTGATCATGCAGCAGGGAAAGAAAACAGTAAACAAAGATTAACTGTGTGTTCATTTTCCTGTTCAGAAGTTGCTGATGGTCTCTGCTGTGTCCTTACAACACCTTGTCTTACCCAGTGCACTAACAACAACACCGTGATGAATCCAGCTCCTCCTCTGGTGATGCGGAATAAAAATTTCAACTGGAGAAACATTCACAGGTACCACATACAGCACAGGCTGCCAGAAACAACAGGGGTGTTTCCCAGCTGTGTATATACTTGTACTTGCAACACAGAAGACATAGCTATTTATTTCCTTCTCCTGAAAGCAGTTTTAAAGCTTGGACAATCTGACATCAAGCTAACCCATGAAAACTGAATGCCCCTCTCTCTAACTGATAATCTAGGTTTAACTTTGAAGGGAAGTATCGTTAGCATTCAGTGATTTCTCCTATCCAGCTGTTCAGTCCCTTTGGGACTCCTGAGTCCTTTCACCAAGGGGCAGGAGTAAGAGCTGGGTCACAAAGCCCAGGGACATCCACCACTGCTGATCCATCCCCACTGCTGTGCAGTGGCTCACAGGTGAGCCATGGCAGGCAGAAGTGGCTCCCCTTTCTTCACACACCCAGGAAGCAGCACAGGTGCAATGAGCACATTGTCTGAGAATAAACCTTTCCCGTTGTGTCTCTCTCAACATACAGCCCAATTCATGAGATTTCTAATATCACAACTGCCACAAGAGAAAGTAGGTCAGGTTTCAGAAGCTGGGGAAACAACCACCCTCAGTAACAGAAGCACCTTTTACTTTTGAAGGGTAAATTTCCCCCCACTACTCTTCCTTCACAAAACATTCATGTGCTTATGAAGGAAAGAAAATTTTGTGCAGTATTGAGGTAATTTTTCCTACAGATTAAGAAGAGAATATAGATGATATTTTCTTTTCAAGTGCCAAAAATATTGCGATATTACTGTTGTATTGTTTTTTTGAGAAATGCTAAGTGACAGAAATGCTCAGTGATTTATGAGGCAGAAATGTTTTTATACAACAAAAATAACATTATTAGGTTTAACAACGGTTAATATTATCCCAAGAGGCTCAGTCCAAGTAGCTGAAATGGTAACAAAATTTTGTTCTTTTGAAGGCTGGAGGTGACTGAAGATACCAAAAGCACCCTGGCAGCAATGGATGACTCTTGCCTCAGCTATGGCCTGAGGGAAAGCATCGCTTCCTACCTCTCCCTGACTGAGGATGACAACGCTTCTTTTGCAAGTGCCAGAAAGAAGAAATCCCAATCTCTCATATACACAGGGAGCAAACGTAAGAGTGCCCTTCACTTGCCACCTACATACTATGACAACTAAATATAAGACAAACTGGAAGAAGCCACAAACTGACGCATTAGAAGAGAACCCAGAGCATCCTGTGGTCCTGCCATCCTTCAACAGCTGAGAAATACAATCAGCTAAGCTGGTGGCCAAACACCAGCAGTGCTTCTGCATTTCCTCTTCTGAATTTTAATCAGAGACCTTCTCAAGGGTGCTATCTCAGCCATGGCATATGCTGAGAGTGTACACCAGAACTGGTTCACAAGCAGGATAAACTGAGATAGACTCTAAGTCAAAAGCCAAAGGTGACTCTACAGCAGGGGCGATGCCCAGCATTGTACAGAGGTGACTTCATAGGGAAGGACTAACTGCAGCTCAAGAACTTAAACTAAGTCTTACTCTGGTATTCTCCACAAGGCTGAAAACCTTCTTTACAGAACCTATCTACACTGAAAAAAAGAAGCATTTTTCTTCTCAAGATAGACTTATCCATTGTCATCGAGAATGGGTCAGAAAGACATCTGCCCATAACCCCAAGAAAGTATCTAACATCCAGCATCCAAGAAACACCTGATTTTAGTGACTCCAAACTTATCTTTTAGGAGAAAAAAATAAAATCACTGACTTTACAAGTAGCATTTAATTCACTTGCTGGCAGTGGCCTGCAGGGTCATAAAATAGTCACAAAATTAAGAACAGGCTTAATTCACTGAGAAAAGCAGTTTCTGCTTATACCTGAGATGGGAGTTCAGGCATATACAAACATGTAACTCAGCTGCTCATAGTAAAGCAGGTACACAGAGAACAAAGGGGGTTTAATTGAACAATAAGGTGTGATGACATTGTGCCTAACTGCAAGGTTGGCTTGTAAAGGTGTGACCTCTTATGTGTACAAGGAGATACTTTAACTCTGACTTCTGAAGTCAGACACATATTTATGTATAATATTTATATTAATAGCAGCTTTTAAAATCATTAAACTAAGGGAACAAATCAGTAACAGCCGATGTTAGAGATTTTACTTAATTTCTTGTCTGATGAGAGTTATGTCACATAGTAATTACACTTTCCATCAAACCACTTAAGGATTCGAGGGTTTTCTGAAATTTCATTTATTACAGGTTTCATTATTACATTATTTCATTTTTTTACAGGTTTGTACCCTTTTCTAAGTTATAAAAGAGCAAGTAGCATTTTCCTTTGAACCTGCTTGTGATTGCTTTCTAAGCCAAGCACTCTTGTCTGAGTGTGTAAAATGCTGCAACCTATGCTCCCAAGCTGAGACAGTTTGAATCCAATATTCTCTTGTACCTTTTTGCACAGATTTGAATGATGAAGGTTTGGAGAAATAGAGAATTGGAGAGTTTATATATATATATATATATA
>VZSE01008843.1:585732-624224 GCA_013398275.1 Promerops cafer
TATATATATATATATTTAATCTCTAAACACCTCTTAGGACAAATCTATGTGCTCTTTAGATCTTGTATCAGGTCATTTGCACTAGCAAGAAAGGTTCAGAGATCAAAATATTTCACAGCCCGTTTAAACATATTTCAGGACTTAAAGGATGAATGCAATTTGGCTGGTAAACATTGAACTCCAAAAAGCAAAACACACTCAGGAACTCTAGGCATGTGTATAATCTAACTACTGTTACTGATAATCAGTACATTATGGTGACTGCATTTTATCCATGAAATGTATATGGGGAGCATTTCAGATTTCTAAGTCATGACTTGTATTTATTCATTAAAATAATATTCACTAGTTACCTTGTGTTGCTTTTAGAAAGTGGAAAACCTGGAACTAGTACAATCACCCAGCTTTGCAATGCCAGTGCCAGAAGGCATCTGGGATGGAAGGTGACAAGAGAATCCCAGAGCCCACACAACTGCAGCACTCTGACACACTCCCTGAGGAGGGGATAAGATGTTCTGACATTGGCAGGTTCAACAATCATGGACCAGTTCAGTGTGGAAAGGACCCCCAGGCATCCTCTGATCCAACCCTTCCCTGTTCCACCAGGGCCACCTTGAGCCATTTGCCCAGGACTATGTCCAGATGGCTTTGGAATACCTCCAGGGATGGAGACTCCAAAAGCTCCCAGGGTGACCTATGCAGACACTCTGTCATCCTCACAGTAATGACATGATAAAGTGACAAAAACTAATTAAATGTGCCATAAGGATGGCTGGATTTCACAGATGGTTATGGGGAAATTCTGTGAGGTCTGGCCATTTTTACAGTTAACTGAAAGACTTTATTGGGGACCTTTTGGGAAACACAAGCTTGCAAGGGATGACAGCCCCAGGTGACTTTATGCAAATCTGACATTACCTATGAAATGGTATCAGAAGTACAAAATTTGGGTAGGGATGTAGCAAAACTGGTATCATGAAAAAAAAGTAACCAAGAGAGGTGGTTGGTTTGTTTGAGAGGGGATGAGACTGGTAAAGGGAGGGAAAAAAGACATGGGAAAAGAGGGAAGAAAGAGGATCTAAAGAGTAGCTAATTTCCAGGATCAGGGATATTTAGGGTCCATGTCAGAGAGCCCTGCACCTGACTGCAGTAGAAGAGCAATAAACCTTCTGTTTCCACTATTGTCTGATCTGCTTCCGAGGCCAGGAGGGACCTGGTGTCTCCCCTTGCACTGGGTGGAAGAAGGCTGGAAGCTGCCCTTGACACCCACTAGGAATGCCTGGAGAGGACACCTAACACAGCTGCCTTTGCAGCCCCCTGCAATCCATACCACTGATTCAGTCATCTACATCAAAATTGCAATGGAAAATTAATTGAGTGATCAAAAAATGCCAGGCTAATGCTCTTAAACCATTTAAAACAAGGCCATTATCAGTGATACCACTTATTTCTAATCATACCACTGAAAGATGAAATAAATTCTAAAAAGTCCCCATGATAGCTTTGCACTGATTTTGTACAATCTGTTTTCAGATTTGTTCCAAACAAAAGCTATTATAGTGCAGACACAGGAAACTCAAAAGCATTTCGCTATTTCAGGTGCACATTTTCTAGTAAAGAAAGTTTCATGCACCACTCCTCTCTGCATGCTCAGGAACAGCATGGTTTTATCATTCATAACAAACACAGAAACAAGGAGCACAAAGCTGATTTTTGCAGAAGAGCTCTATTACTTCATTAAGGGATTTTCCCTCAGGAAAGGTATATCTGGTATATATTCTCAGTTTCATGATTCTATTCTGTGTGCACCTCCTTTTTTACAGTAAAATTTAAAGGACTCAATGATTTGGTGTCTTTGAACAAAAACAATTCACATCCCTTTACAGGAGATGTGAGTGAAAAAACAACTTTGGTACCCCTTCAAAAAAAATAAAAAAGGCAATCAAGTATATTTTTAAGCTACAAGCTACTGCTATTGTTGCTTGCTTTTCTTTTTGTCAGTGTATTTCACAAGAGAACTAAATCCACTGTGAGGCTGTCAGGATAAATAATTAACACTACTCTGAAATCTGAAATTAACACTACTCTGAACTCAGTGGAGATGATGCTTTTGCCAAAACAGTGGTCTGCACAGTCCCAGGAAAAGAATTGATATAAACACTAGAAAAGTGGGAAGAATTGGTGCACCTGTCTGCTCATTGCACTTGTCACTGTTTTCCATTAACCAGTGTTCTGCTGTAGGAGAAAGAATGAGTTTAAACTTTTTTTTTATAAAAGAAAATATACAATGTGGAACTACTCTCCAGAAGCAACAATAAGCAAAGAGGCCCTTGCACTTCTATTCCCTAAGTGGCTCAACTGTTAAACTGCACTGTGTCCTGCCACAGTTTTCACAGGGCCCCATCCTCAGCCACATCAGTAAAGGGTTTGTGAATTCAAAGTAGGAGGAAACTGAGAGAAAATGACTCTGGGTCTTCTAGTAAATTAAATTCTATGTCAAGAGCTGACTAAAAATCTAGGAACTGTGTGATGAATTATCCGATAATGACACAAAAAAAAACAATTAATGAGTAGCAATTTTCAGAAACTTCCCTTGCCTTTCCTACTAGAGTGATGCAATTAAAATAAACTTATTGAGCCACGGGGATGCAAAAGCAAGTTATGTTTCCTGAAGCAAGGACACAGTGAAGAGCAATTAGGTACTGAATTAAGATGACATTATTTTCAAGGCAACATTTTATTTAATTGGGCCCTCAGCTTCCCGAACCAAGAGTTCTATCCCACTGCTCACTGTTCCAAGGCAACACTGCTAGCAGAGCTCATTTTGTCCAAGTACCATTGCTGTTGGATATACAGACTTCCTCTGGTGATTAAGCCTCATTTCAGAGCACACTGAGCTTATCTGAGGCTGTGATGATAAATGGCAGTATTGATGCTGACAAAACTGGTATCAGAGTCCTGAGACTCAACACAGGAAAGGCTATAAGGATACAGATCACTTGGAGTGACCGAGAAAATGGTCTGTGGCTGACGGGAAACAAGCCCATCTGTAAACTGATTTTTACTCTCTGAAACTTGTTTTTTTCTTTTAAATGAAATCTGTCACAAGATCCGATAAAAAGACTGGATACTTTAACATGTGGGAGACTGGCTCATCAGTTTCAGGGTCTAAAAGCTGCTGACCAACATTGTATTTATGGAATGGAAACTAAGCTGTTGTACCTACAGGTTACGAAACAAGGTTATTTATATAAGACACAAAAAACCACAGTGACGAAAACTGGATTCTTACTATGAGTAAATCAAACACCAAAGTGCATCTCTTGTACATCCTGGTGAAACATCCAGCTCCTGGAGATAACAGTCACAGGTGAGATGAAAAATAACTACAGCAATAACAGCCCTGTCAAGGTATGGATGAAATAAAACCAGCACCCACACACTGCAGCATCCTCATCTCTGCAGCAACATCCTTTCACAGCGCAGGCGAAGCTGAAGCAGGAGTGGAACTTACCATCAACAGCAGCCTCCTGAACAGGGCTGTACCCGCTGTGTCTGTGAGCAGGTGAACGCTGGTGACATCCGCCCCGCCGCGCTCGGCTCCCAGAGAAACGCGGCTGGGATCGCCCCCGAAGCTGGCGATGTTCTGCTGCACCCACCTCAAAGCTGCCAGCTGGTCCCAAAGGCCAGCGTTTCCACTCGCCTCAGCAGAACCTGGGGTAGGAAACAAAACAGCTGAAAAGAAAACTTCAACACTGAAGTTTGGAGTATATGTTAAATTTTTTGCAGCTCTTGCAGCTGAAACTTGACAAAACTGGTACCAGAGTTTAAAAGTCTGGGGTGGTCTCTTGCAAGGTAATCACTTTACACAGTGACTCCGTTTCAGTTTTTCCACTCCACAGGACAGCCCTGGGGGTGCTGCTTTGTCCCAGTGATAGAAAAATAACACTTGAACTCCCAAGCTTCATTAGGACACATCATGGCAGGAGACGAATCCAGGCTCAAGTACCCATAGATTTACCCATAAGATTCCTTTTCTACATAAGTAGCTTGATCTTAAAATGAATTAAAAACAAACAAAAACATCTGTGTGTTTGCCAGTTCTCAAATTGGAAGGGATCTATAAGAATTACTATTTTCATGGAGTACACCTGATTGTATGTTTCCTTCCTACATACCTCTTACACTTGCCCTGCCTGACAATCATAAATCACATATTGAATTTCTTTACACTCTTCCAGATATTATTTTGAAATTTATAATATTTCTGTCGATAATCTTTGAGATTGTCCTATGTCTATCTGATAGAAATTTGATTTATATAAATATATAAATATTTTTGTAAACATAAAAGCAAACAATTAATCATGTTCTTCTCATGCCTAAGTATGACCACCTCCTTTTCAACACCAGAAAGTGGCAACCTGATACTTTGATTAATAAGAAACTAATGCTGAAAGCACCTAATAATGCAACCATGTAGGTAAGCTTGATTTTATGTCAACAAAAGCAGAAATAAGTAATTCCTCCACAGTTTGTAAAAAAGGAATAGAAAATGATTATTCACTGTCTACTTCTTCTTAATCCACAATGAGCCATTCATTTTCAAAGTTTTAAAATCCTTCACATTTAAATGTTGGAAAAAAACCAAAAACCCACAGGATACAACAGAAAAGCCGTGAATAGAAAAACAGCTGAAACTATTTGTTTCTGCCATTGCCAAGACCAAATAGTGCAAGTTTAAAATAAGGGTAGGTTCAGAAGCTAGTAAATTAAAATTAACAGAGAGTGGAATAAAAAGATGCCATTTAGTAGACAGGTCTTGGGCAAAGAGCAGTTAAAGTGTACATCCTTTACACTGCTGTAGTGAACTACTGAGATATCAAACACTAGTTTACACAGCAGAATAAATATAGAGGAAAACAGATTAATGGAAACGTTGCAGATCTTAGAGATGCCCACACTACAACAGGCATTGTTAGGAGCAGCCTTTCAATAGGGCAGCCAAAAACTGAATGGCCAAAACCACTATGACCTATAGCCATTGTTTCAAATGATCAGACCAAGCCACATCATGAAGCAATGGAGGAAATATTTTCCCTGCTTAGTTTTTAGGTTTTGTGATTTTTTTTTGTTTGTTTTATTTAGTTTGTTCTGCACACCATGACCAGTTCCCAGAATTCTCAATCCAGCAATAAACCTTGTTTAAAAAAGAAATCTCATTTTAAGGTCTTGCTCCATCCCCATTGAGACCACTCCAAAAGAAGTGAAATCATAGAATCACTCAGGTTGGAAGAGACCCTTAAGATCATTGAGCCCAACTGTTAACCCGGTTCTGCCACGTTCACCACTAAACCATGTCCCCAAGTGCCAAATCTACATGTTTTTAAATATTTCCAGGGATGGTGACTCCACCACTGCCCTGGGCAGCCTGTTCCAATGCTTTACAGTCCCTTTGGTGAAGAAATTTTTATGTGCAGGTGCATGTAAATGTTTTAGTCACACAATCTGCCTTGCTTTCACTATACTAAACAAAAAGACCCAAGAGGGAAATATAACCAGGTCCTTTCTCCCTAGCAAAAACCGCAACTGGGTTATGAAATGTACCACACTGGAGAACAGATGCATGCATGGACATTCATAGGAGTTAGACTGAAAGAAATGTGTCTGCCAGGAATCTTTTCCATTGCCTTTTTGTAGGAAAAGATCACATTCCTGACAACCACAGGAAGCTGAAAAGAAACCATAGTCTTCGTGTGCTTCCTTCTCTTATTATTAAACAGAAGAAGAACAATAGTTCCAAATTAAAGCATGAAAATCATTCTGGTTTATATGACATCATGGAATCTTAAAAGAATAAAACCTAAAAACACAACTGTCTTCTCCATACTCTTGCCATCCATATCACTGACAATTTGATTTTTCTGGACACAAAGGAAGAAGTGAAGGCACTAATAAGAATGTGCATCACTTTTTGCAACATTAACGGGTGATAGCAAATTTAATTAAACACCTTTTGTATTGAGAAGAAAGAGAGTTCTTTCACTTTTTGCAGACACCCTGCCTCTGGAAGACCAGAAGAACTGTAGAACTAACAAAAACTCCATCCAGTGAAAAGGAAATCTTCTGTTTTCACTTCAATTTCCTAAAAATAACTTCAATTTCCTAAAAATCTATTTAACTCCATCCTTTCTAGTTTTGTAATTTATAACAAGTCACTTTGAGAGGATTCAGCACTTTGTTTAGTTGGACAATCAAGCTAATATTATTCACAAGTTCATAACTTTTATTTCTAACTGGGGCCTTCTAACAGTCCTGCTGCAAAGCCCTGAGGGTGAACTCTTGCTCCCTTTGAAACCAATGGCAAAAGTTCCAAACGACCAGGTGCAGGAGACTGGAATGTTAATAGTTAATGACTTAAATAATCGCCCATTTGTTGTCACAGCACCAAGGCTGACAGAGTTCAAGGTGTGTTTGGACAACATTCTCAGGCATATGGTGGGATCTGGGTGTCCTCTGCAGGGCCAAGAGCTAGACTTCAATGGCTCTTGTGAATCCTTTTCAACTTCAGATATTTTGTGAGTCTAGGACTGTACAATTTTTCCAAATACACACCATGGACTTTCCAAAGAGGAAGAGGCCAGGAGAGACTGAACTTTTCGACAGTACAGAGGAGCAGGAGAAGGTCCCCAAAAAGTCCCTGCATGTAATGAACCACCTCTATCTGAAGGTTTGCAGGAATGCCAACCATGCACACCAAGCCCATGTATTGACATTTTGGGACATGCAGGCACAATCCTGTGAAACAGAGATCAAATAATTTTTCTGGTCCCTAAATTATGCATCATCATATAAATACTGCTGCATCATATTCAGCCCTACCAGCATTTTCCACTTAGGAAGAAACCTAGGTGAGTTTCACAGGGCTGAAGGACGGTGGTGGGTAACGTGTGGGCAGTGGTGTGCACTGGAAGCTCCCACAGCACATACCCCCACTGCATTTGGCTCTAGACAAAATTAAATTATGGTATCACTTTCATAAACATTGGGTTTGCATGGATGACAACAGTGATTTTTTTCTCCAGGTACACCTATAACCAAATTCTTATCTAAATAAGTAAGGATCTTGTAGTGACAGCTCTCTATTTACAGAATGAAAGAGACTTTGCTGTGAGTGAGCTTTGGACAAAACAGTAAACAGAAAAGGGAAAAAATAACCAACAACTGCAGCTATAACCTTAAACTAGGCAAAATCCACCCAACATCACTCGCAGTGAATACTCAAAAGGATCATCAGGTGAAGTATGTAGGTCAGATATTTGCAAACATGGCAAATATGACATCCTAAAAGTTATAAATGTAATAAAATGCCCACTAAGGAGACCAAAGATTGCCACCAGACTGAAAGAGACAGAGTTCCACTTGCAGCTGCTGCATTTTCTCTCAATGGCTCTCTACCTTAAGTTCCCCTGCCCCAGGCAGAAGTGAAAGATGGTACAAAGATTTGTTCCCTACTTGCTTAAAAAGACAAGGCTAAAAAAAGGCAAAATGAAAAAAAAGCAACCCCCAAGACCAGATGGCACTACCTCAAAGATTTAGGGAGATTGAATGTGTGTTTTCATACCTTTTTATACAAGACAAAATCCTGTTTGTAATGGGAATTTGTATAATGTTTAATGGCAATTGGTATTAGGAGGCAATAGGAGAGCAAAAATCCTTTACACTGGAACATGGGGAAGGGTTGCAACACAGAACATGCAAATGTTCAGTCACATCCAGGCCAGTACAGATTCAGATTAAATGTGCCAAGTCCTTTAGAGAAGTCAGGCTGAATTATTAAGGAACCAACCAACTAACTTTGTGCCATACTTTCCATCTGCTCACATCCTTACCATGAACCTGCAGTTATCTGTCTCTGCCTCTTCCCCTCTCTGACATGGGCACAAGAGAGCATCAGCAACATTTCATGGATGGAACAGGTTGGAAGTTGGAATCATTGAAAACCCTACCCACAATGGTAGGCCACTGGAATCAGCAGGAATTTTGATACTAACCTGTCTTCACATGTGTCTGCAAAACTCAATATTCAGAATCTCATCTGCAAGCACAAGTCTAGCCAGTGCTTTGATATAGATATTGGGTTTGGTTTGTTGCTGTCCCTGTTCCCCCAACCTCCCCCCCTTCTCTTTGGATCAAGTCTCCACTACTGCTTGGCCATTTTTTTCATACAATAATTTAAAAAAAAAAAAAAAATCTGTGAAAGATGTAGGTTACTAGAGTTAAAAAATAACTTGAAAAAATAAAAATCAGAAACAGAAGAGTTACAGAATGCATAATTGTGTTTGCCCTGGAAATCCATGGCTTACCAGTGCTCAGGAAGCCAAAGACACCGACCCGGTAGTTTGCCGTCACGACGATGGCGTTACCGATGGCAGCCAGGTAAGATCCATCCAGGGCTGTCCTTCCCTCCTCAGCATTGTAACTCCCTCCATTGTGGAAGAACAGCAACACTGACATGTTTCTGACCTGCCATGACAACAACCAGGTTAATATTCCTGTTGCCAACTGCTTTGGTAGGTCACACAAGCAGCTTCCTCATGAACATTATCTAAGCCATTTACAGCTCTTCAAGAGTGACCATAAAGAGGGAATGGCTGCCTATCTGTCTGGAATTTAAACAGCATTGTCCACAATTGTCCCCAAATTGTCTGCAGTGACCTGTATATCATAAAAAGGGCACAATCTCCAGTATAAAGTAGATCTAACAGTACCACCCTATTCCACCAGCCAAAATCTCCTCTAGGCCAGCTCCTACTGCCTTGGCCACTGAGCATGTGGTGTGCTTGTCTTTGCTAGAGCACATCTGCTTTACACAAACACACAGCAGAAGTTCAAACAAGTGGGAAACAGGAGAAGGAAAAGGCCTGTTGGGTTGCTGCATCTTGAGTAAGACTAACTCATAGTTGTGCACAGCTGCTTCCTGCCATCAAGTCTTTAGCACTCAAACACTGCCTAGTCTCAAAAATGTCACTTGAAATTGATAACACTCCATGCTCCTTCAGTCCCCATGGAAATTTTCCCCTACCAGATACATAGAGGGATCCTGCAGAGAGGACTTTGTCTCTGCAGAGGAGAGACTCGTGTCTCACAAAGCACAGGTGGACTCTGCCCCAAAAGAGCCCAACAGGATTCCTGGGATGGCAAGGAGTCCCAGTCTGCACCCATGTTAACACTCCAGGCAGAGCCACCTGATTTTGCACAGAAACAGAAGCTTTTTTCCCAAAGCAGCACCAGGTACAGACCTTCTCTGCACACACAGCAGGGCTGCAGCCAGGCTGCTGCTGCATCAACAGGAAAAAGGCAGGACAGCCCCAGGACACCTCAGCACTTACCAGCAGGTTACAGACACTCAAAAGAAACATCCTTCAGTGAACATAAGGGGGGAAGTTGGTTTGGCTTTTTTCCTTTTTTTTTTTTCTTTCCTGTAGCAGCATCAAAGTACATCTGGGGTTGGTTTTCCCTGCACCTAGAGGGCAATGGGCTCTGTTGCTGTTATTTTCTGGATGGAGCTTAGCTAAACACAGCAGTCCCATCTGTTCTGGCAAAGAATGTCTCCAGCAAAACCAGAAATCTCTGTATGGGAGAAGCAGCAGAGCAGCGATGGCTGCAGCATCCTGCAAAATTACAGCTTAGCAGGCAAGCTACCCTCAACTGCCCTTAATTTGCACACAATTGTGTGCACTTCTCACTCATCTCTCTGATGAATCAGTTCAGGGGCTTCTTGTGAACATAACAATGTTGCCAAGATAACACAAGACATTGCAAGCACTGAGACAGTTGTTTTTTCTCATGAACTTCTCTTGAATTGAAACTGCCTAACTTGCAGTGCCTTGTCCCTGGTTCCCATTTCTGCACTGCATGCAACACAGAAAGAGATGGGGGTGAAGAAAAAAATGAAATAATCTGTTTTCACATGGAAATTCATTCTGAAATATAACCACATCAACGTGTGTCAGCTAAAATGGCATTAACAATTATATAGAGCCAGCTCCATCAGCTCAGCATGGTTAAGCCTGAGGCTCATACTAAGCATTTCCCACACTTCCACAGTCTCCATAGCACCATGACCTCCAGCTGCCCTGTAACTTCATATTACATTATTCTGGGTGACTTTACACAATAAAAGGCTTAAGAAGGGCAAAGATGGGCAGTGAAATTTGGAAATGGCAAATCAAAGCCATTTACAACAGCTGCAACAGATATGGAGTAATTCGGGGGAAGATTTAGCACTGGAACTGTGCACAGAGCCAAGTGTCTGGATGTAGCACTCCCATTTCTTTTTCTGCACCAAGCAAAGGGATCCCAGCAGCTCCTCATGGTCTCAGGACTGCAGAGGCTTAGGTCCCATGTCTAAACCCTAATGGGATAATGAAGTTCAGCAGCCACCAGGATGCTGCAAGTCAGCTGGAAGTCTGAGAAGCTTCACAAGCATCTTCTATTCACAAGCATCTTCTCCATCACAGAATGACAGAATGGTTAACCTTGGAAGGGAACACTGTTGGGGCCATCTGGTCCAACCTCCCTGCTCATCCTTCTGTAAAACACTTGATGAGCTACTTGACATGGATAGATTTAAACTCGACTAGGACAGGCAACCTTCAGTGCTTTTACTACTGTACAATATTGCTCTGTAAAGAACTGAGTGCAATGGGGACGATGCACTAAGGATGGAAATGTGCAGGAAATGGACTAAGAAGAGAGAGGGTTTCTATCCCTATATAATGGAGATTTTTAAGTCTTGATCTTACAATTGAACCCTTTCTAAATAAAGGTAAAGCACAGCTTTGCTGAGCAAGTGTGACAGGTGGTGATGATTATAGGTGGAAAAAAGTCAGAAGTGCCAGTTTAACTGTGGTACATGTAGCTATGGGAGCAAAATGATGTCATTCACCTTCTTCACTGCTTGACACTTTGAGAGTCCTTTGGTGACAGGCAGCAGTCCCTGCACTGTGCTTTTTTGAGCAAAATGCTCCTGAATGACCTCTGCATTCACTGCTCTCTGGGAGATTTTATATTCCATATTTACTAGCTCATTTAAATCTCCACAGGCTGAAAATATATAACTATCTCTCTGCATGTGAGTAAAAAATAGAGCTTGCCACAAAAAGAGACAGGAAAATTCAATGCCTTCTGCTCCCAGTTACTTCTGCAAAACTATAAATTTTACTTCTCTCCTGGACTAGACTTATGCATGTGAAACTGATTTTCTTGATTGGACCTACTTCTACCTTACATGTCTACAAAAGACAGGAGAGATTCAGTTCACAGGACTGAGAAGGAGAAAAGAAAAGCCTATTTAGTCTGGTGGAAAATACAATGCTTTCAAATATACTATCTTGAAAGCAGCTCTTAAGCATTTTGCTCAAAAAAGATGGCAAACTGCCTGGGACAGTGACCTGATGTTTTCAATAAGTGGTGACTGCAGTCAAGGCAAAATGACAGCCTCATGCTGCAGGGAGAGACAGACTGCTGGTCTCTCTGGTGATTAAAATGGGCCTGCAAGGGACTGTGCTGCTGTCAGATTGCTAAACCAGCTCTTTCCAGACATGCAGCATGACAGACTCATAAATTTCTGTTACAACTACCATCACCTTCTGAAAATTGCCAGTACTGTGGAAAGAAAAAGTTCCTGTCTCTGGGCCCACTCTTCAACAGGATTCACATGTTATTCAGTATCTTCATCCCCAGCACCCCAGGGGTTGGCCAATCATTTTAGCTTGGTTTTAACTTGCAGCTTTCTTTTATATCTGTTTAGAATGGGAAAATAAAGAACTTTCAAATGAAAATTCCTCATATTGTACCAGTGGCCCAGCCATTTTTGAAACATCTATTTTTAAACTCTCTGAGCTGGCCACAAATCTAGCATTGCTTGCCACTCTCATTTCCCAACAGACCTCCCACAGATGTCAACAGGGGAACAGTAAAGATGAGGGTGAAAAAAAATATCAGCAGCTCCCTGTCTGGTGGTAAATGTTGATGTATTGTATTGCATTATTGTCCCCTGGACAGATGGTCTGCTTGCAGGAACACTGCCATCTCTGTCCTTAATTTCTCCTCCTTTGCTGCCACCTTCTTCTCGTGTTTTTTCCTCCTCTCTGTCTCTCTCTTATTTCTAGCTTTTCAGTATGCTGTCCTCCTAGTCACCCAACACTGCTCACACAAAGCCTGTAGGGAATACTCTTGTACCAGTAAAGACACCAGAGTGCCTAATTTAACTCTGCAGGCTTTGTGAACAACACAGGCAAAACAGCCATTCATGCCAATTAAAAGCACTTTGGAAAGAGACAATCCTCAGCTACAAAAAAAATCGATTTTAATTACATCTCTTACTTACAGAGGTGGCAGGAACAAAGATGTGCAGATACAGGCAGTCTTCACTGACAGACTGTGATGGGGCCTCTCCATCTCCTGGCTGCCAACATGCTGCTCTAGAGACACAGATTGAGAAAGTTACAATAAAAAAGGCTTGCACCCTTCTTCCACTGCTGCTACTTCCTTGTATTTTGATGCATTTGGTTAATAAAATCTTTACAATCTGTAAATCTTGATCTCATTTAAAACTGTGTCCACCTCTAAGTTAGCAACAGCTATGTGGGTTTGTATGCATACACATAATGCATTGCATCTGTGTGCCTAGAACCCCTCCTCAGAAACCCTGACTCATTTTTAAAAGTTTAAAACTTGAAAATATGCTTTCAAAAAACCCACACTTCACATAAACTGCACAAAATGAGCACCAGCTGTAAAGGGAGCAGGACTGGGACTCACAGGCACAGACTCCCCTGCACACCTACAAAATCCACTCTTTTGCTGAAATGCTGGTTATTTATTTAAATTCCTAATAATCTGTGGGCTACGCACATTTTGATTTATTTCCTAGCGGTCTGTGGGCTACATTTCATTGTATTTAATTTAATCTCTAATGGTCTGTGAGAAAATTTGGTAACTTTAAAATTTTAATGCATTTTAAAAATCTCTTTGTTCTAAGCATCATGGCTGACCATTAACAGTGTCAATTAATGTTAAAAGTACCCTTTCAATAAGAATTCAGCAGCCAACCATGTAGAGAAAATTATTTTCTGGCCATCAACTGAATGAGATTCATCTGCTCAAGCATATCAAGCTTGAATCAAGTGGATGATTTTTGCTGTTCAGTGATAACCTACTTCGAAGCCAGTTCCTTCTATTTCAGAGCTGTATCCATACCACACAATGAGTTATGGAAAAAACTCACAATTTATTAGTGAAGAAGCCAAAAGAGGCTTTGGAAAATGTGGTAATAGCTCGGAGAATAATTTCTAAATTATCATTTTTAATGCCCTAGTAAAATTTTGTCCTAAAGGTTTGAAGAAATTATAGATGGAAAAATACAAGGAAAAGAACCAGACTTAATGGAATTTACAGGTTTTTTTTCCATAAGGGGGACATTCCTAGGATGGTGATGTCACTCAATTTTCACACTTACATAGTAAAGCACATCATCTCTAAAGATGGCTAAAGCCATTTTTGGCAGAAAAAAATACAAATTCCCAGGTAGGAAACCTGCCAGGACAATAGGTATTACACTATTAATCATACAGCTTTCCACAGAGCAGCAGGGATCATCACCTGTGATCATGGCTTTTTTTCCTCCAGCTCCCAGGAGAAAGGCTGCCACCTGCTGAAGCAAGTCCACAGCTCTCCCAGGAGCTGGAGACTCCAACAGCTGGCTGGTGTTTTTGGTTGGGTTGGGTTGGTTTGGGCTGGGTTTTTTATGTTTTTTAACTCTTCTATCAAGTACAAGCTGATAAATAAACATTTGTCTTCCATCAGTAATGGCATTGTGCTAATGTGAATTTCTTGTACATAATATTTAGCAACAGCAATATAGAATATATAGAATCCTAAAAAAATCAACAGTTTCTATACATAAAGTGAGGTCTCTCCAATTCTCCAAGTGTAAACTCAAATAATTGGTTTTTTAACCTTAAATGAATAATAGAAGATAATGGCCAAATTCTTCATTGGACTAAGCAAGCACTGTGCATTCAAAAGACAGGAACAGATTGACAGAAGTCCCCAAATTGTTTTGAAAATCTCAGCCAGGCTGCTCATTGAAACCCCTCTTCAAGGGGAGATCACAGAGGCAGGTGGGTCTAACTAAGCCCTACAAGACACCTCACTGTGGCTCAGACACCAAGAGCTGGTGCTGTGTGTGCTAAAATAACACCACTGTACACCTGAGGAAACAGAAAGTCACATCCCACAGGTCCCTGCAATGTACTCGAGGGTGTGGCTTCACACCTTCACAGGTGCATCCTGAAGGACGGGACCACCAAAGGACAAATACACTTTCAACTCCCCAAGTATTGCCTTTCAATAGGTTTTGGACAGAAGAGATTGATTTTCTGGGCCCTTCAGCCTGATCTCTTGGACTCTACTAGGCAGAGAATTTCTGTATGAGGCCCACAGCTTCTGGTTACATCAGTGTTTAAGTGCCTCTCTTGGATTAAATGTATACAAATGTAGGGCTCAGCAGGAGCAAAACGTATTTGTATAAATGTAATAAAAACCTGTATAAATGCTATCCAGAATGAAAATGGAGTGACAGCAGACAGCTGGTGGGGAGTTATGCAGAGATTCAAGGCAATGGAGTGTGCAGGAATTTGCCTTTTCTCTTGAGATGCGTGCATGCTTTAACATACAGACAGAGAAATTGTTCTCTATGCTAATCAAAGTCTCAGACCTGTATCTATCTGTGCTCTGTAGGTTGCTTGGCAAGAAAGGACACGAATGCTGTTGTCATCACTCCAGCAGCTCTCACACCCCTGGCTGGACAAGCAGTCCTGCAGGTCCTCAGGGGGCTCCTTACCGAGCCACTGTGGCGTCCCAGGCTTCCAGCCAAGCAAGCGGCTCCGGGGGCCTGAAGCGCCTCTGGCCAAGGGGAGGGGCAGCGTAAGGGATCCCCAGGAACTGGCTGACGTGCCTCCATTCGGAGCCAACGTGGATCACCTGGGATTTGCCCTTCAGGTATCCATGGGACGGGATGTACGCTCTTGGGGTTGAATCCAACTCAGAAATGGGCGGGAGTAAATCTATCAGAGGGTGAGCAGAGGAAAAATAATTTGTTTTTTTCAAGTTAGGACATTTCAGAAATTAATATTAGTCCCATTTCTCATAGTTTTAAACTGTTAAGTGTCCACATCTTTAAATGAAACATAGATAAATTTACTGTTTACTGTTACTGGTTTCATATAAAATAGTTCATTAAAATACAGCTAAGTGACACCTCCTGCTATTTTTCTCCTAAAACAATGTATTTGATAGGCAGAAACAAAATTCAAAGTCATGGGACTAAAACCAAACCTGAAATATACAATAAACACACAAGGCTACTTTTACGTCTCAGTTTGTGCTTTTGATTTACTTGGCAATGATAAACTGCTTTTTCTCTCATTGAGTTTCAACCTCAAAGGTTCTCATTGACATCACAGAATTTCAGTGAAAAGGAAAATTTTCTTCCCTTCCTCCTTATTGTTACCTAGGTTCTAATTACCTTTAATAAATAAAATAACCAGTATTACATAAAAAGAAAGCAGTCTCTTTAAAAAGGAAGGGGAATAAACCCAACAAAACTTACACTTTCAAATAAGTATGTAACCAAACAACAGAATTTTTACTCATCTACACAACTTCTTTTTCTCTCTTAAATATTTTTCACTTATTTAAAATATTATTTAATCCTGTTTAGGGAGCAGGGATATCTGTTTGGTTTTTTTGTTTTCTCTAGAGATTGTGCTTAATACTTTCAATTGACAGTGGCTTTTCAATGCTCCTAGTGTTATTGTGCAAGCTTAAAAGGAAGAGCATATCAAATAATCTTCTGCAGATGAAAAGCTAAGAGCTGGACTTGCATTACTGTTGTTGTTTGGTTTTACTATTCTGCACTTTCAAAACATCTTTCACAAACTAGACTTCCTCTGTTACGCCTGCTTCAACACCAGAGGGCAACACGATGATTTCATGCACTTTTAAAACAGCATTTTGGGACATTTTTCCCATGCTCTTGGCTGTAACTCCTCTGAAATAGCCGTGGACAAGTGTCTAGGACACATTCATATTGCTTTATGAGGTGAGGAATTCCTCAGTCCTCCATTCACAAGGAGGACTCCTCCTGTGCACAGGCCACCACAGTTGAGGTCCTTCCTCCACAGCTTTAGCCTGTTCTTACCTTGTCTCCTATAGATATAGGTAGCAGGTTCTTTGAGTAAGACCCAGCAGCTGTGCCCTTGCAGGCCATGTGCACATATCTGTGTATCAGGGTAGAAGATGCACCTTATGGCTGAAGGCTGGATTTCCAGTGTAACCACTGTACATGACTGGTTCTTTGAACAAGCTGTGAGGTGAAGCATGAAGAAAAAGAGCAGGTAAAAATGTGTTCTCACAGTATTTTGCATGACAGTGTCACACTGTTCTTAAAAGAAAGGTTTTATAACCTTTCTTTTAAGGTGAAGCAACAATAAGGAGTTGTAATTCTGAGTAATGGGACATAAATGTCCTTAAATGCCCAGAACATTACATTACATCCAAAAGAGCCAAAGAACAGAAGGTTATATTGGCTTTAAAATGGAATAACGCAGCAAAAGAACTATTATCACAGGTTTTAGAAGGAGAAAAACATCACCTAGCAAAGTGCTGATAACCTCATCTGAATTCCAACTGTCCCCAGTGAGTAAGTGTGAACTTGCTCTTATTTCTACCACTCTGTGGCATTGAGGATTTCCCAGTCATGTGAAATTAAAGCACTCTTTTCTGTCTGGTCAGGCTGTAGATTAAAGCAGTTCTCTTTGCTGTTACTACAGCTCAATCCCTGCTTCCTCCTAGCTCCCAGTTAACCCTCCCTCACACACCACTGCCACAGGTTGCTTCAGGTGTTGGAAGGTGTTGGAACATTTTTAGAAAATAGCAGTGGTTCTTTAGAGAAACAAGACATCATTGCTTTAATTATGTGCTATAATATTCTCCCAGCTGTACAATGCCTGGAGAAGTAAGAGATCTCTGTGCCCAAGAGGTGTCAAAATTACCTAATTACTGTATTATATTATGGCATTTTATATCTATTGCATCTTTCTTTAGCTAAACTACTTCAGACCCTCTCTCTCAGATGAGGAAACAGTGGGATAGTCTTTAGAGACGAGTAAAATCAGTGTATCTATGTCAGAAGTAGGAAAGCTGTTCTTGGTTTTCAGGCTCATAAGTCAGTATTTTCTGTAAAGCTGTGAATAACCATTTCTTACCAGATAGACAAAAATCTCTGGCAGTGGAGAAGTCATTGGATATATCCCTGCTAACATGCACAACTTCAAAGTTTGAGATGGATGAATCCATGAGAACAGATGACACATTTAAGGGTTGCCATGCATCCACATACTCTGTAAAATGAACCATAAAAAATAATATGGCTAGAAGGAGCAGTAAAAATTTCAGAGGAAACTAATATAGAGTTAAAAGCATTGGGGAATTCCTCAATGAACAAGTGTCATCTTCCTTTGCATCAACTGAGAATAAATTAAATATTCAAAGGCCTTTGATTGACTTGAAGATCAAATCCCATGTTCAGAGGTCAGATATTAATCGGTTTAAAAAGGTATTTAATAAAGAAATAGACAAACCCAGAGCAGCTTTATCCAGGTTTGAAAGTAAATCTAACTGATTTAAATAAAAGGTGTCTGAACAGCCCTAACTACATCAAAGGGCATGGGTTGTAATGCTTGCACACAAGTTCCTAAACAGGCACAGCCACTAACTTTTTGGAAAGCTAATGGAGGTAATTTGATCATTTTCATTTGATTTGGTGGACAGAATTATATTAAATTCTATGGACTGTTTTAATGCCATGTAACTTCTACATAATTAAGATTTCACTTGATTTCATAAGCATATATATACACAAATATGTGCATAAGCGTAAATATAATAATGTGTATTACATATATGTATATTCCCATGTATACATTTAACATCCATGCACTTGTGTGAGCATGCATATACCCATATGTACTAACTCTGGTATTCCTCAAGAGTTGTCCATCTGTCTCAAACTATATTTAAAAAAAATACCACAAACATTCCATTCTCATACACAAACAGATAAAAATATCTGAGAACTCTCAATTTTGCACACAGAACACAAAAAAGGTTTGGGACAGAATGGGCCTTTAATTATTTTAGTTCCTTTCAGAAGTTCAATATGTTTTAAAAGCAAAGGTTCTGCTGTGGCCACTGAGTCCTAAACAGTAGGTTGGTGTTGCCCTCTCCATGTAATTGTAGGGTGAGGACAGAGCAGAGTCAGCTGTTCCTTTGCTATTCCTAGTGAGCAGGTCTTGACCTTGAGTTCATTGACCCACCCAGATGCAAAAGTCATGACCTGTCATTTCATTAAATATTTCTTTTATTCTACTCAGAAATCAGTGACTGGCAAAGATGGCCAAGGTTCCCTTTCTCCCCCTCTCATAGAAAGACAGTTTGACCACAGCACTCAACATCAGACCTGAGGCTGAGGTCTGGGGTCCATACAATCAGCTTGAAAGTCCTGGTGTTGACACACTTGTCCAGTTGATGAAAACCCAAGACCCAAAACACACCACAGACAAGGCTGGTTGCATCCTTCCTTGAGCAAATAGGCAGGGAATAGCAGTGACTAAATTTGATTTCATAACTACTGTATAATTAACAACACCACAGAGTTACTGCCCCAATTCAAGACTCTGCAATGATGTAAAAAGTCGTTTCTTTTGCAGGATAAATCCTTCCCTAAGAAGTGCAAACCTCAAGCATGAGTTATCTCTCAAAAGACAAGCTGAAAACAACTGATGTGCTACCACCATTACCAAGGTCGTTGTGCTAGGGCTTGGTTCCTTTGCCATCCCCCTTGCTGAAGAAAGCATCTGATGAAGTGATGAACTGACCTTCTCTATTCCATGGAACTTCACAGAGTTCAGGTTTTGAACTAGAGGCAAGAAAGCAGGACTGGGCTCCATGGGCCCTTTACAACCATAATCATTCCGTTCCTCTTGTACTTGTGAGGAATGTTTCTAAGAGAGAGAGGCTGAATGTCTCCAGCTAAGTAGAAATGAAGGTTAATTTGGTGTTGCACTGTTTTATGCTAACTCCACAAGCGTTCTTGAGAGGCAAAGATGCAAAGTCATCACCAGTGCTACATCAGAGGGGATCTGAATTAGTCAGGAGCACTGACCCTGCAGTCACAGCTTGACTTGGGTAACAGACTCACTGCACTGGATTTTTTCTTCCCTTTAAGGACTGACTATTCAATTATTTTAGAGGAACAGAGTGATTTAAATCATGTGGAAATGACTGTTTTTGATATTGTCAATGGTTTCTCCTTTTAAAAACATCCACTATGAGCTGTTGCATGACCTATGATAGAAAAGTTCAGCCTCTACATCTAGGGTGACAGTCTGTGGCACTTATTTAGAAAAACACTTAAAAATAGACATCAATTTTAAGTGATGGAGAATTAACCATTACATCCTCTCCAGAGATTTTCTGCCTGCATAACTAGATGCCCCAGGTCTTTTTTTTCCAGGTAGAATCAGTTTGTGTTTTGTTCGGGTTTTTTGGGGTTTTTTTCTGAAGAACAAGAAAAGATTTCTTTTATCAATATGACTCAAAGTTTGTTTTTACCTAAGAGCAATGTTGCCATCCTGTGCTGTCTACAGTACTGGAACAAGCAAAATCTCTCTAGGTTCAAACAAAAAGCTTCAAACTATCAGCTGTGGTTCTTTCAAAAGAGAGCCTTGTCTAAATTCCACCGTAACACAAAAAGTCTGGGTGCACCAGTGGTTGTGGAAGATATTTCCCCAGACTCTCTTTCCATAGCTTCCCTGGCTCACCAAGTGACCTCGGGCAAGTCTCACCATCCTCATTTGCCTCCATTTCCCACAGGCCAAACATTCAGAGGCGTCCTTGCTCTCTCAGGAACGAAATTCAAAACTTATCCACAAAAACAAAATAAATGTTTTGGATTTACACCTGTGATGCTTGAATTCTGCCTCCTATACCTATTTCACAAGGTAAACTTTCTACTTCTATATTAGAAATTTATTTTATCCCTTTATGTGGGGTAGAGTTAAGTCAGGACCATACCTTTTACATACATATGAGGCACACTGGGCACTTTGCAGCCTGTGCTAGGTATGGAAGAGTGACCACTCATGATGTAAACATCCACAGCTCATACATTCCTATCTAAATTGATTATTCATTGCCCCAAATCTCAGAAGTGAACCTTCTCACCTCCCACATGGGAGGTTCTTTGGTTGGGTTGTGGTTTAGGTAATTTTTTTTTCTTTTCATCCTCCATCCTGGAGAATGAAAAAGCATTCATGATCTCAGGTCAGATGTAAATGCTGAGACTCCCAGTTTTTTCCTTTTCCCTTTTTCTGCCCAGCTGACCCCAGATGCAGAGAGACATTAATGAATATTTTAACAACAGAGCAAAACCCTTTAACCCAGAGACGTGCATGGCACCGCTGTGGACAATGGCAGCCAGCAGTGAGCTGCTAAAGAGATTTTAGGTAGTAGTTGGTTCTTCCCTTCTCCTGAAAGCAGATCAAGCAACGCCCACAGCCATGCACACCCACCTCATTCAATGAGCAAAATACAACTTTCCATGGCTGATCTAAACTTGCCTCATGTAGAAACTACCCTCACAAGGCAGAGCTACAGACTGGCCCTGTGCTGCTGGCAATGCACAGTGCACGTGATGGGCTGGAAAACATTTCTGATTTATATATAGGTTAAGAGCTGACCTTCCAACCCACATTTTGGCAAAGGCTTTCATTGGATAATTACAGTCCTCTGAATCCAGCCGTCCCTGTAACTCTTATTTCAAAATTATAGATTTCCCATATAGACAGACTCTCTTTTCCAGATGTTCTGTTTGAGTAGGCAAAGTTTAAGACTGGATTTGCAAAAAGACTCACACTGGCATTACTCTGTTCCCACTCCAGTCACAAGATCACAAGACTGGAATAGATTTCCTGGCAATGAGGTTATAAAATTCTTGTCATAAAGTCAACAAAAGTTTCATCACTGACTTCAGTGGAAGAAAAGAGGCATCAATTACGAGTTTGCTGCAAAATTTAACAGTTGATATAAGGAAACAGAGATAGAGAAGTGTATTAAAATAACACGTTTAATTTAAAAGAAAACTTGTGAAGTTGAGGAGGTCAATATGAGGTTAAGGAGGTACATGAATCAGACCTCTGGGTTCAGTTTGCCTGATTTCTGTTTGAAAGACAAATTCTGACCTTATTTCTGAAATTTGTGTGTCATATTTAATAGCCCTGATTCAAACCCAAAACATGCTTACAGACTGAACTCAGTGCTTTATATTTCTAGTTTTCAGAGGGTTTTTTTCAACAGACTGCTAACCTGTCTGTATACCAACAATCTTCAAAGTCAGCAAATCATCAACTCAGAGTGGACCTGCAGAAAATATACTCTTCCTAAAATACAACTACTTCTCATTTTTGTTGATCCACTGAGATTTGTATAATTCAAAATGAATTATTTTCTTTAAACTGCTGCATAATAACTGTAATCACACCTCAGACAAGTCTCAAAAATAACAACTGTGTATTTTTGGCCTTTCGCAGGGAGTAATTTCGCTATGTTTCTGTTAAATACAAGCTTTCTATCTCCTTTAGGGGTGCCAATTATAGCAAATGATATAGTAATGGGATATTAAAAATGTACTAGGTTTAAAATAAGCTGTTTTCAAAAGGCTAAAGTCCTCATATTTACAAACAATAAAAATCAAACACAAGACCAAAAATAGAGTAATTCCATGTCAGAGATTAAATTTGCTGTGTGGGAGCATGGCAAATCAGTTCCCAAAAATGGATAAAATAAGGCTGTCTTTGTTTCACACCAAGGATGCCTCTGACAAATACCCAACACTGTGGGAAAACAGGAAGATAAATGATACTATTAATCACCAAAGTCAGCTACACCAGCACTTGTACTACCATCAGCATCTCTCTTGAGAATGGAAATATCCCATGTGCAGACACAGCCCGATGGGAAATTTATTCCCATGTTGGAATATCCTGTAGCCACTGCTCTGCTCAGTCCTGCCTCAAGGGAATGACTATAAATCATCAGGGAATCACAGGAGGCAGGAACAGGAAGGGCCTAACAGATCAGTATATCCACATGCCTCGCTGGTTCCTCAATTAATTACTTGATTTGCATAGAGTGGGAACAGAGCCCACATGATCAGTATGCAATCCACAAGGCCACGCAGGAGCCACCCTGTAAGGGCCACTGCCTCCTAACAGCTGCCAAATCTAAGATAGATAGACATGTTCTAGTTAGAACTGAAGACAAAAATATTCATTAAAGTTTAGATAATTACTGCATACAATTAATAAATCTCATAACAGTCAAAAGTCATCAGGGTTGCTCCTCCCACACACACAGAGGAGTATTTTCAGGCTCTCCAGTCTGCTTTAAGCACAAGTATTGCTTCTATAAATTCAGGTAATATGTCTCATGGATTGTTTTGCTTCTTTCAGACTAATTTGCAAACACATAAAAATTTCCAAAACTCAAACCCTTGTGCATAAACTGTTTGAATAACAGTGTTGCATATTTGGAAAATAACAATACAAAATTATAGAACTTAAGAAAAAAAAGCCATTTTTTTATCTCCCCTAGCCTACAGCTGGCTGCAGGAAGTTCCATCTCAAACCGAATTATGAGACCGGGCTGTTTTCTAAGACAGTCCACCATGTTCACACAACTGAGCAGAGTTGTTATTTAAATACCAGCCTAAGTAAATCAAGATTGCAGGATGACATATGAGCATTTTCAGCATGGGCAGTCTTAAAATAACATCTGTTCTCCCATTTTTAAAGGTCACAGATCGTACCTGAAACTCCCCACAGATGGTTCCATACTCAGTGTCATTACACCACGTGAACATCTACAGGGGAAAAAATGCTCCAAACGTAACAAGTCGGACTTTCCAGTCAGTTCAGGCTATCAATTTTTCAAGCACCACTTCTTAGATCACAGAAACTATGTGGAAATCACAACAGACCAGCAGGAGCATGCTCTGCTCTGTGCAATAGATGTACAAAAGTAAATGGAAGTATTCGTTCAGTTAAAGATGAAAACCAAAAATACATTCAGTTAAACACAGTACAGCCTGGAGATGAGATGACTTGGAGACTTTAGCCTTGTAGCAGAAAGGCTTTTGCAAATAGGCAAAACTTGCTGAGGCAACAACAAATCAATGAGAATTCAGGTAAAAGACATTGTGCAGTTCACCTCCCTCTTGCTAGAGGGTAGTGGGCTACAGGCACTACAGAGCACTAATTAATTGCCCTTTTCCACAGGCTAATGGGGTATCTAGTGAATGTTAGAAACACACAGCAGTGTTGTTTGTAGGGACAAAAATTTGGGAAAAGTCCCACTGGAGCCTCAGGGTTTTGAGAGAAATCACAGGGCCTGCAATGGGCTGCTGGATGAACATTCTGGTACAAGACATAGAACAGGAGGAACCCTGACCCTCTCCTTTTGCCATGTCTCTCCCAGGATTGGCCTTACATAGGGAAGGGTCTTTTCTTGCATCTCCCTAGTGGCTGCAGGCTGCTCTGTGACAAGACATGAAAAGAAGTTGCTCCTGAAAATTATTTTTGTCATTGCAGATTCAAACATCTAGGCATTTTAGGGTGATTACTGCTGATGAGCTTCTTCAAAAGCCCAGACCAGGGAACAGAAGGAAAATAAGTATCTCCCCCATCACCTTCAAAGGTATTTGAGAGTGGCCTCAGAATGACATTAACCAGCTCCCTCTGCATTCCTGGATTTGTATGTCCAGCTTGTTCCCTGACCTGATCCTTCTTCTCTAAGGTGAAAACTTCGCTGCTGCAGTCTTCCCCCGGTCTGAATATCCTGAAGGCTGGACTTGCCAATAAAGACTGAGGTGAAGAAGGCACCTTGTCCTTTTCCATCTCCTTTGTCATCAGCTCTCCTGCCCCATTCAGCAGCTCCACCTTTTCCCTACCCTTCCTTTTGTTACCCATGTACTTGTAAAGAGGCTTCCTGTTGAGACCTTTCTGTTGTTTTATGGTCCTACAATGCCTCTACTCTCTCTGTTGAGAAGAACAATGAGTAAAACAGGCAAAGCATCCACTTCGCACCAGGCTGAAAATAAGTCTGCTCATCTGGGTTTCTTCACAACACATTGGGGCTGCAAACATCACAGATTTTGAATGGAGCAGCATCCTGACTACAAATGGCAGGAAGCAAAGTGCTGGGCACTCTGTCCTGAGCATTGCAAACTGGCTGGCCAGGAAATGAGGCAGTCAGTGCATTAACTTCCAATGAAGTGTAGGCCTTAATAGAGCTCCAGTTAACTCAGGCTCTAGATTGGACATAACATTAACTTCACGATTTCACAGAGCCTTCTGGCACAGCATACAAATTTAAGTATTTTTTTAATCTTTTGATGGAAAAATTTGTATTTTTGATATGTATAGATACACTTACATTCACACACACACACATATCTACTTGTGGCTGTGCCCTTTTACATAGTGACATTTTCTCACACTCACCATCTGGCTACCACAGAGCAGCCACAGTAATTTTCTATCCCCATGTACAAGCATTACCACAATGCACAAAATTCAGTAAATGCTAGCTTTTGTGTGATGCTCAGCTCTAAAATAATTAGTCTCCTACAGCACATATTAATATAACATACAATCATCAAGTATTTGGAAACAATGTTTTTGAAAATTTTCTAAAACCTCTGACAATGCAGCCCAGAAAACAATCTGACCTAAATAACCAGTCTGGTACTTTTACTACCGAAATGAGGCAGAACATAAGGACAGAAGGTGTCCAGTTGCATTTTGAATGTGTTGCTCCAGTGGTGTCAGAGACCCAAAGTGTCCAGCAAACTGGTGCTAATGTGACTTCAGCCTTGTTGTGCTCTGTAATTAAGTGACTTCTCCTAACCACTGTCAGTCCCCAGGACAACCACTCTAACCCAGAATCCTGCATCCTTGTGGGAAGCTCTGCTGGCTTGGGCTGCTTAACCAGATCTCTGCAAACCAGAGACACCCCTAGGTGCTCTGCATGACCTGGAAATGGGTGTGATAGATCAGGGCTGTTACTGCTGATTACAGTGCTGATGAGCACCTCACTTGCTGGGGCTACTGTTCTGGGCAGCCTTTAGAACCAAAAGCCAACAGCAGAAAGACCTAATTTCCTGATTTTCTTAAGTGCTGCTTAGGTCACTGTTTTCCTGGATTTAAGCAAGCAAGAAAAACATAAAAGGAAAATAACAAAATTACTACCAAGCTTCACTCTAGAAGGAAAAAAGTTTTAGTGAAGTTGTTTTCCACATCCCATGAGAAAAACAGTTTGCAAAGGAGTTGAATTGCCCAACCTACATGCCAGGCGTACCCCACCACCTCCTCAGTGTTTCACACAAAAATTATTTCTGCTTACCTACAAAGAGTAAGGAGTTTTCCTTCTATTTCATGAAAATGATCATTTAAAAAGCACAAATTCTACTAAAAAATAGACCAAACTTGATCATGACTGATGGTTATGGATAGATCATCATAAATTCTGAGCTGAGTATTTGATATTTGCAAAATTATTTGCAAATATCAAATCTCCTGCATCTCAGTTGCATATAGTTTAAAGAAAGACAGATTCAATCAGACTAAATATTTGTTCAGATCTAACAGAAGACTTCTCAATTTCAGTATAACTGGAGGGTTAAATTGAGTTTTCTAGAAACCAGTCTACCCTCTTCCTTTTTGATACATCATTTCGTAGCTATGCAGTGTATTTCTAGAAAGGACACTTCAGGGAAGCCTGTAGCTGCTGACAATTTGCATTTATTTTTAGGGGGCAATAGACACAAAGCCCTGAAAGACAGCAGTTAATTTTCATTTACTAAGAAGATCCACCCACTTTTAAAATAATGCATGCGAGTACCAGAAGATTCATTGTATCTGGAAAGTGATGTGACATCCATGCTCATAAATAAATTTTTTCATCAGTCCTGCCAAATATTTTGTCGCAGTGACCGCATGTGGCAGTGAATGTGAGAAATTAGGTCAGCATTGTGGACATGACAGTTCTTTCTTTTAAATGATACACAATTAATGAAAATGAGTAAACACCTAAATGAGTAACCTCATGGGGAACACTTTCATTATAGTGCCATCTTTCAGCAATATGTACAAAATTGAGGATGGGGGAATTTTTACTGCTTTTTGGGGGGGGCGGGGAGTGGTTGGTTTGGTTTTGTTTTTGTTCAATTCATAAATACACTTACCCCTTTCTGGCCTGAAAGGTAAACTAACAGGTGGACATAGGTTTGGAATGGTGCTCTTCAAGTCAGCTAAAAGTAGAAAAAAACCAAGACAATTGAAGACAATAATACTTGAAGATTTAAAATGCAATTGATACTCAATATTTCCAGCATTACTTCTCAGATCTGGATGTTGCATCTTCTCCCCACAAACACCAAGAGTAAGGATGCAAGGCTGCTTTGCTATCTAATCCTTTTGAGTTCATACATGAAACCAGACTTCCTTAAATTTCTGTATTTATAAACATTTCTACAAATGCTTTTTGAGATGCAGTTATGAACAACTCATTTCAGTATTTCTGTGTTTTTTTCTATGCCCCTCTCTGTATTCGGGTTTCTGCACCAGGGGAGACATGAGATTCTCTCTGCTTCCAGCAAACTGGAATTTCTTAGAAATACGAATTAGAAACAAGGCATTTTCCAGCACAACACTTTCCAAATTGAAATTCAAATAAGAATTCATCATACACAAAACTTCATATTCATTTCCATACAAAAAACTTCTCATTTACTAATGCTTCCCATTAATATCTTGTAATCACAAATAATAAAAAAAAAGAAGTTTCCCCTGTGCATTCATATTTTGTAAAACACTTTGTCTAGTCAAACCAGTTATAAATTCTCCACTAAGGCATAATAAATGACCATCCCTACAGAAGACAGATCAGATTTTCTGTTAACTTCTTCCAGTATGTATTTCCCATGCATGTAACCAATAGATGTTTCTAAAAACTCAGAGGTTTTCCCATTCACAGCAGTGAAGGATTGGGCCTATTGAAAACTCTCTGAAATTCTACTCTACATTCCTTTTTGACTGAGCTGCAGCTCTGACTATACAAAATCAAACTGCTCATGAGCAGAGCTGTGCAGCAAACAGCTCACACATCAACTCAGCCTGTTATGAAACACAGAGACAGAAGTGTCTTCCTCAAACAAGTCTGTGGAATACAGCCAAAGACCCTGTACCATGCTAATATCTCACTGCCTACAGTAGATCACTCCTTCAGATTTTACTCATTTTCCTTTTTAGCCTCACACCCTTTTTGTTCCTTTTCCTGGTTCCCAGACTGTCAACACACCAGTACAACCTATACAAATTTTTGTCTGTAAATATCTCCATTTGCATGAACATCTGTGCCTTGCTGTGTGCTATGGTGGAAACACATCTGTAGCTCCCTCAATGCCTAAGGAAATGTCACTGTCTCTCTTAACATTCCCTACTTTGCATAAACCCCAGGCTCCTCTTCGGTCTGTCACGTGAGAAAGTGCCTTTATTTTTTGTTGGTTCTTCGCCAACAAGGGGAAAACAATTCCAAGAAATGGAAGTGTATCTACACCTCTGCTGTCCCCTCTTTGCTCCACATTTCTTCTCTCTTCACTCTTACCCCTGTCTGCATCTCAACTCCCCCTGCCATCAGGATGCTGCCATTGCTTTATCAGGGCAGTTCCTCTCAGTTATCAGTTCCCTTCCTCTCAGTGCTAGACCCTCAGCCCACCCCTTCCCAGCTTCCATAATGCTTCCCTGCTGTCTCTACCCTTCAACAAGGGCTGCCCCACAAGAGGACATGGATGGCTCTGTGGGCACAGGGACAGTGCAAGACTTGAAAAACTCAAGTTCATATTTTAGATACTTGGAGTGTAAATGAAGGTTTTATTTATCAACATTGTAAAATACAATGTATTGTCACAATATCTGATCCATCTCTACACAGCTTTAACTGGATTATCCTTCTATCACATTCCTGGACAATATATATCCATGCTTTGTGCCCCCCTCTCCTTTCAGCTATCAGCCCTTCTCCACTCTGCAAGAACTAAGGGAGTATAAAAGCAGAAAAAAGTATTCCTTATTCAGAAGTTTTCCCTGATTCTGTCAACATCACCAGACCTGCGCCCATGGGGGCTCTCTGCTCTGGAGCTGTGTCTGTGTGACCAAGAAACAGGCTGTCCTCCCACAAAGGGACACAAACTCAGGCAGACCATTGTTTGCCTTATTCTTTCAGTTTTGTGGAATCAGAGTTTAAAAGTAGAACGAGACCTGCCCAAAAGCAGTGTGACAATTGGGAAATCCATTGAAACTTTTCAAGAAAGCAATGAAGCTTTTGTTTCTCCACAGAAAATAAAATCCATCTTGACTAGGAGTGGTTTTGATTCCTCCCAGGAAAACAATGCAGCATCTCACAACTGTTCTTCTGCTTAAACACTTGATGGCTTCTTACTACTTGAAAAATACAGGTCTACTTTGGAATTTGGTCTTGGTCCTTTCTTTATCAAAACAACCAAAAGTGAATTTTAAATTCTGTAGCAAAACCAAACCTTTTGAGGCTATGCATCCACATGGATGGTAAAACCATAAGCCCAGGAGTGAGAAACAAAGAATGATTTCCTGACCAGGACTGAACAGCAAGGCAAAATATATTTGAATTCTAACATTGGCCACAAATTTCCGATAGAATCTAAGAAATTAAATTATACATCTTTGAGGTATTGCTATTCCTTTTCTATTAAAATGGGTATTAAATTGCACCTTTCTTTCCTTTGCACAAACTTGTTTGCCTCGTCTATTTGCGGTCCTTGCAAATGGGTCCTACAGAAGGAAGCTGGAATTTTTATACTCTGAAGCTAAATAATAAACTTCAATGTGCAGAAACCCATTAGAAAGGTCATGTGTCCTGCATCACTTACCAGGCTTTTGATACCAGCCAAATGGGTGTATTTTAACTTCAGCATCTGGTGAACTGCAATTGGAAATGTGCCAAGCACTTCTTGTTTCCTCAGCACACATCTGGATTCCAAGGCTGTTCAGAGTCACGCATACGATCTTTCCACCTGCCAAGGATGCACGTGGTTATAGAAATAAGGAGGAAAATTTTCCTTTTCTCGATAGTATCGTGAGGAAAAAAGAACACAGCATGGTTCCACTGAGTGTTAAATGAAATTCAACTGACTTAGAAATCAAAGGAAGGAAATACCTGAAATGAGCCAAGTGATTGAAACTAGTGCTGAAAAATCCCATTGAATTCATTATGAGGGAAGGTGGACACCAGCATTAAAATCCATTATAATCCAAAGTCACAGAGAATTTCACTGAGCAAAGGTCAGGACTCTTTCAGAAAGCAGCCCTTTCATGTTAATGAAATTAAAAATTTTCATGTATGTTGAAACATGTCCCCTACTTACACCAAGATAAAAATTCTTTCAAAGCCCTAGTGTAAATAATTTTGTTCCTGAAAAATACAGAGGGTTTGAAACACAGTTTCAGTTAAGTTTTCAGCTCATGGTAAAATCACTACTGAAAGTTCTCTTGACTATATGAGTGTTAAGACTGGATGTCTGAAATGTCATAGATACTAAATATTAATCAGATAAACTAAAAATGTGTCCATTTTGCATGTTGGGTGCCTTAAAATTTTTCATTTATTTTAGAAGTATTTAAAAACTAAAAGTCATATTCATTTAAGATTTCAAATTTCATAACGATGAATGATCATAAGGAGGTATGAAAACTGTCAACTATTTTTTATTTGCACATTAATTCTTATCTAAACTACACTGGATTAATTTTCTAAGCTACTCATTTTTGACCAAGTGAAAATTTTGTCTGCTCAACAAAAAAAAGGAATTTAAAAATATGTGTATCTGAAGTGTTTCAAATTCCAAAATGCATTATAAAAAAAGCACATCCTAATGACCTCAGGGAGAGCTGATCAGCACATGACTCCACCAAAAACAAAGTTACACATTTCAGAGGCCTAGATCTGAATTTGTAACAACATATTAAAATCTATTTCATTGACTTTGAGTTGGGTGGTATCCAATTTCAAACACAGCTGAAGACTTTCTTCCTCAAGCTGAAGACTAAAATTTGGGAGCAGAGAAGGTCAGACAACCAAGGAGGTCAAAAGGCTAAACTGCCCCAGAGTACCCACAGATATTATATGCTTGCATGCACCTAATTTCAGTAATATTTAGGTTTCAGAGTCCTTTAGGCTTTAAAAAATGAAACAACATAAAAGGGGAAAAAAATCACTAAAAGAAGTCAACCAACATTTTTGAAGAGAGATTGATGAATGAGGAAAATCTGGAGTTTTATCAGTTTGAATTTTATGCTTTTGGAACTGCAGCCTGTCAAGGACTCATTCTCAGGAAGTTTTCTTAATAATTTCTGAAATGTGGAATGTGTCATTGGGCTGAACTCCTAGAAATGGTTATGCTCACTCCAAAAGGTGCTGAAAAGAGGTGCATGAGATCTGAAAGGGCTTTTAAAGTGCACTTCAGAGCAAAAGAACAGTAAAATTTGGATAATGAAGAAAGACTGAAGTTATTTTAAAAGTAAAAAAGAGGGGGGAATACCTGACAGCTGGGAGTCATTAAAAAAGCCAAATCCTGTGCAACAGGGGTCAGCATCACACCAACGCTCACACTCAAAAAACCTAGGAAAGGAAAAACATTATCCATGGTATCATTAGACATATTAGGCACTGAGAACCTGCAGAGATGCCTTTCACAATAAGGCTGAAGAACCAGTATATGTACACACTTCCATTTATTTTCCATATGTAGATGAAATTATGCTTGATTAGTATACACCTACCAGACTACATCTACTAATTTAGATGATCAGTTTGATATCTGCCCTAAAATTATCAGCCTAAATTAATTTGATGTATCATTGCTAAGAGATTTAACAGGCAAACTAGTAATTAGTAGCATTGTAAGTAACAACTTTCATGTCTATATTTAAAATTCTATAGATTATTATTTATAACTCAATTTATTTTATTATTATTTATAACTTTCTAAACTCCTTTAAACCATATGTTATCTTTTCTTCATTAAATACTCTCAAGCAATGCAATTCTTGGATCAATACTTCTGATTTCCTTCATCTGCATAACACAGCCTTGGAATTCCAGACATGGTTAAAGTTCCAGGGAGAACAAAGGCACATTCATGTCCTACCCATCTGAAACAGCTTTTCTGCTCATGTCAGTAGTGTTCCTCACTGAGATTTCTGTTACTTTCTGGAACGGTACACGTGTGTAGAAGCTCTTCACAGAACTTTTAAGAGTGACTGGAAGGAACAAGAAAAACAAAATTGGAAAAAAATCAGCTTAACTTTGTCATGTACAAATACTGGTCAAGTAATCAAATGGTAGGGGTCCAGTCTATGCTTTTATGCTGAGCTCTAGTCAGTTAAAAGATAGTTTTATGTTATCACAGCAAAATTTTGATTGTTAAGCCTGAAGATGAATAAAAATTCACCAAGTGAAGGCTCTGAAAGCTTAGCAAATTACATCACCAAGGAAAGACTTCCAGCCAGGCCTTTTGTTTCTGAGACCTGTATTGCTGCTACTTCTTCCACAAGGCCTTAAATTGGGATTCAGCTCCAGATTGGAAGACTCCAGTGTGTTCAGGCATTATTCTGCCCATGCTGCCCTTTGGGCTCCCCAAAATGACATGGCTGAATACCTCAGTTCAGTGGACCTTTACATTTGTCACAGCAAATTACATGTTCCTGTACAGTGCAAACAGGCTTGTTTGTCCAGCTTCCTTACATGTGCCCTATGAGAAAAACATTGAACTACCCAAGTATTCAAAGAGTAAAGGCTAAAATTCATGTCTATTGCTCTGCATTTGCTAAAAAATAATTTAAAAAAATAAAAATTACACTCAGTGCTTTCAGTTTTTGCATTATTTAGCTATCATGGAAATTGTAATGGTAGATTGTGACATTCCAATGGCATTCCTATTTCACCCATAGTATAAAAAGGGCTGAAAACTGATATACAAATTTGAGATCCACTTGGCCTCTCTGACTTGGGAATGGCTGAGGTGGATAGATTGAAATTCATGGTTAATATCTTTCCGTTCTGAACTGAAAATGAAAAACAGTCTGACCTGCCCTTTCACCATCACATCCCAAAACTGATTTATACATGCAGACTTTTATCTCAGAATCAAGAGCCAAAACACTGGCTTGCATTACCAGGGTTAGAGCAGACATTATACATCCAAATACCAGAACTTGCCTATTTTATGGTACAGTGTCTGTGGCTGCCAGGGTAGCACAGTTGCACACTTTCCTGGTACTTGGTTGATGCTGCTGTCACAAATCTGTGCCTCTGGATAGAGGGTACACACAAAGTATTTGTCTGTGGCATTTTGCAGATCTGCCATTCGACAAAACTCTTCCTCTTGGGCACAGCCTAGGAAGCAAAGTCATGAACAGTCACACACACAAGGCTTCCCTTCCCTCTCTGCTCCTCTTCACGTTTTCAGAGCAAAGCTATCCATCAGCAAACAACTAAAAGTGAGAATTTCAATACTATCCTACTAATCATGCAAATTAATTAATTTAATTAGTTAAAAGTGCAAGAGAAAAAGGGACACATTCTGGCTCTAGTGGCACTGAAGAGCAGGTTTACCTGGAGAGCACAGTAAAGGAGTCACAGCACAGCTAAATGGGAAGATAAATTCCCTAACTGTGACAAGCAATACTCCAGTGTATTGATCTCTAATATTTTAATTCATAAAGATCTCTTTCTTTTTTAGTAAATCTGACATAAAAACTGTATAATCATAAGAGAACTCTGCATCAGTCATGGTCTCTAACAAATAAAAAGGACAATAATGTCTACAATTTCTTAATAAGATTTTACAAAAAATATTTCTGAAGCATTCAACATCACACAAAATTAAACATAACTTTCCTAGAATCAACTGTTCAAGACATTTGTTTGTAGCAATTTGTTCTGAAGTTTGTCCCAGGGTAAAAGCACACCTTCAGAAAAGAACCAAAGCTGTCAAACCCATTTCTTAATTACCATTGCAATGGCTCCTGTAAACATGTGTGTCAATGCTTAATTTTAAACAGGAATAGCTCTACTGACCTCTTACAGTGATGTTTGTGCACTGTTTAGTGCTCTTAGTTCTGACGTCCTGGTAGAGCCAGAAACTCTTCTCCATTTACAGCATTAAAATGTAATTTATCATTAACCCCAATTATCTGCATCTTCTTTTACCACTATGCCATCTCTCTGTTTGGAGTGGTACACTTCAGGAACATCAGGGCATTGCCCAAGCTGTACCTTTGATTTCTCTTGCCCATGACAGGGGCACCCTGATGGTGAATTATGGGCACCCTTTCTGCCATGGCAGGCAAGAACTGTAAGGAATAAACAGGTGACCCCGTTGGCAATTTCCATGAAAATTTTAGGAGTAGTCTACAAAAAAATCTAAAAGTCTAAAGTTTCTACTCATCATTATTATAACACCTATTCACCTGTAACACCTAAAAGATTTTAGTTATTATCCCCTACAGAATAACAGTCTCCATGATGTCTTACGTGTGAGACACCAAAGCAGAGCTTCCTCAGCTGAGTACTTCAGCCTGAAGACCCAGTACTGCTGGTAAGGGAGAGAATAGTTCTGGTCACTTTGTATCTGGCTGTTGTCCATTAGGTAGAAAAGATCCTTTGTGGAATCTGAGTTACAAACAAAGAAAGAATCCCACAAAAAATTAACTATGATCTGTAATGAATTAAATTTATTTATATATAAAATTCTGCCTTTCACAGTAAAACAGCTTCAATCATTTTGTAGGGCTAGAATAAACCAAAGCCTGCTTTAATAACAGAATTGTCCACCCACAGTGACTCTCCTGTAGGCAGTGCCTCCTCACTGAGCTGCACTGCACAAAAGAGCACTGCCAGACTATTTCCAACATCCAAAAATGAGATGAAAATTCCTGCTCCTAGAAATTAGAGGGTTGGCTCTACCCTGTCATGCAACACAATATCCTAACAGTGAAGTATGAGGACTCAGGATGTGAGTATGACAATTCAGAGGATGTTTGCAATTCCTTAATCGATGTAGTTTTGTTAATTCAAAATACAGCAGTTTCTTTATATTCCCTTGAGAAGCTTTTACACCTCTCAGTCTTAAATGTTTTCTTGACAAGCTTAATACCTATTTCAGTCATTTAAGCTGATTTCTCTGAATTTATGCTCCCACAGACCACATTAAATAACTCATTCCTGTCACCTGGCTGTGACCTTTAGATATGTATGCAATGATTTATATCTCCTGAGCTCCCTCTGAAACAATCAATCACAGCTATTTTCTTGTTTCCAAATTTATCCCCTTAAATAAGGGCCCAGTATTAAAAGAAATGGACACTCTTCACTGATGCCTTACAAATTTCTTCACAAACATTTTCTTACTTATCAAATGTCATCAGCAGGTCTCATCCCCAGTTCCAACATTGTGAGACATTGTATTACTTATTGCATTACATGCAATGAAATAATCAGACAATAATGAAAACAAAGAGAAGTAAAGACATACTGAGGATTGCTGTTGAAGTGCTGAAGCACCTACTGACATGCTGAAAATACACTGTAGCTTTGAATTTTCTATCAGAAACTAGAAAAAATATGTTACCCTGTATTTTACAAATTATTATCAAGTGATAATAGCTCTGTAGACATGTTCCCAGATGTATTCACGACTTCCTAAAAAGGAACCTATAATTCCTGGTAACCTATAATTCCTGTTACCTCTCAAGTCATTACAGTTTCTCTTAAAAAGCTGGTGTCAAGACCAAGATTTAGGAATGGAGGTAAAAACTGCATTCCTTGCATAACTGTAGGTTTTAATGATATCATCAGCCCCAGGAGGGTAATGAAGAACCCTGAGGGCTGCACTCATGCCTTGGCAGGTAAATGCAAGATGATTTCAACCACCATAGTAAGTGAATTTTTTTCTCTCTCTTTTTAAGTCTAGACTTTAAAATACCCCTAACTGTATAGGAGCTCTGCTAGGTAAATGGGCATTTTTAGTTTTTTAAATAGTTTAGTTTACCTTCCTTTCCAATTCCATAAGCAAAATCTGCAATTCACTTCCTTTTCAGAATTTGCACATATTAAATCGTGCTCAGACATTCATCAAGACTCCTCAGGAAAGATTATAATTTATTAAAAATGAATCAAGGTGCTCTCAGCAAATTCCACTGCTCTCTTTCTCTTAGGATTATGGTGCTGAAGGCCCAAATGAACTCCAGTAACTTCCTACAAATTATTTTGGACCTATACATGACTTCATATGACAAAGAGCAAACCCTGGAATAACAAAGGAGCTTGGAGAAGTTCACAGGTCCCTCACTGTCATCATGCATGGAAGAAAGACTTGTGATTGCAGTTTCACCCTGGGTTTCTCTATGGCCTGTATTTACAGTCATACTCTCAGCAGCAGTAAAGCTGCCCAGGTACCCAGGCCAAGGATTTCACTTCTGGGTTTATGTGAATTTTTTTTCTCAGCCAAATAATATTTCCTGTGCCTCTTCAGCTCAGTAAGTCTGAAAGAACAAGTTTCACATTGAACATTTTAGCACTTTAATTTCCAGCCTGTCCTGGCAAGGTAAGAATCATAAAGCCAGGCCTGCATTTTGAACATCTTTCTCAAAACCTGTATCAGACATCCTACTTCAGCGAAATCCTCTGGCCTTTACAATACCCATAACATAATGAACATATATATAGTAATATATGATATTTTCTGGTGAAATTCTGCACCCCCCTCTGCTCGGTTCTGTTGCCTGCTCTGTCTGCTATTGCTCTAATACCTGATAACATGAGATCATCCTTTGTCTTCAAAGCAGCAGCTTCACACAAAGAGGTTTTCATCCGGGTGACCATATCAGAGTCTAGAATGAAACAGGAATCAAAGAGCAGAGTAATTCCCTTTATCTTTCTTTCACAAGACAAGTGATCCTCATTTCCCAAAATTGAAGAAATATATAAAGTGCACCACTTAGGAAAATTCCTTTGGTAGCTCCTTCAATTGTTGAATCAAGAATGAGTAAAACAATCTCTGTATAGCTCTGGGGAACACCTAAACCAAAATGCATTGTTTGGATGACAAAAGTGAATGACATATCCACAGTCACTCTGTATTCAGCATCACTGCTCTGAAGGCTTTGTGCATTTATAAAGCATTATTACAAATCATTTGTGCAGGTCCTGCCATGTACGTGGTGCGATTCAGAAAGAAAAAAAATACAATTATTCTGTTAATAAACATAACCCATGTAATGGGGCATAAAGTGCCAAACTATTACGGTACTTGGACATTGATGGGACAAAGGCAGGTGTCTTCATGATATCATTTTCAAGGGTATTGAAAGCTATAAATTATGTTCTCAGACACAAGAATTTACCCAAATTTCATTAAACTGGCAGTAGAAGAATTACTACAGATTACACATCCCTGCCAAAATAAGCTTCTGAGTGGTGTCTTAATTTAGATAGCATGAAATGAAGTGACAATGACATTTCCATTATAGAATAAATATCTGCCACACCCTACAGTTCATCATAGGTTTTTGTAAGAAATTCTTTGAGATAACTTACCTCTCCACAGGTAAATTTCCTGAAAGGTAGGGAAATTTCTTTCTGCCTCTTCCATCAACTGAGAAGCTAATAAAGAAAAAAAATTGTTAGAATATCTGTTGAAATTAACCATATTTTTTAAATGCTCAGAAATTGCATAGAAAACACACCACTAAACCATGCATCACCTTCATTACAACAGAAAAGTCTAAGGAAGAAGGTCCCAGGCATCACGGGGCTAGTCTGGGTCCAGGGTGCCAAATTTTTCTCAATTTCCTATCATTACTTTTACTAGGTCTTGACATCTCCCTTTTTATCTTTGCTCCAGACTTTACCTTTCTTTCAGATTATTGGCTTGGATCTGCCTGAATTAAATGCTGCAAGTATTATAGAGGGACATATTAAACACAGTCTCAACTTTCATTAATGTTCATGTGGCAAAATGTGAGAGGTTCATCTATCTAGTAACACATCCAGTCAGAGAATTCTTATTCTCTTGTGAAATGGATTTACTTGAGAAAAGCATTGGAGTACAAGAGCAGGCTGGTGAATAAGACAGAGTCTACGCAGCAATTAAGGAGAACTAATGTAAACTGAGATAATTCACTGTCATACTTCCACTGAACTCTTGTCCTCCCAGGGTGAAGGAAAACCTCTTCTCCTTCTTGTCATAGCTCACACCGTTACACATCCCACCCACGGCTGAGGTTGCTGTTGGACTCCAGCCTTTGGCATTGCAGACCAGCACGTCTGGGGAGCTCAGCAAACTGCACAGGATGGTACCTAGAGGCAGGAAAAGACACAGCTGCATTGCTGCACTAATGCTTTGCACCTACCCAAGCTCCCCAGTACTTTCTCTAAGTGCCAACTGAACCTGTGTCACTGAGATGCCCTTCAGTACTGCTACCAAAAACAACAACAAAAAAAAAACAAATAAGAAAATTAGAATCATATGTTCAAATTTGAGTGCTAATACCCAAACTAAACATTTGTAGCCTGTTTTTCAGGGATTTCAGGCACATACTATTATCATCTAATAAAATAGTACTATTTGATAATATCCAACAGTGTTCTCAGCACCTCATAGGAGCACAGAGAGACATCCAATCCTTTGATGGTCTTAAAATCTCAGGTTCTGAACGAAAAAAAAAAGCACTTATATATTTTTACTGCAGTGGTTTCCTGAACTGGAGCCTGATTTCAGTCATCCCAGGCCTGAGTCTCCCCCAGCACTGTGATGTGAGCTGGGGGACCAGAGTGTTTAAGGCCACATGCTCTGGCATCAATCTGTTACCATAACTTCTAGACAATGTTCAGCTCTTGCTTTGCACTTGGTGTCACAGCTCAGGCATTTCTAAGGCCCTCTCTAGTTTGTTTTTTTGGACTGGGTACACGAGATATTGAATATGCTAGCTTTTCCTTCTTTTTTCTTTCTTTTTAAGCAAAATGCCAGTTCAAGTAATGCATTTACCTGCAGAACTGATCCAAATAGTCACCCCAACCAAACAGACATTCACCTTCTAAACTCACAAGTAGAGAGAACCCAAAATTTGATGGCAAATGTATAGAGAAATGGACTTTACAAGATCATCTAGAATATTGTGATGCAGGGAAAAAAAAAAAAAAAAAAAAAA